>NQMI01000012.1:77920-500049 GCA_002270565.1 Stenocarpella maydis
AAATTGGGATAATTAATAATAATCTGAATAACTTTATATTAAATTAAGTTAGGCTTCTATAAGCCCTCTTTATATACCCTTTAACATTATCTCACCTGCAGGTATGCTGCGGTGGGCTCTAGTGTAAGTTTGTAAAAGCCGGAAAATTCGCCCTTCCAACATACTATCTTTAGTTTCAAGCAACCAGCCAACCATAGCCCTAGCAATGCCCAAATTGGGTATATATGAACTTTAGAAATTAAGCTATCTAATGAACTAAGATATATATCTTTTGGATAAGAAATAAGGGTAATATGGAGGTCTAAATTGAGGTGCAAATGCAGACCAAAATAATCAACTTACGGCCACCAAACTCATCTTGCATCACGCACGCACTGGGCGTACTTAGTGAAAATCGCCTGACTCGCAAGTCTAGGGTAACTCCTTACACGAAGTCTAGGGTAACTCCTTGTACGAAGTGCCAACACCCTGTTGAGCGGTTCCGTTTAACAGCTTTTAACTTAGAACCCGAGAGAAAGCGCAAAGAACCCATTAGAAGAAAAAGCAGGGGGCAAACTGTATGGGGCTAAAGGATAGCTCTTATAGTAGAGGGGGTAAAGAGAGAGAAGGATTCTTAGGTAATATAATTATTTAGCCGGACTCTATACAGATAGGACTGGAGATTATATAAAAAGAGGAAGGACCTAGATTCCTAAAGAGAGTTATAAGATATCCATTAGTATAAAACCTATCTTAAAAAAAAGGGGGGGGCACTATAGAAACTAATAACTAATACTAGAAATCTAATTATTTCCTACTAAAAACTAACGTATTTAGGAAAAACTACTAATAAAGTTCTAATAATTTGTATTTATATATAGGATAATAGGGCTAGAAAAGGCAGCTAGGGTATATCTGCTAGAAAACCATTAGTAAGAGTGTAGAAGCTAACAATACTAGCCCGGGATTACTTATAGAGGGAAAATATAAGCATCCTTATATACAAGTATAGCGTAATAGGCAGTATAGACCTTCTTAAAACCCGCATCCTACTATAATTAGCAAAAACTAAAGATAATAGCATAAAAACTATGCAAGTTAGGCCGGGAAATACCTTATGGATCTAGTTAGTAGAAAGCCCCTCCTATACACAAAGGTAATCCTAATACTTTGTAATAAGGGGAGGCACAGCATTATAAGGTTGCTATATTATTAGCAGAATCTAACTAGATTAGTATGAAAGTTGTATATCTTAGCCCGGAAGTAGGGATAATAAGAATTATAGATCTTGCTACTTATACTAGCATAGGTCTTACAATCAGCTCTAGTAGAAATACATTAGAAATACTTATACTCATTATCACTCTAAAAGATTAGGAAACTAAGCAAAGATAGTTGAAAACTGCAGACTTACTTATTACTATAGCTTAAGTAGATAGATTGCTATTAAACTAGGAGGCATAATAAATAAAGTAGAAGACTAGTGCTAAAGAAATTATTATGGACTTTTAGGGGTTAGGGCTGGAAATTATAAGCTTTTAATTAAAAGGGGGGTACTTACTAATTTAATTTAATTATTATTAGAAAATAGGAAAAAAGGAGTAAAAGCCGGAAAATTTAAGGGTTTAAATACTTAGGACCTCTAATTAAATCAAGATAGAAGCAAGCCCCTAATTAATTCTAGTTAGTAGCCCGCCTGGATCGGAATCTAATTTAATATAGTTAGCAGTTATATAACCAGTTTTAAAGGGGGAGGATAATATTACAGGGTGGGACCCTAGGTATTAATATAGGCTAGCTCCTTCCGGACCCACTTAGGATTCTATATATAAGAACGCGGATTTCGGACTTATAGGATTTCCTTCTACTTTTTCTCTCCTTATTGAACCTAGCTTAGCTACGGCCAATGTACAGCGTTGACTTACATGCACCCGTCACAATTAGGCCCCTTTTTGGAGCTTAATCTATAGGAAGATTATATAGTTATGTACTTTTTTTAAATATATAATGTATATTTCTATTATAACATATTAATATATTGACATTTGACTAAGTAAGTTAATATAAGAATAATATAAAAATTAAAATTATAATTAATCTTAAAAAAGAATTATTCTATTAAAACCATAATATTTATAAACTCTTTTGTATCTATTTTAACACGTTTAGATTAATAAATTTAATTAAAAATAAGTAATTAGGTATAGTTAATACTAATTAATGCTAACTATTATTAATTATTTGGCCTTAGGTAGGTAGTTGGATTAATAAAAGTTAATTAATATTATAAAATTAATCTCCTTCCCTAATATAATCTACTTATTAATAAACTATATTAGTCTACTTATTAGTAAACTATATGAAATAGTTCTTATTAAAAGTATATATTATAAATTAATTTTTTGTAATTTTAATTAATTATTTGTAATTTAAATTAATTATTTTTTTATTCTTGAAAAATAATTATTATTTATTGTGATTAGGAAGAGAAACTAAAAGAATATAATTCATTTATAATTTATTTATAATTTAGTATTAATAGAAAATTGCTATAAAAATTAATAAGAGTAAATAATTAAAAGTTTAAATTAGGTATATTAAGACTATAGTGTTTATTCTTATACCTGAAGGATTATGCTGGAGGGGCGGGCAATGAATGAGCCTGTGTGTTGTCTTTTGTGCCATTTACTGGAGTGGTTTCGTCGTCGGATGCCGACCCATCTCCACCATCTTCGAAAACCCTTCCAATTTCTCCTTTCGCCCTCCCTCTCCTTTCCAGAAATGCTATTAGGAGGATGATTGGAATGGTTAGAGCTCCAGTCACCAGACTTGAAATGTATCCCTTGAAGTAGTCTGGGGCATCGGTCACAGGATAGAAGATGATTGGCCACCCTGAAGACCTGTTAATAACTTATTTCCCCTTGAAAAATAGTAGAAAAACAGGCAAGGATGGTTAAATGTTTGCATCTGTCCCCTATGGAACAAATCTCGATCACATGTTCACCAAGGATACATAGGGAAGGCCTCAACAACAGCATGAGTACTTACAGCTTACAAAAGCGAAATCAAATGAGTTCATAAATCCAGTTGTGATGGCTCTCAGCTGCACGTCTTGCGCTGTCAGGTCGGCCATCCAAGTATACCACAGAGCCTGTGGCGCAAATGTTGATCCAAGCAAGTAGAAAGCGAAGAAATATCCGGCATCGTTAGCAGGGTGTGCAACCAAAATTGCGCTCCCGACGACAAAAGTTACGCCGATCGCCAAAGAGCATTCCCAGCGAGATCGTATTCTGTCAGATATGGCTGTGTATATCAGCGTCGCGACAATGGCGACTGCGTATTTGCCGGTGGGGTAGTTGTTCTGCTGAATGACGCTATAGCCTCTGGAGGCCATCCAGAGTTGCATCACATTGTTTGTAAGTGACTGGACACAAAGAGAGTAAACTGCTGGCTGTTAGCTACGAGTAAATGTTTCGACTCGGGTGTTGATTGGGGCGACACACGCATGAAAACTGTAGGAAGCAGCCAGAACTGCCAGCTCAAGAGAACGCGCCGGAATACAGTTATATCCCAAGTGGTCTTTCGAGACTCGCCAAGACGCTGAACAGCGCACTCTTTCTCCTCTTCTGTCAGGAAGCGTGCTGACTTGTGGTGTGGTAGATCAGGAATTGCGAACCAGCCTAGGCAGATGGTCAATGTGACTGACGCATGTAATCGTGACCAAATCCGAGCTGGGGTTTCAAATCTTACCAAACAGCGCAAACGGGATCGTCATAACCGACACCACGATGAACATCCACCGCCATGGAGGCAGTGACCCTTTGCCAGTGAGTGATCCAAGCAGGGCGGCCTGAATCCACCCTCCGGCCATGTTCCCCAGGTTGCCGAAACCACAAAAGACGGCGGCGCGAGTCCCAAGCTCGGACTGCTTGTACCAAGAGCTATATATAAAGTGCGCCCCGACACTGCATGGATGTCAGATCCAGTAGTCCTTTTTGTCTGGGTCAACTAAACGAGGCACGTACTAAGCGATGGCAGAAAAGGCTCCCTCGAAGCCATTAAGAACGAACACCTGCCATACATGGTCCACCCTGAAGGTGATGAGCGTCAAGACGCTCCAGACCGTATTTGCCAGGACGAAAACATATCTCGGCCGGATTATGGTCAAAGTCGCAGTTGACGGCATCTGCATGACCGCATAACAGACGAGATAAATCGTGGACATGTAGTTGAAGTCCTTGCCCTGAAAGCCGACATCCTCCTTCATGCCACTGATGTAGGCTGTGCTATAGCTAGCACGGTTGATGCCGAACAGGAACCAAATGAGCGAGAAGTAGATAAGCACCGTGCTGTCCAGCTTGATCAGCAGGGATCGCTCGACCGAGGGAGGGCCCCAGATTGACGTCTTGAGTTTGGACAGCGCCATGATGGAACGGGGAGACCAACGTCCACTTGGCACATCTGTCGATATTCCACGGCGGAGTTGAACAGATCAAGTGCGGAAGACGCAGACATGGAGTTGACACGAAACACCGAGGCGCAATGACAAAAGAGAAGAGTTTACTTTGGCGGTTGCCTGCAGAGGGTCTAGTGTGTCCCGCTTATCGCGCCATCGCTGGGTTGCAATTGCGCACTGCAGCTCTATCTCATTTTGCTCTTACACCCCCATGATTGGCAGCCCCCGCGGAGAACGATACGCCTAACCTAGGGGTAAGCTAGGGGAGGGCAATATATTATGGGGTAGGCTATTGGGCCTATATATTAAGGCTAGGAGCCTTTCTCAACTTCGCCTCGTGCCCCTGCACCTCCATCACGAAAATTGTTTAAGCCACTGATACAATTCCTGTACACTTCCAGTCACCTTCTGCGTCGGGACTTCGACCTCTTTGGGAACTGGGCAGTCAGTCTTCAGCAACCTCATCCTCAATAAGCTGCCTGCTCTTGCTCCTGGCGTCGATCCCATCACAGTCATCAACACGGGTGCCAGCGACATCCGGGCTGTATTGTCTGCCCAGTCCGTGCCGTGTCTCATACAGGCACATCTCTACGCACTACGCGCTGTCTTCAGTTGTCATGGCGTATTCTGGCGTTGCGGTCATGTTCGCGTCAGGCAGCAAGTGGCAGCCGCTGAATCTCAATGGTTGAGCTCGGCCGAGACCAGCACCGGTGAATCAAGGCGGACCGGATAGAGCTTGGAGGATTCGTTTTTAACTACTCCGCTTCCCATCTGCAAAGCTTATAGAACATGAACATCCATTCGAAAATTGGTCACAAATTGGTTACAAGGCCATAGTAAAGAACAGAGCATCTGGCGCCTAGGGGCGCTCGGGGTATCTTTTGTGAAATTGTTGTCGTCAAAAGGAAAAGAGGATTGTTCATGCGCCCGCTTACTGGAAGCTCGTGGGCTTCTTGGTACGTCGAGATGACCGCCGCACCGGCGTCGGTGCCTCGGGTGCTGGCTTGGCCGCTGGCACAGGCTCTGGTGTCGGCTCCTTCTCCTCCTCAACGACGGCTGCGCCGCCGTCCTCAACATCCTCAGCCACTGGGGGGGCATCATCCTCGCTGTCATCATTTTTGGCGTCGTCATCCTCCTCGGGAGCTTCCGAGTCCGAGTCACCGGAGATCTCGGGCTCACTGGCGTTGCTAAACCCATCAAACTCTTCCCCATCGTCTTCTGGACTGTTGTCCTCTTCTGCGGCTTTCTCTTCTACCTCTTCAGCCTCCCGCTTGCGCTTCTTGAGAAGCTTCTCTGGCGCTTTCTTGTCACCCGCGGCAGTGGTATCCTCTGCGCCATCTCCCGCGACCGGTGGGGGTACAAACCAAGTTATCCTTCCTCGCACTAATCAGAGTTAGCAGGTCAGATCGCTTGGCCATTGTGCTTTCCAGTTCACTTACTGAAATCGTTCAGCACCATCTTCGCTACACCGTCAACATCAGGCTCGCCACCTTTCAGCAGTCGCCCGCCCTTCCTGGCAAGAAGCTCTAGGAACAGGGTGAGGTCGTCGTTCCAGTCACTGATATCGTATGTCTTCTTCATGTGGTGCTTCTTCACGTTTCAGTACGGCAGGGATGTACTGCTCGGGATGTTCCACTTTCTCGACGCGCACCACACCTCGCAAGAGCAACTCTGTTGGGGCGTCGTTGTGGTTTTGCAGCTCGATTCCAGTCTTCATCAAAGTAACATAATGCCACACTTTTGTCTCACCAGGAATCGGAGCCACAGTCGCGACCTTCTTGCCTCGAAGGGTGTTGATGATCGATGACTTGCCGGTGTTGGGGTATCCGATAAGGCCCACTGAAACTTGTTCCCTGTCGCCGTGAAGCTTGGAGAATTGGCGCATGAGTTCAACAGTGTTCCCTTGCCGAATGGATTGTTGATTGAGGCGCGGAAGGCGGCTATGGGGTGGGCCTTCTGGAGGTGTCTTACCCATTGTGCCTGTTTCTCATCCGTCAGGAACAGTGTCGGACAAACGTTGCTCGGTATATATATCAAAAAGAGCAATTGCAGCTCGTGTATATGTGCGCCTCTCGTACTAAGAAATCCATGGCGAAGGTGCTCGAAAGAACGAGATAGACTTCAACTCTAAATGGAGGCAAATCCAATCTCACGATGGCCAACCAAAACGGAGCCCACCTATCCTCCCCGGCCGGAGCCAGGGATTCTAAGATGTGGAAGTTGCTCTCCCCAAGCCGTAACGGCCAAATTCCATTGTTTGGCATCAAGACACCGGGAAAGTGACCTGACTAGGGTTGGGGGCCGCATAGGATCTTAGGGGTAGGAGTAGGGTTGGGCTTACACAAACCTGGGAGGGCACCAGGTCACACTTGTTTAGGAGAAAAACGAGATGCTCATGTGGTGCTTCCTCATTGAGGTACTTCTCAACGGACCGACAACATGTTCCCAGGGGGTCGCGGGCGTCTAGGATGTGCAGAATAACGTCGGGGGAATCAATAACCTTGTCTGTGGCATGTTTGTTAGCGGGCCGCAAAAGCAATGATCGATGAGGGATCATCTTACAAAGCTCGTTCCAGATGCGCTTGGACTGGCCCTTGTCGAAGATAGGCTCAGTCGCCGTGGTCAGCACGGCCGCGGCTTCTGCTCTTTTCGAAGATCGCCAGCCTCAGCCTGCTCGGTGCCCAGCTCGCCACTCAACAACCTAGCCTTTTCCAGCTGCTCGTTGTATGTCTCAAGGCTCTTGACCGATTCGCCCGCCAGCTCGTCGATGTTGCTAACGCCCAGCTTCACCCTCTTCAGTGATGCCTTGGGACCAAAGACCTCGGCGAACGGCGATGTCTCGACAGTCATCTTTGCCTGGTGCTGCTTGAGGCCGTTGACCCTGTTATCCTGGCCATCGTGGATCAAACTCAGGGGCAACTTGTTGCTTTTGAGAAGGACAATATACGGGTCCTTCTCCTTTTGTGCGATGGCGTCCCGGAAGGCGCTGAGGGACTCCTGGCTGATGATGGCTGTTGGAGAACCATTTCCTGTTGGGCTCGACCCGGGCATTGGGGACGTCTCGGCTATGGTAGGCGGCTGCTTTCGTGATCTCGCCATCTGCATTCCGCTATGCCTTGCCCTCTTTGAAATTATTGAGTTGCCTTACCTTCTTTGCGTCTCGGTAGAAGTTTTCGCTGGCGATGGGGTCAGTCGAAACAAACCAAGGATTCGTCGGGATATGTGAAGCTTACCCTTTGATTTTGAAGGTCGCACCGCCAGTGCTCGTACCATCACGAGCACGGCGGCTCTTCTCCTTCTTGAAGTTGCCCATATCGCCTTTGCCTTAGCTGACCACCCTGAATTCCAATCGAACAACCGAGTCGAAGCCGGACGGTATTCGTATCCACCTTTCCAGATCCCCTCCAGAACTAGTTGAAGCCCTCGAGAGCTATAGGGGAGAAAGAAACAGGGGTGGACCAAGATGTGACGGCGCAGTGAATACCGCTGGAACGAGGAGGAGAGAGGGAGGAGTGAAGGGGGAAAAAAAAGTTTCGAAGCCTGCAGGGTCTAGTTGGAGACGGTGGGGCGCGGCTGGCAGTTCCAAAGTTTTAGCGGGTCTGCAATGGTCAAGGCTGGTCCTGCTGGCAGGCAGGCCCATTCATTGCCGCTGCAGGCCGGAGCTGCATAAACCCGGCTCCGCCTTGGAAAATCTGGCTGGGGACCCGGCCTGGAGCTATCAAACTCCGGATATGATCCAAAACACCATCGCCATTGCACGCTTCGCTTGGTTGATCAGCGGGGGCAGGACGGCATAACATCGACACTCCCTTCCTCGGCCCAGGGCGTCATCAACCAATTCATCTCCCCGTCAGAAGGGGGCCGCAAAACCAACAACAGACCTCCAACATGGCGCCAACACTACCGAAAGCGCCACTGCGCTCATTATCATCAACCATCCTCCCGACGTCCACCACCACAACGTCCTCCTGCACCGCCCTCCGAACATTCAGCACCACCATGCCCCGCCACGAGGTCGAGATCCCCCCGGAGTCCCCCCGCTTCATCAACCTCCCCGAGCTGCCCCAGTCCAGCGAGGAAAAGCTGCCCCGGGTCAAGGGCGTCCTCCCCGTGCCGCGCGAGATCTTCCACCGACGCAACAACGGCAGCCACAAGATCCAGCCCTCCTTTATCGAATCCACCGCCCCGCGATCGCGCGCCGAGGCCGCGGGGGAGGCCCCTGTCTCCGACCGCGCGGCGTGGAAGCGCGCGCTGGCCGAGTCGAGGCGCCGGGCGCTGGCGGCGGGCATAGACTCGCTGTGGGCGCGCAAGAAGGCGCGCCAGGGCAGGGAGGAGCGTCGCGCCGAGTCGCACCGGCTGCGGAACCTGGCGGCGGCCAACGCCCCCGAGGCGCTCGACGACGTCTTCACGAGGGGGACGGTAACGGCGGCGACGCTTGACACGAGCGTGGTCCGGGACCCGGAATACAAGCAGAAGCAGCTCGAGAGCCGGGCGCGGACGGCGGAGCTGGCCCGGCAGCGGTCCGAGGCCCGCAAGGACGCGCTGCAGAGGCTGTACGTCGAGGCGGGGCGCTTCATCGTCACCGAGGAGGAGCTGGCCGGGAGGGTCGAGGAGGTGTTCAGTGAGGACTACTATAGCCATTCCGGGCGCTGGAAGGCTAAGATGGACGGGGAGAATGTCTGGGACATGTGGGGCCCCCCCAACCCCGTCAGGGCCATGTTTTCCAGCATGAAGGGGACGAGCCTGAGGGCCGTTGATTTTCACCACCCTGCCAGCTCGATCACCACGATTCGCCAGAAGATGGTTGCCGGACAGCTTACTGGCGGTGCCGTGTCTTCTGGGGGTGACTCTAGGAGGCGATGAACATAGGCATGATGAGGGGGTGTCTACGCAATAGCCGAGTCTGTACAATACAAGGCATGAATGTCCCGTTCAGTAACTAGGTGTACATGGCGAAGAGTACCGAGTGTATCCCTGGGATCCCCGATAGCTAGCTATGAATCGACAAATGCCCCCCCCCCCTTTAACGCCCTTGGTCCGATGCAGTAAGAATGACAAAAACGGGCACCAGTGGCCCAGCTTCGTTTCTAAGGAAATAAGCAAGGCCTAGATAGCGATTGACCTTCAGATTAATTCAGCGACCGTATGCAATGAACGCCTGTTTGCGGCTCATCATGCTTGAATCCCCGTCCGTTCTTCACCTGCCAGTCGACGGCCATTATCGCCTCTCAACCAGCAACATGTGCATGGCAGCGTATGCCAGAACAACAAAGACAGCCGCATATGCTCCCAAGAAAATAACGTCCTTCCACATGGCGCTGTTGTCGAAGCCAAAGGAGCTGAGAATGGCAGCGCCAGGCACTGTGATATCCAAACCATACTTCTTGTCGACGAGCGTCAGTTTGCTGACCTCGTTAACAATGAGCGACTCAAAGGCGTAGTGGAATATTGACAACGACTGAAGCCATTTGGCCCCGTCTGGGATCTTCTCCGCGTTCAGAAGGAGGCCTGCGAACAACAAGCTGAACAGCATGACCAAGCTGCCGATCAGATTCGCGACGCCGTTGTCCTTGCATACTATACCAATGAAGAGACAGATGGCGGCCGCAGCGAGGTTGAAGAGTACCAAAACGAGCAGGAAGAAGAAGAAGTGGGCTGCATCCGCCTTCAAGCCCGTCATGGGATAGATAATTATTCCCATCAGAATTGGTGGGATTATGCGCAGCGGGACGATGTCGAAGAGTACTTTAGAGGCGAAGTAGGTGACGGGAGAGTAGTAGCCATTCGCACGTTCTCTTGTGAACAGCAGTCTCTCGGAAGAGAAGACGTTCAAGCTGGTCAGGGTGCTGAATCCAAAGAGGGCCAGCACGAAGAAGAAGAGACCCAGCCGGTTCTGGAACCCGGGGATGTCTGAGGTCAATCCGTAGAAGAGATAACCCGAAAGGACTCCAAGGAGAATGGCGATGGCGTAGTGCGTCAGCATCAGTAGTGGGTTGCGGTACAGGTTCTTCCACATCCGTTGGGAAAGGATGATAAACTGTCGACCGTAGCCGATGCGAGTGTATCCTTTGCCAACAACGCTGGTGTAGATGTTCGAGCCGTTGACACTGTAGCCGTTGGAATTGCGGCCGTTGGCATTTTCAGCGCTGGTAACTGCTTGCTGGATCTCGACATGGGTCGTTCTGGAAATGTCAGACTCGGCGAATGAGTGAACCAGAATGTCAAGGTTCGTGCCGCCACTCGCCGCCGGCGGGAGATCATGTGGGTCCTCGATGATCTGAGGAGGGACGTGGGAAGCAGGCTGCTTGTGAAGCTTATAAGCTCCAGCCTCGCCCTCTCCATCGGAAGAAGCTGCAGTTTCGATATTGGTCTGGCGGCGCGTAAAGAGCTCTCGCTCCAGCCTCGCCCTGACAGAGTCCCGACGCTTGTTCTTGGGTCGGGATGATGATGCCTCAGCGCTGCTGTCTTCTCCGATGCTGACATTCGACACGCTCGCGATAGACTTGACGCCCCTAACACTGCTTGGTCCAACACTGGCGGCGTCCATAGAAATGGTGCCATCATCGAAGGTTGTCGCTGCTCCGGCGTGCATGGTCAGATCGACTAGGTAGTCAGCGATGTTGAAACCAGGAGGGCAAGGGTATCCGATTTGGTCGAAGTAGTCCTGGCATTGAGCAAAAGGGCCGGAGTAGACCGGCCTGCCCTGCGCGAGCAGAATGAGCCTGTCAAAGAGGGCTACGATGTTTGACCGTGGTTGATGGATAGTAAAAATGACGGTTCGCTTGAAGTCTTTCGCAAGAGTCACCAGACACTCGACAACGTTAAAGGCATTGTATGCGTCCAACCCGCTGGTAGGCTCATCAAGGAAGAGAATAGAGGGGCTAGTGACCAGTTCGCACGCAATACCGACCCGGCGCTTCTCGCCACCGGAAATGCCACGGCCCTTGCCTTCCTCGGAGCCGATGAGTGAGTCCTTGATATGGTAGATTCCGAGTTGTTTCTCGACCTCGGTGACCCTCTGTTCTTTTGCGGCTCGAGTCATGTCGCGGGGCAGCCGCAGCAAGGCGCTGTTCAGGATGGTTTCGTGGACTGTAAGGGTCGGCAGCATCGTGTCTTCCTGATCGACAAACCCAACCACAGCTTTGAAGTCCGCATCCGTGACCTTCTCGCCGTTGACGTAGAAATCACCGCTGACAGCTCCTCGTTTATTCTTACGCGCAAGGATGTCCAGAAAAGTCGTCTTGCCGGCCCCAGAAGCGCCCATGATAGCAGTAAGCTCCCTGGGAAACGCCACGCCGCGGATAGAACTCAAGATCTGCTTGCCATTGAGGTTGTAGGCCACTTCCTCGAATTGCAGCGATGCGGGCTTGTGGTCTGCCATGAGTTTGAGTCCTTCATCATCAGAGTCGTCCAGGTGGATGGGGCCGTATCTAAAAGAGCGCCGGGACAGGTACCAGGTGAGGACGATGACAGCAACGAGGAATAAAGAGCAGCCAGCGATGACCCCGGCGATAAGAGGGGTGTTGATCTTGGGGACGGGCGGCTTGTAGTCGGGCAGTTCAGAGAAGTGCACGCATTCGCCGGAACGACATGTCAGGGTGATGCTCGAGTCACCAAACATCTGGTTTATGAGATCATTCATGGCAGGCTCCTCAAAGCTGCACTTGTTCGCGCCGCCCTTGATCTGTGTGCACCTGAAGGCGCCGGGGCCCTTGATCTCCTCGTCCAGGAAGTCGGTGATGTCAACACTGCCGTTCTCGCCGCAGAGCATCCGGTCGGGTATGCATGAGCACTCGACAGTCTTGCAGTTGTACGATGTCTTGTTCTGGGAGGAGTCGCTGAAATCGTATGCCGAGTCGCACTGGCCCAAAGTACAATAGAAGGATTCGCGCTTGTCGACCCAGAACTGGAAGTCGCACCTAGCGTCCGAGGCATCACAGGTGAAGGTGACCTGGGGTATTTGCTCGCCCAGGAGATCGCGAATCTTCTCGTTCGTGACGTCGCACATCTGGTAGTTGTTCTTCAGGACGTTGCCGAGCTGGTAGCAGACGCCCCCCTCTTCGGTTTCCATCAGGGCATTGCACGCCCTATCGTCTGTACAAAGGTTGCAGTTGAGGCCGTCCCAGCCGTCGTCGCACTCGCAGGTATCACCACCACGTATCTGCCGGTGCTCGTTGCCTCGGGCCAGGGAACCGCAGACTGCGCGGTTAAACGTCAGCTACCACGGGTCGCACAGGGCGGATATGGGTTGCGGTGGACGAGGGAAAACGCACGAGGCTCGATACAGTCCACGCCACCGAAGCCGGCGGGGCAGGAACATTGTCCGTTGTAGGAATTACAGTCGGCGTACTGGGCGCAGCTGAAGGCTGGGAGGAGGCAGTTGAAGCTAGAGAGGCCACGCATGTTAGCATCCGGCTGCATCAACTCGATGAACCGGGTCAAGGGCACGGGGTTACAGACCATGGTGGGCAGTCTTTGGGCCTGTCGTCCATCAACGCAAGTTGCGCGCGGAGGGCATCGATGCCTGGAGATGACGAGGAGAAGTTCTGGGCGAGGGCGGCACTCGAGAGCGCAAGCGCGCCGAAAGCGACGGCGCGGGCCGTCCGCGAAGTCATGATGTAGGGGCACAGAGCACTGGTTCGTGGGTGTTGGAGGTGTCTCAGCGGCCTGCGAGAGAGGGGAGGAGGGAAACGGGTGATGGGTGAAGAGGAGCTCTGAAGGTGGGCAGGTGGTCAGATCAGGTCGAGAGGAGAGCAGCGATAAGGAAGCAGGCTGCCTTGTGATACATACTCTTCAGCCTGACTACCTCGTCGGAGAGGTAAGCCACCTGTTTCTGTTTCGGCTCTGGTGCAGCTCCCGCAGCGCAGGCGCCGGCTAAACTTCCCAACTTAGCTCCTGCTGGGACAAAAGTACTCCGTGCCGCTGCGGGTTCTCCACGCAGGTACGTACTTGTCGCGTCTCAACGTCTCAGTCCTGCAAAAGGACTATAATAACTTACGTACGCCTGCTTAATCGTGGGGTTGCTGCATATAATCCGCCATTTCTCTTCTTCCTACCTAGGTATATATGCGCACCTCTCAAAACGCTGTGCAGACGTCTGAGAATCAATATGCCATACATAACAAGGACCTTGCGGGACAGCCTGTGACGTACCCGGTAGTGTCGAACCGAGCTTATCAGCGTTGAAAGCATCTCTGCCATCCATCGTCGGCAGGGCTTGGGATGAAAATGAGACCGTTTGGGGCTGTGACTGGGAACCCCACACCTCCCCTTCAGCCTTGGTTGCCAGTAGCAGGTTGACTATCCAGGACCGTGCGTATGTCACCTTCAGAGGATCTACAACGAACAAGGGCTGTTGGCCCGGTTACAGTTGGCAAAGACCACCTTCTTCGAGCTCATGTGCTGATACCGGCAACTAAGCGTGCGGTGCTAAGTGTACGCTCAATTGCGCACGCAGCAACACTGGCATATAGATACCCCGCTGTAAACTGAAGTCGACGGCATCCATTGTTCCCAAGTCTGAGCATTCTACTGCACGGGTCCTGATCTCTGAAAAATCAAGCCGGGTTCAAAATGGTCAGGATTGAGCCCTTCGCGGTGGAGCAGTGGATGGACGAGTATGCCTGCCTCACCAAACTTGGAAGCCCGTCAACCGAGCCAAATGCTGATGCCGTCCACAGATATGAGATCACGCCTGGCGTTCTCAACATCGCCGAGACATGTGCTGCCTCCGTCTCCATTGACGACCTAGGGGTGCTCTCCGAGGACACAGGGCCCATAAACCCGATCAAGCTGTCCACGAAACTCACCTACGGCGCTATCAGGGGCTCAGAGAAACTCCGGGGGCTGGTCGCCGGTCTCTTCGAGGACAAGAGTGCTACATCTCTGCCCTCCGACAAGATCCTGATTACCCAGGGGGCCATCGTGGCAAACTTCCTCCTTTTATACACCTTGGTCGGACCGGGAGATCATGTGATCTGCGTGTACCCGACGTATCAACAGCTCTACGGGGTCCCGAAGAGCCTGGGGGCTGAGGTTACCCTGTGGAAGCTGAGAGATGATAGCGGCTATGTGCCAGATTTCAGAGAGCTGGCATCCATCGCGCGGGAGAACACCAAGATGATTATCCTCAACAACCCCAACAACCCGACCGGGGCCACCATCCCAAAGGACGTCCTCGGCGCCATTGTTGAATTTGCCCGGTCACGCGGCATCACCATCCTGTCGGACGAGGTCTACAGGCCACTCTACCACAGCCTGCCCCCGGGCGCAGACATGCCACCGTCCATCTTGAATTTCGGGTACGACAGGACCGTCGCAACGGGGTCCATGTCCAAGGCGTGGGCCCTGGCGGGCATCCGCGTAGGCTGGATCGCGTCGCGGGACCAAGGCATCATCAATGCTGTGGCCGAGGCACGAGACTACACGACAATCAGCGTGTCACAGCTCGACGATCAGGTTGCCAGTTATGCGCTCTCCGACTCGGTGCGGCCTTATCTGATAGAGAGGAACCTGAAGTTGGCCAAGAACAACCTCGGCCTGCTTGCGGAGTTCGTCGAGGGCCACAAGGGAGTGTGTAGCTGGGTCAAGCCGACAGCGGGTACGACGGCGTTCATCCGGTTCACCAGCGGCGGCGAGCCAGTGGATGACGTGGCCTTCTGTCTAGACGTGCTGGCCAGAACAAATGTGATGCTGGTCCCAGGCTCAAGATGCTTTGGCCATGGTCAGGACTTCGAAGGATGCGTGAGTAATGCCCACCGCCAATTGCCGATTCATCCTTGGCGCCCTGTTGGGTGAGTGAGATGGCTTGTCCTCGATAGTAGCTAATGCAACTGCACAGGTTCGGATCGGATACGTTTCGGAGACGGACGTGCTGGTCGAGGCGCTAAAGAAGCTGGGCGAATATGTGGACAAGATCCTGTCGCCGTAGCTCGTGACACTTTGTCTTGGCCCAAACTGCGCAGGGGCCGTATATCCGTGGAGAATCCCTCAGTGGGCAACTGCCCAATAGTGGTGGTAACCGAAAATCACACCAAGAACCGGATCGGATGCAGTTGTAACGTGGCAATATCGGCACTATCACACAGGCCCTGCCTCCAACGCGCTCCGAAGGCAGACGGCATCTTCCTGCCGAGTCCGCTCGAAGACGGGATGTGCAAAGGCCGGCGCCAAGAGCCAAGGCATGAGCTACCTGGGGGGGGGGATCGTCGGACAAGACGAGGCTAGGAAATGTCAAGATCGGGGTGCTTCGGCAGAAGAGGCGAGGCAGTCTGATGGCTCTCAAGGAAGAATAAGCACGAGAGATGCTGATTGAGATGAGGATTGTGAGTGAGACGAGATATTGGGTATGTATTTCCACAGCATCCGCCAAATCAAGCCGTAGTTTGCTGCTGTGCCTCTGTACCCAGCGTCGTAGAAAGTGCGTGTGCTTTCTCGACACGGCTTGGCATAAAGGCTATAGTCTAGTACACTGGCCCGATTGGCTAATTGGCTACGTAGGTATGTTATTACTAGCTAGGTATGTTATTATATACCTGGGGAGGTGGAGGATATTGTTTGTTAAAAGCTGGCGGAGACTGACGGCTTTGTTGCTCAGGAGGCAGCTGAAACGGAGCATCGTCGACCCGCAGCTGGGCCATCAGATATCTGGGCTTTTTCTGAGCTCTTCCTGGGCTCTTCCTGGGCAGTGCAGTGCAGATCGGCCCCGGGAAGAGAGAGAAACAATATAAAAAATAATAATAGTAGTAGTAGTAGTAAAAAGACAAGAGGGAGAGAGGCGGCCGACAGTACACTACGTAGGTAAGGTCAATCCCACGTTCCCGTCGGCCAGCTCACCCAAGGAGCTGCCAGGCTGGGCAGGGGGGGTTGGCAGGAAGGCTCAGCCATTGTCGTGCCACTGCCATCCATGCATGGGCCGACCAACCCGTTTATTAGCTAGCCTCACCTCGTTCACCTCGTCCCTCCCTCCAACAAGCTGCAAAAGACGGAGGCAGTGTCGACGTCGCAACTGGCGATACGCAATCGCTCACCGTCACCGTCTGGATGGCTGAATAGTTCGACACCCCCGGCAAGTGCCCAGGAGCATCCAAGAGGGACGCTCTCATTTGCGACTTACTGATCTGGCCCTCGCGCTGCTTGGCCCTCTTCTTGAGTCGCGTCTTTGCACGCCGCCGTTCTCTTGGCTTTTCCTTGGTTTTTCTTGCCTCAAAACTCCCATCCCAAACCAGCCAGCCACTGCGCTGCGCACCATGCGCGCCTCTCTTTCTCTGACCTGGTCCCCGGCTCGACGACCTTCGTTACGCATCTTTTCCTTCTGAGCCTGTTCCTCTACTTATGAGCCCCGCCCCCAACCCGCATTTCCACATCGACAATCATCTTCGCTTGTCGGTTGTCTCGTGCTGCTTGCTACCAAGGCCGGGGTCCTCCTGAGCCCCGTCTGCCTTCTCTTACTCTCAGTCGGCTCCACTTCAAGTTGGGCCAATTCTCTCCTTGCGTTGTCTCCTTTTTGGCCCCGCGAGGCTCGCGCGCACACCAAGAGCCTCGTGCCACGGCAATATCTACTCGTCGCGGCGGCAGTCATTCTGTGCCGGCAGCATGTCAAGCGCATTCGCCGTTCTGGCCGTCTCTGCCAGCCTTCTGCTTGCGCCAGCCGCGAGTGCCGCCGCCACCGTCCAATGGGACATCCAGAAGCACCACCCAAAGGCGAGGTTCGCCAGACGCGCAGCACAAGACACCCACGAGGCTGTCATCATGAATAAGCTTACTAGGGGTGGCTACTTCGCAACGTGCTCCATGGGCACCCCTCCCCAGGACCTGACCCTGCAGCTCGACACGGGCAGCAGCGACATCTGGGTCCCATGGCACTTGGCAACCGTGTGTGAGAAGGACGAGTGCACCCTGGGCAACTGTGCGCTCTCACCCCCGGATTACAAGAACATCATGACCAGGCAGCAGCTGACTTTCGCGCCTTAGTTAACCCCAATGCCTCCTCAACCTTCACCGACGCCGGCAAGGGCACTTTTGACATTTCATATGTCGACGGTAGCTTCGCCAGTGGCGACTACTTCATGGACACTTTCAACATCGCCGGTGCCACCGTTTCCAACCTCACAATGGGTCTCGGCTTAAACACCACAATCGCATACGGTCTCGTCGGAGTGGGCTACATGCTGAACGAGGCAATCGTCGATACCGAAAACTCCCTCGACGCCGCTTATCCCAACCTGCCTGTCGTCATGGTAAACGAGGGGCTCATAGGGACCAATGCCTACAGCCTGTGGCTCAACGACCTCGACTCCAACAAGGGCAACATCCTGTTTGGCGGTATAGACACCGAGAAGTACGTCGGCAACCTGACGAGAATCAACATCCTGGAGAATAACAAGACCAAGGTCTACGATTCTTTCCTGGTTCCCGTCACGTCTTTACTTGCTGTTAGCGCTAGCGGCACCGACGAATTGACCTCGACCGAGTTCCCAATCGAGGTTGTCCTCGACTCGGGCACAACCCTCAGCTACCTGCCCAACGATATAGCAGAGCAGATATGGACCGAGGTCGGCGCTTCATACACCCCGGAAGTCGGCCTAGCCCTGCTTCCCTGCCGCATGCAGAAGAGCGAGGGGCACTTTACCTTTGGCTTTGCCGGTCCAGACGGTCCGAGGATCAACGTACCGATGGACGAGCTTGTGCTGGATCTTGTAACCTCCGGGCCCCCGCCAACCTTCATCTCTGGACCGTTCGAGGGCGAGGACGCGTGTGAATTCGGAATCCAGAACTCGAGCAAGAGCCCATTCCTGCTGGGCGACACGTTTCTACGCAGCGCATACGTCGTCTACGACCTGGTGAACAACGAGATCGCCATCGCCCAGACTGATTTCAACGCCACCGACTCGAACATCGTGGCTTTCGAGGCCAACGGCTCCGCTACCCCACTCGCTACCCTAGTTTCTAATCAGAACCTGACCGCTCCAACGACTGCTGCATCCCCTTCTTTCGCGGCCGAGAGCGGCTTCGGGGCAGGGACGCAGGACAGCGCCGCGGTGGCTATCACACCATTTGGACTGGGATGCTCGTTCCTCGTGGGCTTCATCGTGTCCATGTGCATTTTCCTATCCGCATAGAGCAATTTCGCTTATAGTCTCACTGAATGCACCCTTGTTTTCACGACGCGACCAGCCTCTTATTTGGGCCTCTTATTCCGGCCTCTCTTTTTACAGCATATACCATTTCGTGGTGCGCACCCAGTCTCGAGATCGACTGACTGCAGGATACTGGTGTTGTTCCCACTGTAACCCAAGTCATATTTGTTTAGCGATGAGTTGCATCTCAGGTGTTGGGGCAGGCAGGCAAGCAAGCATTGGTTTGGAGTTTAAACTTGGATTTCTGAACTTGGTCACGAGGCAAGGGGGCTTGCTGCGTGCTAGGAGGCAGGTTATTTAGATACCCAGCATTACTGTCGGCCAGAATTGGACATGTCAGAGCATTCTTCCGGTAGGGCACATATGCCTGTCATGATCGAGTAATGAGACGATGGATAGTCTCAAATGCGCCGACTGGCTGCTTTCATTGAGCAAATGAGTGCACGCAGGCATATTATGACGTTCCCAAACGAATTAGTCCACATTAGGGCTTGGACCTAGGTTCATAGGTGGTATGTATGTAT
This sequence comes from Stenocarpella maydis, assembly GCA_002270565.1. Lineage (NCBI taxonomy): Eukaryota > Fungi > Ascomycota > Sordariomycetes > Diaporthales > Diaporthaceae > Stenocarpella > Stenocarpella maydis. The sequence continues at coordinate 97,018 of NQMI01000012.1, forward strand.
TTCTGGCTTGTCAGTCCAAGAAAGTCTCTCCTGATTTAGTAGCCGATTCCCATCTGCTAACCATGTGGCATGGTCCAGCTTCCTATGTAGGTCAGTAGTTGCCAGCTCCCAATGCCCAGCCTCGCACAATATTAATACCCATCCTCGTCCCGCCCTGGAGTGACGCTGCAGTCTCTTTCCTCGACAAGCGGCCGTCACGCCCATATCAGTTCCTAAAATATATCTCGTAACGTGCCCGCCGTCAAGGCGGAAGCAAAGCAAAGTAAAAAAAGAGAGAGACTTGATGTCATCACATGGCTAGTGGCGGTTTCACTCCAAGGGCCTCCCTGCCACAAGAATCCGCCATACTCTGCCTACACCCCCCCCCCAACCTTTTCCACCCTAGATCCCGATTCAGCGCCCCGAGTGGTGCACGCCCTGGCGTCCTTGACGGGCTCCTTCAGTATCGGTGGTGGCTTCCGGGCGTCCGTGTTCGGGGTCCAGTCTGCCGAGGACCTGCATGCGCATGGCGGAGGATAGCCTGACGGGAGCCACGGGGACGGACTTGGTGGAGTCTTCGGGTGTTAATGATGACGGAAGATGGCCCCAGCCATCCGTCCTCGGGAGGCGTCGTCTGAGCGCGGGACCAAAACACGGGCTCGGCCTGGCGCGACCCGTCTGGCTTGTGTCCGGTTCGATGAACCGCTCGGCGGACCCAGCCGCCCGTGCGCGCGGGGGGGGGGGATGTTTCCGGGATGGCGTTTGGAGGCTGGAGCAGATGGAAACTCGCGTCTATTCCCCCAGATTTACCCCCGCATTTATTGATCTGTCCAGGAGGGCGGGGACGGGCCAGATTTGACTTTACCGTGCAAGCCGCATGGCAGGCAGACACGCAATTTAAGCCTAAAACCAATTGTGTTAAACAAGGGCAAACCAGCTGAATCTTGGGGCGGAGAACATAATCCCCCCCCCCCGGACTTGGGGAGCTTTGTCCTTTCCGCCAGATACACGCCTGCGATTCAGAAACTGGGGGCGTCTGCATCGAGGCCAGTATTTGGCAGCATCCTTTGTAGACGCAGGGGCAGTGCAGATGGCGTGAACACTACAACCTTTCGTGTATGCTCAAGACTGTTGGAATTGGCTTGTAAACAGACGCTGTTGGGAGGCCATTCCGCATCGACGACACCAATTAGAACAGCCCCCGGTTCCCCTGGGCACCTTGTCAGGGGCTTCATCTGCCTTTCTTACCCATGTGACGTTACAAAAGATTCCTTTCTACTACACTAAAATATCCAACCGTTCAGCGCCTGGTAAGGCGGAGCGCCCAACGGCACTGAGAGACTTAAAAGATTTGACACCTTTCCTGAGGTTTCAACTTCACTGCGTCCGGCGATTTATTTAGTGTGTCACGAAAGGGAGAAATAGAATGGGAAACGTCACTTCTACCAAACATGAATTCACTAAGGATTCTCCCATAATTACTAGTAGTAACTGGGTCTTGGGAATAAAAACTAACAAATGTGTTTTGCCGCTCCAGTACAGTCAGCCTGGCTTCCGCCCGGGGTCCGGGGCTTCTGTCCGGGCAAGACCCGAGTGGGTAGCATGGGTTTTCAGGATGATGCGTTTACTACGCGCGAGGCAAGGGGCAATAATGGTGAACCAGAGGCGGCCACACACAAATGGTTCGAGTGGCTGGCGGTCACGATGCCGATGCCGTATATCTCGGCGCGCTTGTCGGCGCGCTTGATGGCGCTCTCCATTGCCTTGGTGGCCACTATAATCCCAAACCCATTATCCCCATCCAAGTGAGCTGCCACCGGGCGTCTTCTCCGTGGATTTGGAACGCGCCTTTGCGCTGACGAGGCCACTATCCACTCGTGGAGTGTATTACCGGAGCCGCGCCACCCCGTGAGTGTCCTATTTCCAAAATCATGCGCAGGCGGATCCGAGAGAAAAGGGTAGTTAACCCGCAACTCCTAGAGTATCCGCCTGCACGAGACAGCTGGCCATGGGGTCCTGCATTGTCGGTTGCCAAGTCAGCCTTTATCAGAAGAGAGAGGGCGAAGGCCTTGGCAACGCTCCCCGTATATAGAGGAACAGCGATCTGTAGAAATGATGATTGTTTGAGTCGTCCCCCGGAATTAACTATTGATGAAGTCCCTGTTAGGCAACTTTATCACTTGTTTTAGAATTGCGACTCTGGCGCTGAATTTAGGCCATACGACCTGACCTTTAGACTGCCTTTAAATATTAGTAATTAGACCTAATCAGGGACCGCCCAGACGATCGGTATATTCTAGATACGATATAAGAATGATATATTTGCGTTTGAGGGGTGGGACATGGGAGTGTCAATCAGCATATGCCGGGCTTGATTTACGTACGGATACAGTAGCGTGGCTACATGACTCCACCCAGGACCCTCTGAGCTTTTGGTGCGAGCATAACCGGGCAAAAGCCGAGGACTCGGGTGACGTTTGCTTCGGGCTACCTCCTACATCGTGCCGAACAAAGAACAGGCCCCTCGCAAGTGACAATCAAGGAGCTGGGCCATGTGACCGGCTCCGACCCTCCAATCTGTGTCACACAGTATCCCGCCAATGGATGCCGGGCCTGGCATCACTGCCGACGCAACACCTGCTCCCCGACAGAGGTCACAACCCGGTGGCGGTCGAAGGAAGGGCACGGCTTGTGCCCGATGTCGCTCACAAAAGATCAAATGTGACGATGAGACACCGTCGTGCTTGAATTGTGCGAAGGCTGGACAGCCATGCATCCGGGCGAACCCTGGCAATAATCCAGATGCCATCAGGTAGGTCGTCTCTTCTATCGGGGCTCCACAATGATGTGCCCTTGTATATTCCTCGTCAAGGGAGACAACCTGGTACCGAACCCATTGCGTGAGAGCTGATCAGTGGCATAGCTATATCACCCAGACCGAGGCACGTCTGCGTGCACTCGAGGAGTCACTGCGTCGGATAGCACCCGAGGAGCTGGAGAAGGCTCCTCGGGTAACAGAGAGGTCTCGACATGGGAGCGTCCCGGAGTCTTCGCATCAAGAGCCCCGGTTTGTACCCGTGAGTGCAGTGCCAGACTCGACGCCGGGCTCGGTACGAAGCCCTTCGCACTCGCACAACTTGTCGCGAACACAGAACGAGAACATTGGCTCTGCTGCCGCGGCCAGCCCGTCGACCCAGATCGGCCCAAGCGAGCCGCTTGCCCATGAGGTCGGCCTACTTTCACTTGCCAACGCCACCGAGCCCAAGTATATTGGACCATCGTCAGGCGTGTCATTCGCACGCCTGATCTTTGCAGCTATCCCTCAGTCTCAAGGGCTATCGACAGCCTACTGGAACTCACCAAAGGGGAATGTGAGCTCGACAAGAGCCGCCTTGAAGCCGGCTCTACCTTTACCCCCGGACTGGACCCCAGAGGTTGACCTGCAGCACTTTATCGATGCATACTTTGAGACATGGCAACCGCTGTATCCGTTCCTCAAAGAAGACGATATTGTTTCTAGCCTCGATGTGCTGTTCACCAGACAGACTCCTGCTGCACACTCGCTCCAGATGCCGGAGCTGCGAGACATCGAAGCTGCTCTATCTCCATTCCATGCGGTTCAGCTGTTTCTGGTCGTTGCGTTGGGCGCGCGCATCCTGGAGGCACGCCTATCTTCCGAATTCGAGTCCGCTCGGTACCTAGCGACGGCCATGTCCCGGCTTGACCAACTTGCGCTGCATGACAGCCTCGAAGGGCTGCAGACAATGCTTTTGCTCACCCTTTCAGGATTCTGTTTCGAGCACGGGCCCAATGCCTGGTTCCTGAGCCAGAACATCATCACAACGTGCCTCGACCTGGGCTTCCAAAGGCGATGGCAAGAACCGCCCCCTCACAACGGATCCCCAGAGGCGCTCAGCCGATACAGGGCCCGCAGAGACCTGCGACGAGCAATATTCTGGTCTGCCTACTCCATCGAGAGAAAACTGGCGGTAGTTCTTGGCCGGCCTCTCACCCTTCGAGATGAGGCAGTCGACGTGCAATTCCCTGGAGTCGAGGCCGATACAGCTGGCGAGCCTCTGGCCGGGCTAGGGTCTTGCATGAACTCGGCAAAGAGGATGAGAGTTGAGACATCGCCATACAAGGCCGCGCATTACTCCTTTAGGTTTGACCAGATCACGGCAGAGATCAAGCTGATACTCTACCGCGTGGTGAATAAGCCAGACGTATTCCCATGGCCGACAGATGTAGCCGGATGGCAGGAGAAATGCCACAAACGCTGCGACGAGCTTTTTGAGAGTCTGAGCAATGACCTGCGATGGCGGTCCCGTCGCCGGAGCGCCGACGGCATCGCACAGAGGCTCGAGCTCAAGTACCACCAGTGCCTAATGCTGCTGCATCGCCCCTCGCCAGCGACCCCTCGGCCCAGGGCCGAGTCGTGGAAGGCGTGCTACGACAGCGCGTCACAGACGATCCTCATCCACTCGGATATGCACCGCTTCTCCAAGCTGCCGCACACGTGGCTGACGGCACACACCATCTTCGTCAGCGGCATCACCTTCCTCTACTGCCTCTGGGTCAACGCCGCGGTCAAGGACAGGACCTCGATGGACGACTTTAACCGCATTGCGTCCGCGTGCTCGGCCCTGCTCAAGGTCCTCGGCAAGGCGTGGAGCGTGGCCGCCGACGCGGTGGAGAAGTTTGACAGGCTGGCGGCGCTGACGTCGTCGTCGTGGAACTCGTGGAAGGAGGCGCAGGCGGAGAGGCGGACTGAGATAGCCGTCGGCGCCTCCCTCGTGTCGCTGGCTCAAGACGGCGCTGTGGCTGATACCAGCACTGCTGTTAACCAGGCAGACGTCTTCGAAGACATTGGGGGCTCCAGCCTCGTCGAGCCCGAGTTCTTCCTAACCGAGCTTGGAGATATGAGCTCGTGGTTCGACCTGGACTGGATTGGAGAGGGGTTCAACTTTGACGACAGCAATGCTACATATCCTCCCTTATAGAGCGGATGCTAATGTAGACTGGTGTGTACTTGGGACGTGGCAAAAATGTGATATTTTCACCGGTGAATTTTTTATGCTCAAAATGGGTACTATCCGTTGAACCTACTCTGTGGTCGGCACCCAGAATGCACTCATGCTGTATGTTGAGGGCATCCGGGAAACTTGCTCCAGGGCAAGATGTAGAAAAGTCGCTTGTGTCTGTTGCCCGCGTGAACAATTTTTTCGATTTAAGGAACAAGTCAGCGAGTATCTATAAATTCTCACAAGTCATCCCTCGGAGTCTCGCACACCGTTACGTTACGCTGCAGTGGCTTCCGCAGGTGCTGAGGTTCTGGGCTCATGTCATCGGCTTTACTCCGTCGGCGGTGCGGGGCTGCTCAGGTTGTCCGCAACTCGGAACCCGTTCTACTGAAAGCTTTAGCCACTACAGTAACCCCTTGTCCAATTATCTATTTGCAGCACAGCTGAATGTGAGCACTCTTCTAGACGTGGCTCATCGCCTGGCTATGGCCAGCATCTCCGTGTTCCCCACCGGCCTAAGCCTCCCGGTTGTCTCTAGTCGGGTGAGAGCTCGGTTAGATGCAGCCAGTGGACGATACATACTGCACAATATTCGTCCTGGAACACCATGAAGCCTAGAGTTGCCGTGTTATATCAAGCTCTTGACCCGCCTGTTATAGACGGCAGCAAAAAGCCTAAGAAACCCAACGGTTCGTAGGCTGTACCTAACTTAGTCACTGCGTTGAAATTCTCATACTTGTTTTTACTGACCTTGGTCCTAACCACACAGGCTATAAGGACTCCGGCGCTGATATCGCATTCAACTTGGGTCAAACCGAACGTGTCGATGTCACCACTCCGACGGCCGACCCCGGAGGAGCTGGCAGCGTACGCGAAGCAGCTTGCTTGCCTCAATAAGCCGCGGTACTTGGACAAATAGCTCCTAGGGCCCCGGTAGGGGTTTTCCATCCGGTATGCGTATTTCCGGCAACTCCCGCCTCCAGATTTGGTGGAAGGTTGGGCAAGGGGCCAGGGCACCAAGCTTTTGCGGAGGCTTTAGAGTCGCAAGCGGGGAAGTGGAGAGCAAGTATAAAGGTGGACGAGATCGTGACATCAAGCTTCCCACTCAGACCGTAGTTGCGAAGATACATACACATATCCCAAGAAACCACCTCTTTATAACCGACACTGATCTTCACTGCGTTTCTCTCACAGCATGGTTGCTAGCATGGTGTCTACAGTGAGGTTCATGTTAGTTGTGGGCTCAATAGCCAGCCTCAAAACCTCAGCACGCAGATTGCCTGCTGGATCCTGGTCAGTGTGTGAGAGAAAATGCGCTCGCTCTTCAGTGACTAACAAACTGGGGCAGGGACTCCCATATTCACATAATAGATCCAGAAAACTCTCCGTTGGACCCGAATAGAGGCATGGTCAAGTTTCATCCCCCACACCCACCCAAAAAGAACCTCAGGATACTCACTCGTCCTCTGCCCGGATGCTTCATGTGGAGCTGACCGTTCTGCCTCTGCTCAGACTACACGCCGAAGGCGGCGACCGTTGCTAATGCTACTGACTTCGAGACCGGCCTTGGTATCGACCATGCCTGCATCGTATTGCCCAGCGTCTACGGCACCGACAACTCAATTCTCATCGACGCCCTGCGCCAATTCAATGGCCTGTACCGTGGTGTGGCTGTCATTGACCCAGACAACATCAGCAACGCGACTCTTGCCACGTTTCAGGAGGCTGGCGTTCGCGGCTGTAAGTGCACATGTGGTCCAATGTCCCAAGTCACCACCAAGATGCATCGCACCCAGGGCGATTGAGCATGCCCACTTTCCATCAATTCAAGAGGGGAATGAGACTCTATTCAGCAGCCCAAAGGGGCGTTCCGGCTGACCATAACGCTGCAGTACGGGTGAACCTGGACAGCCAAAACAGCACAGAGGTTTCTGAGGTTGTCCACAAGAATACGGAAGTGGCGAAACAGATGGACTGGGTTCTACAGCTGTATACGCCACTCTCATCCCTGGTGTATCTACACGACTATATTGTTGCTTCCGGGGCTATTTTCGCATTCGACCACTTTGGGCATACCCTGGTCGGGTCCAGGACCAACGTGAGCATGAACACGTACGATCCATACCGAACGCCAGGCTTCCGGGAGTTGATCGACCTCGTCCAGAAGAAAATCATGTTCGTCAAGATCTCGGGGCCTTATCGGGATTCCAACCAGGCACCCTTTTACGAAGACATGCGCGTTGTGGCCGAGACTCTCATTAATGCCGGCCCGGACATGGTTGTATACGGGAGTGACTGGCCGCACACCAAGAGCAAGGAGGGGAATGACGCCGTTGGTGGTCGCCTCAAGGAGCAGGACTTCCAGGATATTAACGATCCTGCGCTGGTCGAGATCACTAAGGAATGGGCTGGGAGCGATGCTCAGATCCAGAGGCTTTTTGTGGACAATCCCAGGCGCCTATGGCAGTGGTATGAGGATTCATGATTCGCAATTCTCGCGGGGAGAAGCGCTGCATAGTGCCTAGGTATTTAACACACCTGCGTCATCCATCTAAGAAAGATTGAGAAGATCCAGTGCCGCTGAGGAAATCAATGAAGTCAACGCAGCCCCTGTGGCCTTTATTCTTGGCAAGTTCCTTCGCACTTTGACACCCCTTCTCGGTGAAGCCAAGCGGCAGCACGGCGTTCCAGAGTAGGCATTTAACCCCGTTGTCAAGCAGCAGCCTGGTTATTCTGAGACTTCTATTTTCCGCTCCTCCGTATCTTTCGGCCGCTGCGTCGTTCACCCTCGCCCCTTTCTTAAGCAGGAACTCCACCATTTTACAGCTGCCAGTCCTGTCTAATAGTTGAAGTAAAAATAAAATTTACATAAAATGATTGAGAACAAGAATTAGAGCAATAAAGTCTCCAGAAAGTAAAAAGCATAGCACCTAATAAATATTGTTGCTCGGCTCGCAAAGGTCATCCAGAGCTCAGGCAATCTCTCTCTGGAGCACACTATTTATAGGATGTGTGATTCGAACACTGGGTTAGGGTCCCGCACCTGCGCCTCACCACTTCCAATAAGCTTGCCAGTGGAGCTTTTTTGACAATCGCGGGAGCTTCCAACCAGCCGCCCATCCACCAAGTGCAAGCAGCGCAGGAAGCACACAACAACGCGACTTAACCGATCCCGATCGCATTGACCCAGACAGCATCAAGTAAAATTCATCATTTCGACGCGATCGATTCGCGTGGGTCATAATGGCTTCTCAACAGCCGCTCTCCTCGTCGCAGCAGCCGGCTGACGTCTACGGCGGTGGTGGGTGACCTTTGCGCACGGCGCAAACCCTCTTCTCCCATTCAAGTAACCTGACAATGATTTCTGAAAATAGATGAGATCTCCGCCCTCGTCCTCGACCCAGGCTACTGCCACACACGCGCCGGCTTTGCCGGCGAGGATGTTCCCAAATGCGTCCTACCATCCTTCTACGCCAACATCGATGGGAAGGCACGGTTCGGCGACGAGTGCATACGTCCCCGTGAGGGCCTGGAATTGCGCAACTACATGAACACCAAATCGGAGGTGGACGACTGGGAGATCGCGCCTAAGCTGTGGGAGCACATGCTTGTCAAGAGGCTGAACCCCACACAACCAACACCGGCTTCTAAGAACGGCCTGAACGATGGTAACAAGGATGGCGAAGGCGATGTCACGATGGCAGAACTCGAAAACCAGGAGCTTCAAGAGAAGGCGCTGTACGAGAACCCGATTCTGCTTACGGAGCCGGCGTCCAATCCGGTCAAGAACCGGGAGAGGTCCATGCAGGAGCTGTTCGACAACTTTGGAACACCGGCTGTCTGGCTGAGCAGGACGCCGGTCCTCTCAGCCTTCGCTGCAGGAAAGGCAACGGCTCTGGTGATCGAGGTTGGTGGAGCGAACACGTGCGTCACGGCAGTGCATGATGGTATGGCGCTGAAGAAGTCAGCTGTTTCGTCTCCTGCAGGTGGCCTGTGGCTGTCCCAGCAGATTCGCACCATGTGGGAGACCAATGACCCGAAGATCGACGCTGTCCCCACGTTTATGATCGAGAACAAGACCCAGGTAGATGCCCAACAACCACCAAACGCCAGGCTCAAGAGCTTCCCCTTTCCGATTCACGACTCTTTCCGCCGTTACGAGGAGGAGCGGCTGTTGACCGAGTTTAAGGAGTCGGTGGTCGAGGTGTGGAAGGGCGCAGGGCGCTACTTGAACCCCGGAAACGAGGATTACGTCAAGTCGCAACCCGGCCGCGTGTTTGAGATGCCTGACGGCTACAATCAGATGTGGCGCGAGCAGCGGTTCAAGGTCTCAGAGGGCATGTGGGACGAGACAGCGGCGTACCCAGTTGCGGACGAACAGTTCCGCCTGACCAAGAACCAGACCTTGCCAGGGCTGATCAAGCAGAGCCTGGATCTGGTGGACGTGGACTTGAGACCCCACCTCCTTGGCAACGTTGTTGTGACAGGGGCCACAAGCTTGTTGAATGGTTTCAACGACAGGCTGAACAACGAGCTCACCCAGATGTACCCTGGCATGAAGATCAAGCTGCACGCGGCAGGATTGACCACCGAGCGCCGATTTGGTGCCTGGGTCGGCGGAAGCATCCTGGGCAGCCTCGGAAGTTTCCACCAGATGTGGATTTCGCGCAAGGAATGGGAGGAGATCGGGCCCAGTGTCGTCGAGAAGCGCTGCAAGTAGGGCATGCGGCTTCTAGCCGCCATGATATGATTGCGCGGCTGATGCGAGGGTTTTGGTGTCAATTTTGGGAATTGCGCGACGGTCCAGAATGGATGGGCGTCTGGAGTTGGCAGATGGTCTGCTGGCCGGTGGCAGGATCAAAAGCTGGGTTGTGCGGCTCTTCGGGGAGCCAGCTGTTCACGTAAAAACAACGAAGAATTAATCTACATCTATGGTGTGCAGTGATCTTCACCATCCGTTCCACCTCTGCCACACGTCTACCACCTCATCCTCCTTCCCCGCCCGCCTGCTGTCAACCACCAGGTAGTGATCGTACCCAGCGCCGGCGATACACGCATGGTTCGGCCAGATTCTCACCCTCTGCCCGAACTTCAACGGCACCTCGGCCTCTCCGGGCCCCTTCCACACGAGAATGCCGTGCTCCTGGCTAATCTTCCCCACCTGCCAGCCCCCATGCACCGCAGGGAAATCCCTAGGAGCCGGATCCGACTTCTCGATCCCGCCCTCCCCCCAGGGTGCCACGACGCCCCAGCCGGCATAGTGGCCCTCGCCGTCTTCCTTGCAGGGCTCGCGCCCGAGCGCCAGCGACCCGGCATTGACGAGCGCCTCGCTCGAGCCTCCTCCCCCGCGGCCCGGGTACAGAGACGCCACCTCGGCCACAACCGTGATGGCGATGTCGCCGCTGGAAAGCAGGGAGCCGTCGCGCGCGTGCGTCGCGAGCTGCTGCAGGTCGAGCGCCGGGTACACGCCCGCGTGGACCTCGAGGTCCAAGCCGTCGCCTTTGAGGACGGCCATGAGGGCTGACAGGCTAGCGGCGCGGGCGCCAGCCTCATTGCCGCCGCTGCTCGTGGAGGAGGACACCGGCGCGCCCCCTCCAGCGGTGACGTCTGGGTGCTGCAGCGCCGTGGCGGTGGGCGTGGCGCCCACGGAGAGGACGAGCGCGTGGGCGGGGCTCTGGGCGCGTATCTCCTTGGCCACGCTGCCCAGGGTGGCGAACTCGTCCGTCAGGTACATGAGGGCGTCCCCTACAGCATTGAGAGTCAGCTTTCAGAGAGCCATGGAAGGAGTTTGATTTAAACACAGCGTGGATCGGGCCATAGTGTGGCCATGCCATTTCGGACATGGGCTCCGGGAGGGAATTTATTATTCCAATGCGGGTTAAAAATAACTCCAGAAGCTGCTTACAGTCCTTGCGGGTGTAGTACGACTGGCCCGCGTGGGCGTACAGGCCGTGGAGGATGCAAGAGCCCTCGGCCTCGGAGGCGAGGATCGCCTTGAGCAGGGACTGGTAGGTCGGCGTGCCCGGGATGACGCCCGCGCGGTTGTATTTGACGTCGATCTTGAGGAAGGCAAGGGGCCTGTTACCCCCGGACTGGGACTTGAGGGAGGCCAGGAGCGGGACCTGGTCTGGGTTGTCGATCAAGACGGACACTGAGCCGGGGCCCAGGTCCTTGGAGACGGTGGCGAGGCGGGAGACCGCGGATGGGTAGAGGGGGAAGGCGTAGAGGGCCTTTCGGCGAGTTAGGCCTGCACGTTCACAGTCCGAGGATCCCCTTCAGGGCGGATACTCACGTTGACATGTCGTCCTTTGCTTTGAAAGTCCTTCAGAACAGGGGCGATCTTCTCCGCCTCCAGGACGGTTGAGACGATAATGTTGGCCGGCGCTTTGGAGTTCTCCCCAACTTGAAGCTTTGTGAGCTCCTCCGTCTGTGCAAGGATCATTCAGTCGCCATGTTTTCCTAGGCGATTTTCTGTTGGAGGGAAAGGGTACAAGATACTGACCTTGTGAGTCTTGATGTGAGCTCGCCAGCCGATGCCATTCTTGTCGGCTGCATCGATCATCCGCTGGCAGTTGACCTCGAGTTTGGCGAGATCCAGGACAATGCTGGGGGTCGGAACCTCGTGGAGGGTCTTACCCACGAAGCGCTCTCGAAGAGCGGTTTTGGACGCCGTCGCTGCCATGGAGACACTGTCACAAGCAGATCACTTCCTGCCGAGCCGGTTAGTACCTTGATCTGTGGAACGGACTGGAAGAGCGGTCACCTTTTAATGAGGCTACTTTGATGCGCTCAGGGCTTCGACGAGGTACGCTGCTCCCTTGGGACAGAAGGTTATTCGGAGTAATGGTACTAGAAATATTGCAGTGCTGTTCATGCAGAAGCGAAGAGCCAAGGTACAATTAGATGCCGGAAGGCCTGTTCCAAATCAGTCGCAGGATGACGATATCGGCCTCGGAGTCAGAGTGCTATGATCTCCACTTCATAGGTGCATGCTAGGCCGAGGTGGCAACAGACTGGCAATGGCAATTTCCGCATCACCTCACATAATGTTGGTGTTGAGCAAGGCCACTGGATTACATTCTCCAGCGTGGAGAGGCCCACAACATATTGATCTTGCATGTTCCAGACGAACGCCCCATTTTACATTTTGTAAGTATTCGATACCACCACAGCCGGCCACTCACCAGCCAACCATTTATGTCCGGGATCACCTATGCTTGCACATGAATCTCGAACCGTTTTTATGGTACGATGAACGATTAAATTCTTTAGCGAGCAACCTGAGGCTATACATCTCCACGAGTCCGGGCTTGTGTTTGTCCGTTGACAGCCATGTCAGCACTCGTAAGGCGCGATGACTCACACTCTATATTCAAATGATACTCAGCCGCTTGCCTATAATTAAAGAACCATAGCCGCGTAGCTGATAAGAGGGGAGGAGTATGTGTTGGTCAGTCTGGACACAGTTCCCATGTGGCCGCGTATGCGATCTCCCTGAGCTAAATGCTTGTGTTAGTCGCTTGTACGCTGTGTCCCACCTAGGTACTTCAGTATGTTTTTGTCTGATGTTTGAATGACCCTTTCACGACGGGAGAGAAGAGCTATCTACCAAGGGCTTAATCAAACCAATAGATTGGATGGAGAGGTGGAGCTTTGTAGCATAAGTGATTTGTGCCTTCTTGGCTTGATTATTACTATTATTACGAAGCTGCTCAGGGAAACAAGAACCCCAGACCCTGATTCGTTGATGACCTTCTTGGGTGGACATGGCCCGTGCACCTCGGCCGGGCCCCACCCTCCGTACATACCCAAGCAGACCTGCAGTTCAGTCACGTTGGGCTGACCTCAACCTCTCTCATGGTCCCCACCTTCGCTGCCATCGAGAAGTGCAGGCAACTTTGCAACATTCTTTCGACAACACCACGCAACGTACGCTTCTGTTCTGCGATAAGCAGCAGCCGACAAGTGGCCGGCGACTGACCAGACACGTCGTCGAACCCCCCGCGGTCGCAGTCGCCTGTCCTCTCAATCGCACGAACCGAAAGCCAACCTCGACTCGACTCGATCCATCCGACCGCGGCATTCACTCTTTCCCCTCGCGCAATACCAACTACCTCTTTCATCGGCCATCGCGCCGTTTTTCACCCACTGGCATGACCTGAGCGCCTGCCGCGACCCGCGACGCGACGTTGCGAGGTGCTGTTGAGGAGGCCGCCGCACCGTCAACACACGTAACCACCCGACACCCCGCTTATCCCCGACTTATTTCGCTCCGAACTGCCAACAAAACCTCCCTCATCATGGCGGATGAGATTGACTGGGCGACCCAGGAGAGGGACGACGAGGATGCAATCAGAAACATATTCAATGCCGACCCCTCCGGCGCCCAGCCGGACCTGAGTCTCGAAGGCCCTATCGATCAGACCAACAAAGCCGAAGATGCGTTCGACTTTGAAGACATCAGCGACGACGATCTTCCCGATGAAGAGGAAGCAATCAACGGTGGCTCCGAGCAACCCCCTGCTCTGACTAGTGATGGAGGTTCCAGCAACGATAACGACGATGACTTGTTTGGCGATGGCCGGGAATCATCACCCTTAGTCGGCGAGCCCGCCCTGTCACCAGGTGCTGCGATCGCCGACGCTGACCAGCAGGACATTGAGATGGCCGGCCGTGACGACTTGGCTGATTTGCGAGCTCTCAACTTCGACCCCGAGCCTAGCTTTCCTATGACCAACCAAGACCCTTCCATTCCTGCCGCCCCCGAGAACATACTCGATCTCTTGAAACAAACCTTCCCAGACTTCGAGAGAGGGAAGATTCTCAACTTCAACGAGCTCTTTCCCCCGAGGAAGGCTAACTGGGTCGACAAGAAACCTCCCAGGAACCCCAAGCCTCTGATACCCACGAAGCTCAGTTTGGACCTCGACGTCGACCAAGAGAAGCAGTTCAGGATCCCTGGACCCGCCTCACAGACGACCCTCCAGAAGATACAGGCTGCCGAGAAGAACGGATTGGTTTCCTTGCTTGTTCCGGATCCTGTCGACCCCGTCGACCTTGAGGTGTTCAAAGCGGATGACCATGATTCCGAGATGGAACTCGTCGGCGGCTTCACTCTGCGCGATATTGAGACGGTCTGCGAGGACTGGGATGACATAATCGATCCTTCTGTTTCACGGGTCCGTCACGATTCGCCTGGGCCGGCTGTTGCTGAAGAAGATGATGATTGGTTCCTGGAGATGGGCATTGACCGCCCTGCTCCTAAGCGACGCAAGGTGTCCCATCTTCCAGGCCTACCTGAAATCTCCCGATTCATAGCTCCGTCATTTGACAACTTCGAGGAGGCGACGGCAAGAAGCGCCAAGCGTGTACGCCTGGACATGAATGATCCCTATCTTCTGATCGATGACATGGAGACGCAACGTCCCGTAAAACGACCCAAGGCCAGCCAGAAGATGAAGCGAATGGCTGACGGCAAGATGGCTCAAGACATCACTCAGCGGTTCAATGTGTCGAATGACGATGCATACGATGCCCTCAAGGAGAACGTGCGAGACAAGGTCAGGGCGACGCTGGGCGGAATACAAGTCGAGCACAGCACCCCGGCCCGCAAGCTCCTATGGCCGTACTATCAAGTCAAACTGCACGATCCGAGTGCCTTTAGCTACCACCGCCCTCCATTCCGGGTGGTCAGGCAGCTTAATAAGAATTTGGGCTGGGCCAAGCCTCGTTGGCACAAGCGGAGGGAATTCAAGAACCAAAGGGTGAGCGAAATCTACAAGGAGTCGAGAGACCTGAGCCTCAATGACAATTCGACTGCTGTTCTCTTCGAGTACTGTGAAGAGATCCCGACGGTCTTGTCCAACTTCGGCATGGGCAGTAAAGTCGTCAACTACTTCCGCGTCAACCACGACCCAGAGGAGAAACCGACTGAGAAGCCACCCATTGGCGAGACCAAGGTACTTCTGCCCGAAGACAGGTCGCCATTCGCCAACTTCGGTGACGTCAACAAGGGGGAAACAGTGCCCACTTTGCAGAACCAGATGTACCGAGCGCCGATCTTCAGGCACGACCCCAGAAAGACCGATTTTCTCATTGGACGTATTACAAACTCGAAGGAGGGCAGTCAATACTACATGCGCAGGATCGATCATCTGTACGTCGTGGGCCAAAACTTCCCGTCCGTTGAGGTCCCAGGCCCCCACAGTCGAAAGGTCACCAACACAAGCAAGAATCGTCTGAAAATGTTATCATACCGTTTGATAATGAAGAAGGGCCATGTCGCTCTGAGCGATATCACAACTCATGTCAAGGATTCGAACGATGCACAGAATCGGCAAAAGTTGAAGGAGTTCCTGTCGTTCAACAAGGAGGCCAGGCACTGGACCTTGAAAGATGGGGAACGGCTTATGGACCCTGAGACGATCAACTCGATGGTACAACCCGAGGACGTGTGCCTTATGGATGCCATGCAAGTGGGAACATACGAAGTTGAGAAGTCCGGCTTTGCGGTTGATAAGCTCAACCCCGACTCGGAAGCGGGCGAGGGCGAAAGCTTGGCCGTTCACTTGACGCCATGGAACACGTCAAAAGCCTTCATCGATGCCACGACCGGAAAGGCAATGCTGAAACTTCGCGGTGAGGGTGACCCGACCGGCCGAGGTCTCGGTTTCAGTTTTATCAGAACTTCGATGAAGGGCGGTTTCCTCCACGTCTATCACGAGCAAGGCCCGCAGTCTACATCGGCGGATGCACTAGAGCGAGAGCGCAAGGCTAACGGCGGCCATTCATACAATGTCAAGAAACAGAATGATGCCTACGCCGAGGTCATCGCGGATATCTGGGGCAAGCAGAAGGAGACGCTGAGCGATAGGGCCGTGCACGACGACGCGGACGTCCAGCCCCAAGAGGACGAGGATGACCGGCTGTACGCCCAGCCGCAAGTTGCTGCGACTCCCCGCTTCGACGAGGGAGTTAGCCAGGTCAGCCGCAGCGCCATCAGTGCCCGCAACGCGAAGCGCAAGCTGCGCATCGTCCGGACGGTCAAAGCAGCGGACGGCACGGAGAAGCAGGTGGAGGAGATCATCGAGGATGCGGGTGTCATCGCGCAGTACATCCGGGCCCGGAGGGAGGCCGAGGAGGCCGACATTGATGTTTACAACATACAATGGACCGGCGACGAGGAGAGGGACCGCATCATCAGGAGCAAGCTCGAGCAGGAGGAACTGCGCCTGAAGAAGAACAGAGAGCGCCGCCAGCAGCGGGAGAAGCAGAAGGGCGGGGCTCGGGCTAGCCTCTCGGGCGTCAGCGGCACGCCGGCGGCCACAGGTGCCGGCGACGCGACCCCCGGGGCGGGTGGCGGGGGTGGCGGGTCGCCGGAGCCGTCGATCGAGAAGGGTGGGACCACGCGCAAGTGCGCAAACTGCGGACAGGTTGGTCATATCAAGACCAACAAGAAGTTGTGCCCTATGCTTAACGGGACCATGGCCAACAAGGTCGGCGGCGACGACACCACAGGCACGTACGGTGAGGCTTAGGCGGAGCCTCGGTGCAGATTATCCACCGGCACGTATGGTGCAACTTGGAAGAGTTGATTGATATACGCGGGGCGGGGGAATGATGTTAGGGGATCCAAAGCGGGTGGCTCTACATCCAAGGTTGACAGTTATTGTAGTAATGATATACTTAATACACTCTTTTCGCTAATCTGTTGAAGATGAGCAAGCACGTGGGCGGTGCAGTGTGCGAGTGAGATGGAGAACCTTCACTTGTGTGGTGGGTGGTCGTGATGTTGATTCGTCCAGCCTGATGCGGCGGTTTGTCTGTACAAGAAGTCAGGCCACACGGGCCGCCCTACCTACCTGGCTACCTACCTGCGGATCTCCGGAAAATCCCATGCCTGGACCCTTGTCAGGAGGATATATCTGCTTCCTTTCTTCCTACGTGATGGCACCACTCGCACTGGGGTCGGGTGATCGACCCACACCAACCAGTGGCAAGGCATACTCGGATTTAACTTTTGGTGCCTGCGTCGAGGCTTCTTGGTGTTATTACCTGCCCCCCACCTCTCCCGGCGATAGTATTCATGCCTCCTTGAGCCAAGCAACAGCCAGAATTTATGAGAGTCACCGCGTGAGGATGCCGCCAACGTTTGTCTCACTGGGTCTTGCGGCTCGTGGCGAATGGCTTCGGATTGTTTGGGGGGGGGAGAACAAATAGCTGATACAGAAGTGTCAATGTGAGCGCGGGCGAGCGGCCCACCGTGCCCGCCCAGATATAGAGGGATCTACGTTGGGTGATCGGCTGGTGAGGTGTGGTCTGGTCTGGTCTGGTCGCCAGCCTCGTGATGCTGCTGCTCCTCGGGGCGCAGGCCAGAGTAATAACGAGTGGAAATGAAAATGGGCCCGTAAGACGAGGCCCTGGGCCCGGGAGAGGCGAGGTGAGATGTCAAACTCGAATTTGTTTGCGCATCCCTTCTTTTCTGGTTCCTCGCCTGCGAACCACGAGCAAGACAGACGGGGGCAGATTTGGGTCTGCGCGTCCGGGAGTGGTGGTGGTGGGGGGCCAGATATTGGGCCGGCCGGCCGGGCCTGAGTGAGAGGAACGAAGGAAGGGTAGGCTAGGGGGAGGGATGGATGTGTATGTCTGGGTGGGTGGGTGGTGGTGCGGCTCAGCCCTAACTGTTTTGTTTCGAAACAATCGGCCGCTTCTGGTGTGGGCGACGACGGCGCACAATGTTGATGATCTATGGGGGAGGGGGTTGGTGGTGGGTGGTTGGGGTGGAGGTGAGCACAACAGGCACACACAGCTCGCCACGGCCAGAAGGGGAGGGCGGATCCACGTGGGTGGGGTTGCAGGGAGAGAAGGAGGACAGAGATTTCGGCGAGGCTGTACCTCAGCACGCTCCCACTCCTGCCCGTGTCGCTGTTTCACGCCGCATGGGAGACAGCGAGAGAGAGGCATTGCCATGCTGCCCTGATACGCGTATATGCCGCGCGGGCGAGAAATGACTACCCAGGCCGAGGGCGTGGTGGACAAAAGACCCGGTGCGCTCTCGCCAGTCAGTCAGGCAAGCGATACAATGGTGCCCAGCGTGCCTGGACGACCATCTGAAGTTGCTCGCTTCCGGATAGAATGGCTTGGCTCGTTTTGCGTGTGGCTCTTTATGTTCATCGCGCGGTGATCTGATCTATCAATGACTCGGTTCGGACCCCCGCCGGCAGGAAAAACCCACCGAGACACGACAGCCGGCCCAGCCATGCACAGGCGACAGCCACCAGCTCCCCGAAGCCTGGAATATCAGCTGAACGGTCGTCGCACAGACGGATGGCATATAGGGCTGCAGGGTTGCAGGTAACCGAGGGGAGGAAACAGGCCACCGCCACCCATTCGGAATGGCAGTCTGTCAATGCAGGCTGCGATCAAGTCTCGAAAGATAGACTCGAGCGGCATGGGGCTCGATATCACCTTCCCCCCCCCCCGGGCCCCGTGATCTCCTGTCAGTGTGCATGTAACTAAAGCGTCTTATATTGGAGGTATCTGACGTTCATCATCAACCACCCCGAGGAAGCTAGCGTGGGCCGAAATAATCACCCACACACGCATTAGGCCAGCGACCTATTGAGCTTGACTGCCGCCGCCATCCCGCGCGAGGACCGTCCCTAGGTGAGAACTCCCCTTAGTCCGTCGGTCGGTAGTGGGTGCTGTTGTCGTCGTCATCGTCGCCCACTATGTTCGAGACCGATTTGATTCCTTCCTCGGCGAAGGATCGCAACCCTCAGACTCGACAGGTGCGACGCACCAGTTTGGTGCCGGCGCAGCTCGTAAGCTCTGCAAGTGGACGGCAACCCGGAGGAACAGGTGGGATGTGAGCAAGTAAGCCGGCGGGGTAGGACGGACCGGTGAATCTGGACGGCCTCGAGCACCCCCCCCCCCCATTCGGCCGCGAGCCCTCACGAGATGATAACCCGAGCCTCACGAATGGGCAAGCGCCTCCGATCATGGTCTTTTTGCAAACACGACGGCGCGCCAGCAGCGTCAAATCCGGAATTCGTCTGATCTCGTGATGCCTGCCCTTTGCATGATGTGTCGAGTGGCTGGCGAAACGGGCCAGTGATGAGTGGAGGTGAGCGTAGCGTAGGTCGAGGGCCATGTTCTAAAAATATCTATTTTTAACTGATAGCCGCCAGGCGCTTGTGCAGTAGTGTACTATGTAGCTAGCGACCCCACTCCCTTACTGAAATGCACGCAAGATTTTGAAAGAGCCAAGTGGCAGGGGGGGAGCTGGGGGGGGCGGTGGGGGTCTGATAGGCCCGAGCCTGGGTTCCGTAGGATCATCACCCGTCCAGACGTCGTGCCGTGGATGCGCAGTGGACCATCGGCTGTGACGGGGTCTCGCACCCGTTTCGCCGTTGATGTCTCTAATAATGCAGTGCTTTGTGCTTTTGGGCCGACAGCGCATCGTTATTCGTCGCGACGGAGTCTGGTCGGTCGCGCCTTGCAACGCCCGCATCTCTGCATCACAACGACTCGAGAACCATGCCCCAGCAGCCGGGATGGTGGTTTGAGGTCTGACTCGACGATAGCCCCGACGTTGTCGACGTGCGAGGGTGAAACCTAAAGCTTCCCCTAGCTCCTCAGCGGCTCTCAAGAAAGTCCGTGGCCGCAACTGCACCGCGGAGAAGATATTGCGCCTCAAGAAGGAGCCTCAAGCCTCGAAGCCTCCTGATGAGAAGCTCGCGCAGTAGTGTCTACACTTCTGGGTTTATTTCGGGCCGTGGATGAGACAACTGTAGCGCGATGCCGGAGGCGGAGGGGACAGCGAGGGGGGAAAGAGGCACACAAACACGGCACGAAGCTATCGCCCAAGGCTTGCGCTACCTACCTAGGACCAGGGGACGGATCCCCACAGCCGGCTTAGATTTCGCAAATCTGACGAGATTCAGGGCAGCACTCACAGCCCCAATTTTGGATCGTTGTGCATGGCCTACCCCTTGGCCCAGATGCTCCGGGCATGCGTGGGTGGGGGGAGGAGCTGCATGCAGTCACACGCCACTGGCCAGCGGGTGCCAGGCTTACAGACAGACACTCTCTCGGAACTGGCCTGTGTGCCCTCATTAGTGTAGCCTACCGAGCATTGCAAGGCGAGGCTGCCCTGACCTGCATGTTCAACCCATCCGCCGGGACCGCAACAAGTGAACAAGCTCGATAAGCTGCCCCTGCCAAGGTCACACGGGCACCTAGAGAAGGTCGGACGTCATCAGAGTCACATAGGACGTGGTTCCTGCATGCAATTGACGCCCTTGATGTTGCATTCAATACCGCCCAAGAGCGAGCGGACGACTGAAGTGGACGGAGCCGGCCCTCGACCTGCAGAGGTGAGGGAGGGGTGTAGCAGTGGTCAAAATGTGCAGAAAGATAGCGTGGTCTATAATAAATCGTTTGTTGATTTCCTGGGTCCCCAATGCATTGGCATCAGCTCCGTGGGCCCCGCAGTGTGGCCAGCTCAGGTGCTGTAGGCATTGTGGCGTACCTCGGGGCGCATCAGGTCATATCATCAGGCCAGGGCGGGACTGCTGGATGGGAAACGAGACGTTTGGCACGATGCATGAATTGACCGTTGTCAATCTGTGGGGGCGTCCTCTGCAAGGCTGGCATAATGGCAGGTACTGATGCCGGCTGGTCTGGGCGTCGGGTCGCGGCAGACCCTGTGGCTGGCGAGCCGGGCTCCATAGGGCTGGCTGGCAGGGACAGGCGCAGGCGCAGGCGCAGACATACGCGAGCATAGTTTACACAGCACTGGACGAGGTACTGCAGTGCCATAGTATCCATCAGAATATGGCGAGTGGTGGTTGGCCACGTGAATTTGCATTGTTCGAAAGGTGGGGCCTCTGACGATCAGAGTTTCGATTTGCCAAGAGCCTTGCAACCGTCAGTGTCACGAATCCGGATGGGGGCAGCCGTCCAAACTGGCGCATAGCGGCGTTGCCGCAAGGCCATGCCAGTTGCGAAGACGCGATGAAAAGTGTGTTCGTGTGTGTGTGTGTGTGTGTGTGTGTGCGCGCGCGCGCATGTGTACCTGATAAAGGGGAAAGGTTAATAACCTTGAAACTGAAAGTTGTGAAGATGAAGTGAGGTGGCAAATAGTAGGACAGTGGTAGTGTTGCCCAGCACCAGCAGCAGTCATCAATGGTGACAGAACAAGTTGGAGATGGTCTGTCTACTGCAGTAGGTAGTATGTACACTGTCGTGATCCATGTTCGGCAGTCGGGAGGTTACTGAGAGGCTAATACATAGTACACTACACTAGACCAAGGGGAGGGACTCCCTCACCTTGTGCATGGGTTGATGATGGTGTCAAAGGTAGATCAGGGGACACCCTGGAGCTCGAGGGACCCCACCGGACGACCCTTGGCACAGACCGTTTCTTATCTTGTCGTTTTTCTTTCTCTCTCTTCCTGCCTCTTCACTTGGTCACCTGGATCTCTGGTGTTTCAACTGGCATCATGTCTCCCACAGCGTCGGAGCCATCTGCTTGTCCGATGCTCTGCCTGATGAGCCGTTGCAAGAATGCTGAACCCGTCCTGCCGTCGTGACCGCACTCCAGATACTGCAGGGCTCTTTGTCTCTCGGGTCAGCGCAGGCGGCAGAGGCACTTGGTAGGATCACCCTAGAGCCAAGCCCCCCCACCGTACCTACCTGGTGTAGTGTGCAGCAAGACTCAGCTTACGACTGCTGCCATGTCAAGTGGGCTTAGCAATCAGCATGATCAAGTACCCCACGTCCACATGCCCAACTGCCCCGGCGGTGTGACCTCCTGACTGGCCACGGCCGCTGGATGCAGCGTCACACGGGGGCCACCAACACGCCCAATGACGCGACGCCCTCTTGTGCATGCTATGTGCACATATGCACATATGCATACATGATCTTGTGTTTCACCGTCTCTCAAGCCCTGAAATGCCTGCTAGGCTGGACTGGCAGACTGGCCCAGATAGAGAGAGGTATTGTGTCACGGCCTTGCGCATTCACACGAGGCTTGGCTCATTCAAGGTACATTGTTCAAAAATTCCTCTGTGCATCGGTCGATTAAGTGTACCACTGCCTGTCGTATCTTACAGCTAGCTAATGGAACCAACACAGTGACCGGGTATTGGAACAAGAATATAGAAAAACTACGAATGCCTCGGCAGTTGGGTGATACTTACCGGCTCAACTGTCAACTAGAAATCATAGATCCACGGCGATCTGCGTTGCGAAAGCAGCAACCATACCCTCAAGAAGCCCTCGGTGTCCGTGCCAACAGAAACGCAAATCCTTTTTTTAAGACCCCAACGCCCACGAACCCTCGGTAGAGACCGGACAAGAGACTCGAGGATGCTCCCACAAGACATCCAAAGTCCCCGGAAAGCTCACAGAAGCCCACAGGATCAAGTAGGAAGACTCATCACCAAAGTGATGCTCCCAAGAGCAGAGGAGCAGACACCAAGAGTGCCTTAGTGTGTTCCAAGACACACACGAGCCCACAGGTCAGGAACAAGCCCACAAGTCATGAATAAGCCCACAGGTATCGATGCCGACAACCCACAAAGCCCTCTGAAATGCCACGAGCCCTCGGAACCCACTGGTGAGACGAGACACCTTACGACGCTGCCTTGTGCATATTGCATCTCTTCGCATTCTGCTTCTCAGCAGTTGCGCTGCTGCCCTTCGGGACTGGGGACCGATCAACTAGAACGTGATCTTCTTGCCCTGGAAGCCACCGCCTCCACGGCCACCGCCGAATCCACCACGTCCGCCACCACGTCCGCCACCACGGCCACCACCTCCACGGCCACCGCCACCACGTCCGCCGCGGTCTCCGAAGCCGCCGCGCCCTCCACGACCACCTCCACGGCCGCCGTTGTCTGGGCGGCCACTGGCATAGTCAAGGCGGACTCCACGGCCCTCAAGGTCTGCACCCTGGAGCTGTTCGACAACCTTCTTGGCGTCCTCAACCGAGTGGAATGAGACGTAACCGAATCCCTTGAAGCGTCCGGTTTCCCTAGGCAAAGTTAGCACTAGACAAGCACTGCATTGGGTTTATAGCACTTACTGCTCAGTAGGTAGGCGGAGGCTCTTGATCTCAGAAACCTCGGAGAAGAAAGCGGAGACGGTCTCCTCGTCAACGTTGAAGGACAGGTTCCCAACGAAGACAGTGTCACTCTCGGGGCTCATTTCGTCGTTGAACTTCTTTGCGCGGTCGCCGGCACGGGCGGCAGGGTCGCTCTTGGGCTTCCCGCTGGAAATGTCGAGACGCATGTCGCGGCCGTCGAGGAAGGCGCCGTGCTTCTCCTCCAGAGCAGCCTTGGCGTTCTCAGGGGTGTCGAAGTCGACGTAACCGAAGCCACGAGGGCGCCCGTCTTCACGGTTGGTAATAATGCGGGCATTTGTAACACCCTTGCAGTTTTGGAACTCGTTGTAGAGGAGGTCGTCATCAACCTTCCAGCTGAGGTTACCAACGAAGAGAGTAGAGCCCTCCACGGAAGCGTCCTCGGTCTTGGTCTTCTTCGCTGAGCTCTCAGCAGCCTCCTCAGCCTTGCGCTTCTTGGCGGCGAATGGTGCTTCGGTCTCCTCAGAAGACTCAGAGTCGGAGTCGGAGGAGTCAGAAGAGTCAGAAGAGTCAGAAGAGTCAGAAGAGTCAGACTGTGGAGAGAGAGAGATTAGCATGGGTCAGATAGGCTGTGAGAAATATCAGTCAACTACTTACACCCTCGTCCTTCTTGGCAGCCTTTGCGGCAGCGGGCTTGGCGGCCTTCTTGTCGCTGTCGCTGTCGCTGTCGCTGTCATCAGAGTCGGAGGAATCGCTGTCCTCCTCATCAGACTGAAATTATGAGGATCAGTAGATAGTCTACAGGGTGCGCGAGAGGAGGCTACTCACGCTATCGACCTCCTTGGCAGTAGGCTTCCCGTCCTCCTCGTCATCGGAAGAGTCAGAGGAGTCCGAGGAGTCGGATGACTCCTTAGCAGCAGGAGCGGCAGCCTTCTTGGCCGCCGCAGCAGGCTTAGCCGGAGTCTTCTCGTCACTGTCATCGCTGTCGTCACTGTCGTCCTCCGACGAGTCGGAATCGTCAGAAGATTCGGCGGCCTTGGGCTTGCCGTTGACCTTGCCGTTGACCTTGCCGTTGACCTTTCCGTTGGCCTTGCGGCCGGGCTTCTCGTCCTC
This sequence comes from Stenocarpella maydis, assembly GCA_002270565.1. Taxonomy (NCBI): domain Eukaryota; kingdom Fungi; phylum Ascomycota; class Sordariomycetes; order Diaporthales; family Diaporthaceae; genus Stenocarpella; species Stenocarpella maydis. The sequence continues at coordinate 121,222 of NQMI01000012.1, forward strand.
AGACTCGGAGGACTCAGACTCAGATGAGGAAGAAGCAGAATCGTCAGACTCAGGTGAGGATTCGGAGCTGGAGGACTCGGACTCTGACTCCTGCTTCTTGGACTTCTTGGAGGTGGCCTTCTTGGCAACCTCCTTAGCTGTGGCCTTGGACTTGGCCTTAGGGGTGGATGCAGGCTTGGTGACAGCGGCAGCCTTGACAGCCGCAGGCTTCTCAGCCTTGGTCTTGCTGACCTTTGCCTCCTTGACCTTGCCCATGATGGATGAGAGCTGTTTGAGATGGTTCTGAAGTGATACTGGGTGGGAAATGGAAGGAAGGATGAGGAAACCGTCAGCGTGAAAATTTCGAAGGGGGGAATGGTAGAGGAGAGACGAGAGATGGGAGAAAGGATGTCGCTTGAAAAGTTTCGACGGGGGTTTATCAAGTCGGGTGGCAGGACCCTGAGAGCAAGAAAACTTCGACTTGCGGCAGAATCGAAAAATTCTGGCGGCGAAGAGCTGGTGTGGGCCCTTCAACTCCACTAATGTTCCTAGTGCCCCGCGGCAGGCTGCGATCGATAAGTGTACTCCGTAGAGACACCACTTGACGCTAGTGTAGAGCAACTGAGAGTACGTACCTAATCCTCGCACGGGCCACTAGGAATGAGAGAGATGGCCTAGGTCGGCTTGGGCTCTGGGAGCCAGCTGTTGCAGGCGAGCTTCCGGCCGGCTGGCATAAGTTGGTATCGAGACAAGTCCATTCGTCGTCAACTGTCGCGCGAGGGAGCACCGACGCATCGCCCTCCGCCCTCCGCCCTCTCAACCACGCACCCATCCAGCACCTAATCAATCGCACTCCCGCTCAATTCTACTGCAGCCCGCAATGCCGACCCCCGAGTCTGAGGCTTTCCTGGCCAAGAAGCCGACCGTGCCCCCAACCTTTGACGGGGTCGACTACGATGACAACAGGCGCTTCAAGCAGGCGCAGGACGCCATCATCCGGGAGCAATGGGTGCAAGTCATGATGGGACGGCTCGTTCGGGAGGAGCTGAGCAAGTGCTACTACCGGGAGGGCGTCAACCACCTGGAGAAGTGCGGCCCTTTGAGAGGTTAGTGCCACCCTCCACCTGTCGCCGGGAAGCCTTGGGACCACGAGCAGAAGGTGCACGCCGCGAGATGCTTTGCAGGAGGAGCGGATATGCTGTCTATTGGATTCCGGGGAGAAGCAAACCGGCTGACTGTATCCAACAGAGCGGTATCTTCAGTTGCTTGAGAAGCACAAGGTCCGAGGCTACCTGTTCCAGCAACAAAACCAGCCGCCAAAGGACTCATGAGGGAATCCAGCTCCAGAGGAGACTTCAACCCCATCTACGAGTGGTTCATTCTGTAATTGGCCGAGACAAATGGATATTAGGGGGGTGCCTTTGGCTCATCAGGCGAGCGAGAGACAACCGCTCACGTACTGCAGTATGCAGGCAATTGGGCTTACCAAGCTTGCGGCCTTTGCAATTAGACACTGATTCAGAGACAAAAGGAACCCATGCTGAATTATTTTTTTTAAAAAAAAAATTTTACTCAAAGCCTAGATCATGGTGAAACTATGTAATAAATTATGTCTTGTTCATGGTTCGAGATCGAGTATGATTTGCACCTTCACTTGACTACGGATTACCCGTGCGTTCACTATATGGCCCAAAGCCCAGTCGCAAGGCTGCTTGCCTGCCGAGAAATTTTTGGACCTTGGGCCTTGAACACGACGACGGGACCTCGTGAAAGACTTCAACACGCCCAACTCCGACAGAAAGCGGCACAATGATCTGCAGAAGCTGTTTACAAAGGGCAATGGCCCTGGGTCAATGCTCAATAATACAGAGGGTACCGATCCGGAGGACCTTCAGCGCGGTACCCCCGAGGCAATCTGCCACCGCCGCCGCAGCAGCAGCAGCACCAGCTCCTGCGGGAGCCAACGCGACCGCAACACCAGACGAAGCCGCGCCGCGGTCATCATGCCCGCCAGGCACGATCCTTAACGGACTGAACTACTTCAAGGGGAAGACGGACCCCGTGGCGCTGCCCGACGACCAGTACCCGGAGTGGCTGTGGTCATGTCTGGACGTAACGAAGGGGTCGGCGGCGGAGGAGGATGCAGACGCCGGTGACGAATTCTGTACGTGCCCATGCCATTCTTCACCGTTCCATCGACGTGTCGAGAAACAAGAAGACCACTGCGCTAACAACCGTCCTTGTCCCAAACAGCAAAATCCAAGAAGCAGCGTCGGATAGCCGCCAAGCGGCAGCGAGAGCTCGAGGTCAAGATCATGGCGACCGGCAACCTCGAGGCCTTGGCGCCAAAGATACCCCTACAGCAGCAGTCGATCAACCTGCCAGGAAAGCCGGATGGCGACGTCAAGGATGCGATCCTGGCGGCGGAGAAGCGGGAGGAGCTGAGGAAGGCGATGAGGAAGGAGAGGAAGGCCAAGATCAAGGAGGACAACTACCTCAAGTCCATGTGAGCAGCGGCTGGCGGAGACTTGCGTGCGAAATTTTACCGTCTGATTGGAGCATCTCGAGTCTATGTGACCCAGGGCAGGCAAGGCAGTTGTTGGTTCATGAGTGTCATTATGTCTATATGTACATTATCCGAAAGCCTGGCTTGGGTATGCATACTCTCGAGACCCTTCTCGCCGCATAGAAACGGTACTCATCGCATACCATAGTAGGGGAACCTTTTCGAGTTACAGAATGCGGCTCGGGACATTTATGGTCGGTTCTGCTCTGTGTTGTTTTCCCACGTGCCAGCTGAAGCTACCATCCTCGGCCGGTTCGGACACAGCTGAAGTGAGAGCTCGGCGATTGAGTTATTTTCTGCTTCGAATCGGAGGTCCCCTAGGCTTTCAAATAGCTCCAGACTGCATTGCAGAATTGAGTATATACGGCAGCCAAGGTCTCAGGACACCGAGTGCCTGCTACTCAGACAGGTCACCCAATTTGTACTCTCCTTGGCAGAACCGACCCACCAAAAGCCATATTGACCATAGGACGGAGCCAAGCCCCATATGTCAACCCAAAAACTCGACAGGCCCTAGCAATGCTGCTCAGTCGTCCTGGTCCTGGTCTTCTGGTGGTAGTTCCCCGATTGAAGCTAGCTTCAACTGCCGGTCCTCCAAGTGCCCTTTGATCCTGCCCTCTATTCGCTTCCTCAGCAGCGGGTTGTTCTTGGTGGCTAGCTCGTCCCTCAAAGAAGCAATCTGGCGTTCGATGTCTCTGACATCCTCACGAACACCCCTGATCTGTTCTCTGCGCTCCTTCTCCTCCTCGTTGGCATCGTCGTCGGAATCGTCATCGTCATCGTCGTAGTCTTCTCCGCTCTCCCCTTGGGCTGAGGCTCTGTCCCCCTCTTTCAGTTCTGCGGCCTCGGCCCCAGCCGTCGGCGTCTCGGGCGCGAAAGCTGCTGGGGTGGCGCCCTCTTGGATTGGTGTCTCGGCGATTTCGGAGCCCAGGTCGTTTAGTTCGGCCTCAAGCTGTGCCTCGATGTCTGCGTCGACCATGTCCATGTCGTTCGCTCCCATGTCCCATCCATCGTCGATCTCGCCCTCCGCGTCCTCCTCTCCCTCCGCGTCCAGATCTGGCGTGCCTGCTTGCATCGTATCCCTCCGTTCATCAATCCATTCATACCTCGTGCTAATCGCATTTTTGTCTTCTTGGAGAAGTCTCTGTACCTCTTGTTCCTTGTTGAGAATCTCGCTCTTGTGCAAACGCTTGCGAAACCTACGATGGACCGCGTCGTGCATTGGAGGTGTGAGGCCATGCGGCCACCTGTGCCCATCGAATATGACCTTGGGAAGCTCTGCTGTCTTTGCCGAGGTCTCATCATTGACTCTAGCGAAAACCAGTAGCATCTGAGAAATATCCGCAGACTTGACCATGAGCTTCTTGTCCCAGGTCTTCATTCCCTCGGTGATCGTCGGCATGTCGACAAGCACAGCTGCGTACATACGCCCTTGGACAGTAACAATGGCCCTCCGTTCATTAAGCCACCTCAGTTTGAAGTCCATGCCTCCCGAGGGAAACTTCTTGTTGTCCAGGCAGGTATTGATGTAGTCGCACTCCGGTCCCTCCATCATGCGCAACACGATTTGCTCTTCGATAATAGGGTCGTCCTCGGCGTCTTCCATCTCCGAGTCGTAGCCCGAGCCATTTTCACGGGAGAATGTCGTCTTGTGGGAGTCTTTAATAGCGATCCTGAATGACGAGTTTCTCCGCACGTTCTGGATATCGGTGCCGGACTTCAACTTGATCGTTCTCATTTTCTTCTTCGCGGGCTGCTGAGAGTGCCCGTTCGGCCGGGCCTCATCGCCACTGTCAGCGTTGGCCTTAGCGCGCTTCTTTGCCGTGGGCTTCGACGTCCGCCCTGCTTTCGTCATAGTTAAAGGGGCTGGTGTCTCGCCCGCCGGCGGTGCCGCGCCCGGAAGAGCAGTCCTGTTGGTCGGGAGAGGCTTCCTCGATGCAGGCGGGGTCTCGGAAATTGGTGTAGACGGCTGGCTCTTGCTGAAGGACAGCCTGATCTTGTGTGTCTTGCCCTCGGTGGGCGTGGGTGGTACAGCAGGTGGTGGCATAATGGCCGCGTCCGTGGAGGACGGCATAGCAGCGGGGTCGGCAGGAGAAAGGACACTTGACGATTCTTGTATCCGGGACGGGCCAGGTGACATGCGGTCTGGTGTTGCGACAGGTTGCGAAGATGTCATGGCGCTTGAGGGATTTGCGGGCCCAGGGCCGCTGCTAGATACAGACGGGTTCCGGCTGATCTTCAGCTTGAGCTTTTTTCTCTCTGGCACCTCCATCTTGAGAGTTGGCGGATATCCAAGCGAGTATGGCCTGAGGGTCGAAACAAGGTGGTGCAGGTGGGCGTCCGTCAAAGTTCGCGACGAGCGGTTCCTGCGCGGTGCTGTGCTAGCTGCTGAAGTTCCAGGCTCGGCAAGGCCAGGACGCGTTCGTGGTGGGCTAGGTCGGTGGCCAGGTGGCGTGGGTCATATTGCGACAAATTTTGGGACCGCCTGACAAATCATTAGGCGTTCATGAAGAAAGGAGATCGGCGGTAAACGCGGGGGGTCGGTGAAGTCGAGAAAGGTTGATGGTGGGTGGTAGGAGACGGAAGCGGTCCTGTGAATGCAGATTGATCTGGGGTATTGTTACCCAGATTATAATGGGTCGTGGTGGAGAAGCTTTGGCTACCTGGTCCCTGCCATTTTGATTTGAGCCGCACCCATTAGCTGCAGCCAGAGCAGGGAAGCTTCCAGCGCCCGGCTGATACCTCGATGTTCCCAAACACATTATACACAACAAACAACCTTTTGTCAATACGACTCTTCGTCCCTCTTGTTGCTACACATTTTCGAAACGAATCAAACGCACCATGCGCATGTTGGGCGTGTCTTGACGACTGTGGAATAATCGAATCTTCCCTTCAAAAGCAGTCCAACAGAGACAAGACTCTCACTCTAAGCACTGCTTCTGAAAAAATGACACCTCCGCCGGCCGTCTTCCACGCGCTCCTTCGACCTGCCATAATCCAAGTCCTTCGTGCAACTGGCTTTCACTCCGCAAAACCCGCGGTGATCGACAGCCTCACCGACCTCGCAGCTCGGTACCTCAACCTGCTGTGCGAGGAGACAGCCCGTCACGCCAGCGACAACACCGGCGAGTTCGACTACAATGGTGCCGCGGCGCCGACCATCGTGGACGTACGGCTCGCGCTGCAGGATGTGGGCGCATTTCTCCCCGAGCGAAACTTCGAGGAACAAGAGTACACAGGAAAGGAGGACACAAGAGGTGTTGATGAATTCGTAGCGTGGGCGACGGGGCCCAAGAATGAAAACATCAGGAGGATCGCGTTGGACGGCAGTGAGGACGGAGTCACGGACTACCTCAACGCCTTGAAGAAGAGACACAGCAAGACCGCCGACGACTCGAGATACGCTGGTACGTTGCTGGGCAAGCCACACTGCCAAGGACTTGTCGTGGTTGAGGGCCACAGCGAGATTGACAGCATCCGAAGCTGGGTAGAAAGGCAGCGTGGGCCATCAAAGACCTCGCCCGACACGGACACCGAGTCCAGACCTGCGTCTAGTGGGCTCAGCTCGATCGGTACGATGGACGGGGAGATGGACCTCTCATAAGATATTAAGCATTCTATTGAACGACATCAATCCTCGGGAGGCGAGCTTCACATTAAATTGGAAGACGGTGAGAGTCAAGCTCTGGACCGCAACCACGGTAGCTCGGCTCATAATGGCGGAGAAAGGAACCAGATCGTTCAGCAGGCACTGAAACTTGCCAACTGTACGTTCGCTCTCACCAACTGCTCTGGTGGAGGTATACCTGATTAGCTGACAGGCTTTCCCGGGTTAGCCGCGCAGGTCCCCTCGACATATGACGAATTCCTCCAGACTCTGAACGTCACCAGCGGAGCTACAGTTCCCACGCAGCCTCGCCCTTCGACTTCTGAAGAATTCATCCATACTCTGAACGACTCCGGTGGAGCTACGGATTCCACGCGGCCTAGTTCCTAGAGCAAACGATGAACATCTCGGACAACGCTCTGCACATCGAGAAACACTGTGGATTGAACGCTGACATGCATCGTATGGGGCTTAGGGCTTATGTAGAACAGCAGAGCACTGTTTGCAAGCAGGTGGCCTCCTAACACCCACGCATAGCGTTAAAATTTTAGCACTCGGGAATAACAAGTGCGTTCGGGGTCGCGATGTTACCTATCGCCACCTTCGAGCTTCTTCCAGAAGCAAACGAAAGCCAACAACGGCGAGTATGCAAGGACACGAAGGCCTCCGTACTTTTCAGCCAAGGGCCTTACTTAATATGGGATATCCAAATAATGACTATGATGATTTACTTGCTAAAGCCAAGAGGGAAGATCGCAAAATTCGTCTGTATCACCTTTTGTGTTGCGCTGAAAAGCCAACGATGGAATACATACTTAGACTCAGCGATTTCTATTATGAACCCCATCTGAACCTTAAGAACTGACGTTGTGTACGATGATACATAATAACTTCCGGAAAAGCTCCCAAAGCCCCATTGATGGATGATTTTAGCCCTCATCTAACAGCCTCATGGGATAATTGTGCTGGGAGCTGCCGCACTTATTCCAGTGAAGCATGGCACAGTCCCAGTATGGTCCCAGATACACCGAGCTCATGAGCTGCACGCACGAGGCAATATGCTGGAAGAGGCTTTGCCATCGGCGGTCTAAACAGGCTGTAAAGCCTCCGTATGCTTCATCAAAGTCGGGTCCGGGGGTATCGATACTTCTTCTTCGCGGCTGAATGTGAAGGGTCCGGTCAACACTCTATCGCGCCCCCAAGAAGATGTGAACCGCGACAACAGCCCCAGCAGGTTCAGAGGCGGGCGGCTTGGGGAGAGCAGGCTGGGGCGCGCTCGCCTTCCTCCCGGGGGCCCTGTAATATGCTTCGAGTATAGAGCTGCTATACCAGTACCACAACATCGCAGCAGCATATACCCGTGGAGACAGCAGAGAACTGCACAGGCAGTTTGTTTTGAGTTGTTATTTGGTATCAAATATTCATCTACTCGCCGCACTTACATATACTGCTATTGTCAATAGGCATCACAACGGTTTATGACGTCTTGCCCAGCGACATGGATCTGGACACCTTGTCGGATAGACGCACAACTCATGTCTAACCACAGGCCCCATCAACATTTGCACCGGCATACACCCGACCGAAACCCGTTTGCCAAATTTATCTTCTGCCTGGACCTTGATAAATGATCTCTCGGAGAACTTGACACCACCAAAGCCGGTCGAGGGGTCGATAACCTCAACAGCCGGCTGACTGTGGGCCGCCAATTCTTGGATGAGGGCCTTCAGATAGATAGACATACAAACCATCTCAAGTATCAACTTGACACAAACCCAATGAGGTTTTGGGACGAAAGAGTAGAACCGGCCGGGGGTTTCCTGTACACCAAGCGTGTTGCGGCTGAAAAGCAAGATCTGTCGGTACTCTACCGGCTGAACAAAATCCCCGACACGTGAGCGTTACGGGTACAGCAATTCACCTTGTTGTCAAGTATCATGACGTAGCTACAGTTGAAAAGACAGCTTGCCCATGCCGACTCTGAGACACCACTACTATTGCAGATCTGTCCTAGAGACATGTTTTGCCACGGCGAGTAGGATGGCAATGGATGAACTGCGTTGTGTGATCCTTGCAACGCAAATGGCGATGAAGATGGGCGGTAAGGTCTTTTACATGTGAACACATCATCACGGCGTGTAAGGGTAGACCACACAAGTCGGCCGGTCATCCGAGTGAGCAATCCAAGCAACGGCCTGTTCGTCCGAAGAGGCCTAAACTCGACAAGACAGCCATTCGGGCCAACGAAATAAGCTCGTCGCGCTCAAAAGGCGCGCCCGGCGCTGCGGTCTCGCGGCCGGCCGTTGCATCGTCCCGCCAGCGACTACGGGGCAGCCAGTCCGTCTAGTGTCATGATGGGCAGTGACCAGCAGCCTGGAGCGCGAATCGAGGCTCATCGCTGCACGGGCTAAGCCCCCAAGGCGCCCGTTGCTCGCGCCGAGGAACTGCGGCAGATCCTGTACGTCACATTGGGACGGGCTCAGGCCCGCGCAGTGCTCCCTACGCCAGCGCCAACGCCAACGCCGGCCTGACGGTAGCAGGGAACTGTAAAATGAGGATCATCACTGTGAGTCGCAAACTCGCTGGGGAGGGCTGCCCAGCTGCCAGGCAGCACAGGAGGATGAGCTGCGTAAAAAAGCAAAAGAAGCTTTTGACATCATCAACGACGCATCGAGCGGCATTCCCCAGGCTTCCAGGGACCAGATGATTGATCCTGCGGCCCTGACTCGCTCGCCGAGCTCCGCGAGCAGGAAGGGGCGGGACAAGTCGGTCTGGAACCTGTCACAGTATGGATATCCTGACGAGCCAGTGGGGTTGGACGGGTCGAAAATGCGGTGTCGTGTCTTGTTCGTGCCGTGCCGGTTCCAACACCCAACGAGATACATGGGAGAGACGGAGTTGGGCACGCGATGGCCATGCATGCATGTACTATGGTGTGCATGCAGGCACCGCTCTTCAGTAGGCTTCTGGTGGGCTGCTAGCTGACCTGGGGCGGGGCGGTCGCATGACCACTTGGGCGTGAGGGGAAGCCGAGTGCCCAGTCAAGGCCTCTCTGCTAGTTACAGTACTTGATGTCAAAAGGTCGATGACCACATGGCAGAAGCCCCGGGCAGGTGGTTTTCTTGACTTCGAGGCTACCGCGCATGCGGGCTAGGCGTCGGTAGTGCTGGCAGCGTGATCGGGGCTAAGAGCGCGTCTAATCTTGGGGTACGGGTCGGGTGCACAGGAAATACTGTAGGGCGAGCCACTTCTGCCACTCCAAACACAGACTCTGGGCCCCGGCTCGCCTCGCTGACATCATGTGGGCTGAGCTGAGTGCGAGACAAGACTTGTGGCGCGTGCTAGCCTGCAGTGTGCAGTCAGAGGCTGATGGACATGTCTTGTACGACTGCCAGACTGTATACCCAAGAGCGGCCCGGACAAGGCCTCAAATGCCCGCGTGCCGCTCGCCGAGCAGGATGTACAGAGTAAACTACATGCGTGAGGGCAGAGAAGGGTCGTGCGCGGAAAGTCTAATAGATATATGCGCGGTGTAGTGTGTTGTTGGTTGGTTGTACTGAATGAGCAAAAGGTTGTCTGTCAGCCAGGAGCCAGGATCCTTCTTGACTAGTGTACGCTACCGAGTACACAAATGCAGGCGCAAGTCGGCAAATCCAGGGTCTGGCCAGAGGTGGGTTTTTTGTTCGCACAGTATCCGTTTTGCTCTGGCCCAAGCGACGTGGCAGATGGCTCGGGCACATTGCGACCCAAGCAGAAGAGGGGGAAAACAGGGCGCTTGCAGAGGCGCGCCAGAGGGAGGGAAGAGAAGGTTCGATCCAGAGTTTTGGGCCCCTTGTGCTTCAAGAAGTCTGGAAAACGCAGACCAGGCCCTGTTGAGGACTCCACAGCCCGCACGGCAGCAGAAGCAGGCGGTCAACGACCGAGTAAGCGGTTGGCAGACGTGTCTGCTGTAAAATTAGGGGTGCTATGCAGGACTATGCAGGACTATGCAGGAGTCGGCAGCCCAGGAGGCGAATGTTGCTGAGCTGTACAATTATTCAGACGGGACCGGCTGTCTCGTCGTGTGTCTTTCTTTTCCTTGTGTTGCCCGTTGCACCGGCTGGCCCGGATGTGGATGGTCACGCGGACAACAGACAGCCCTTCCCAACCGGTCGCAATGAGATTGACACATACATTGCCAGTATACGCACACTAGTACTCAGTCGAGAAAAGCACCCCCAAGACTTGCAGGTACTCAGGTACACTACTACTACCTAGGTAGGTATGTATGTACCACAACTGGTCTCAGGCGCCGCTGCAGTGCTGATCCGTGACCCCGATTCCGCGCCTGGGCCAGGGGGTCGCGTGCGGGCAGAGCCAATAGGGCCGGCTGCCACACCCTTGCCAAGAGTCTTGGGACCCTCGTCCCCAGCCGTGCCTGTCTGGTCCTGTCTGGTCCTGTCTGGTCCTGTCTGGTCCTGTCTGGTGTCTTGTCTGGCCTGGTCTTCCCAGTCAGGCCAGAGGCAGTCTTTGTTGTTTGTACTGCTAGCCGCGGGGGAATGGAGTCCCAGGCCGCCCGCCTAGGCCCAAAGTTGCTGTTTGATGCGCCCAGGAACCCCATCCGACGATGCTGCCAGCACTTTGGGAGGAGCTTGAGGTGGACGCAAAACACGCCCGGAAACACGCCAGTCAGGCCCTGCCGTCTGTGCAGACCGACAGCCAGCCAGCCAGCCAGCCAGCCAGCCAGCCAGACAGCCAGACAGTCTGACGGTTTCTGACAGTCAGCATACCTTATATACTGACCTACCAGGCCTACCTACACTAGGTACAGTCGGTGGGCGGGCTGCACGCGCAGACGTTGGTGGATCGCTGTACTTCCGATCGATCATCACTCAACTCACCTGGAGAGACGGCCCCAAACCGAGCCTTGGGACCTTACCGGGCCAGTTGTGCCCTGTGCCGTGGGCCCCGCGCGCGCGAATCATGCCGATTAGCGACAAGGCTCCATCATCACCCACCGTACCTACATACACACACTACACTACACCAGGTGAGCATATACCTAGGTACCATCGTCAACATCACCAACACCGCCACTCACCCACGTTGAGAATTGCTGGTCCGAGGCTGCTTGCCCTCCTTTTGGGGGCTGCCGCTATAGTCCTGGGTGGTGGGTGATGGGGTGCAGGTGCAGGTGCAGGTGCCAGGGTGCCATAGTGATGAGTGCCGTGTGCTGTACGCTATACCTATAGCGCCCAGCATGATATGTGTGTATGGAGTAGACGTGGTATGCAGATCGGTACTGTGTACACAATCTTATCCGCGCCCTGCCAGCTGCTCCCCATGTACCCAGTACTCCCCACTCATCCTGGCATTCTCCCATCCTGCCATGCTACCATCCATGGATCCTACCAGCCTGCCATGCCAGCCCACTGCTGCAGGGTGTGCAGCGTGCAGCGTGCGGCAGCACACCAGCAGGACCCCAAAAGCCCCAAAAGCCCCAGCTGGCTCGCTGGATGGGTGCCGCACGCTGGGCCCGGGACGCCAGCTACCCACACAGTTCGCGGTCCACCGCCAACCGTCCTACCGTCCTTCCGTCCCACGGTCCCACCTTGGGAACCCAAGTCCAGATGACGGGGGCCCCAATTTCTACGTTGCCATTGATAACCACCTTGCCTACCCGTCTTTGCCGTGTATAATGCCCTCTTCATCTCCTCCTCCTGCTCCCCCTCCCCTTTCCCCACCCCCGTCGCAGTCTCTCGTCGGCTCCTCAAAGAACAATACTCCTCGTGTCGAGCCCATTACCGCCTTCCCACGCCTCACCATCGCTGCCCACTCCACCTCTACCGACTCCTCGGCCGCCAACTCGCCTCGCTTCCCGCTCGCACTGCCACACGCGACCACTTCCGCCTTCACCTCCGCTTCAGGGGCTCTCGCCATACCCCCCTCTCCCGCCACCGACGGCTCCTCGACTTCACGCGCGAGGAAGGCCACCGTCTCTGATGCCCTTGCCTCCTCCTCCGCCACCACCACCTTTTCCTACCCTACAGACATCGAGATGGACCCCATAAACCCCAACCCCGTGGGCCACCGCCGCCGACGGAGCAGCCTCATGTCGCCAGCCACCAGCGCACAGGGCCAGCCTTCCGGGAGGGGCACTCACACGAGAGGCCCGTCCGTCTCCGCCCAGTTCCACTCGGACGAGCCCAAGATATCAGAAGAGAGCCAGTCTACCATCAAGGACAAGAACGGCGTCATCAGGCACCCGGCAAACATCGACTTCTCAGACGAGGATCTGCACGACGACGAGGAGACGGGTCTCACCGCAAAGGAGAGGCGGAGGAAACAGAAGAAGAGGAGACGGAATACCCTGCTCGACCAGCGCATAGCACGGGAAAACGTCACAGCAGAGGAGAAGAAGGAGGCGGACCAAACAGTCATCCGAAAACTGGCTGTCAATGGCACCCTGATCGGTCTCTGGTATCTCTTTTCGTTGGGCATTTCACTCGTAAGCCAGCTCCCCCAAAACTCGGCGTGATATACTAACTGGACAAACAGTATAACAAGTGGATGTTTGATACCGCCCGGCTCAACTTCCCCTTCCCGCTCTTCACCACATCAGTACACATGCTTGTACAGTTTACACTCGCCTCTGTCGTTCTGTATTGTATACCATCATTGAGGCCGCAAAACACCCCAAAGAACGAGTTCCACGACTCGGAACAAGACCTGGAACCGGATAGGCCGCTCATGACCAAGATGTTCTACCTCACCCGCATAGGACCCTGCGGTGCGGCCACAGGGCTTGACATTGGATTGGGGAACACATCCCTCAAATTTATCACACTTACATTTTACAGTAAGAGCAACCCCCTTCCTTACCTCCAACGCGCGTGGACTCGAGCATTGACTGACCTACGCTCTAGCAATGTGCAAGTCTTCATCGCTAGCTTTCGTTCTCATATTCGCCTTCATGTTCAGGCTCGAGTCGCCCACATGGAAGTTGGTTGGAATCATCGCCACCATGACCGCAGGGGTGGTCATGATGGTCGCTGGCGAGGTCGAATTCAACCTGGCCGGTTTCATCCTCGTCATCTCAGCCGCCTTCTTCTCGGGCTTCCGCTGGGGACTCACGCAGATACTGTTGCTCCGAAACCCGGCAACCTCGAACCCTTTCTCCAGCATCTTTTTCCTCGCGCCCGTCATGTTCCTAACGCTTATCTGCATCGCCATCCCGACCGAGGGTTTATTTGAGCTTTGGGGAGGAATGAGGGGTCTGTTTGACGAGTGGGGCTTTGCTGCGCCCCTGCTCGTTCTGTTCCCAGGCACCATCGCCTTTCTCATGACGGCCTCTGAGTTCGCTCTGCTGCAGCGGACTTCAGTCGTCACGCTCTCGATTGCGGGCATCTTCAAGGAGGTGGTGACAATCTCTACAGCGACGCTCGTTTTCGACGACAAGCTGACCCCCATCAATATCTCCGGCCTATTCGTCACGATCGGCGCAATCTGCGCCTACAACTATATCAAGATCACCAAAATGCGACGAGATGCGCAGATCGACATCCATGGCAGGCGGCCCGACGAGGATGGCGACATGACCAGCCCGAGCTCGAGTGGGACCGATGTCGAAGACGAAGGAGGTGAAGAGACGGGGCTCTTGGCCGCAAGGCCTAGTGTGGAGGTGGAACAGGGTGACCTTGTGACCGTGGACGGGGATTTTGTTTTCCCGCCCAGGGCATCACAACCTCCGGTACGAGCATCGATGGACGAGCGGGACAAGTTGGACCGACAGGATTAAGGCGACTCCAGCTGCCGCCCATACTCCAACTGAGGGAAAGAAGGAACAGAGATGGAGGACCAGGACAAAAGGATTCAAGAGATACCCAAAATTTTTCGACAACGCATGCTCGACGCGTCCAGCGAGCGAGCTTCTTTGCATATCACACAGGATATACTGTATATTTTCACATCATAGATTGGGAGGACCGAAGGGAGGAACTGTTGACAATTGGGTTGAGCTTCTCCCCAGACTGCCTGCTCTGCGGATGCGGGGGGGGGGGTCAATGCAAAGTTGCAGAAACTACATATTGTATATTGATAGAGCAACGATGGGGCAGAGAGAGGACCAATCAGATATATCTATCGGATTTGGAGAGCCCCCCAAGAACTATACTTCCTGAAACAATATGACACAAATTAAAGTGCACTTCCATTGTGCCCTCGTCTCCCAGACGCGAACGATAATGACCGTAGGCAACGAGTGACAAGAGAATATCAGTATATCAGTATAGACGGTAGACGGGGATTTTACAGTCGACACGCTACACGTTATACCTACACTAGACGTGTTAATGTGGGGAGGTGTGGAATTCGGGACCACGGCTGTCACATTTTTAAGCTTATTTCTCAGTTTACCCTCTCTTTTCCCTCAGAACCCCTACCTACCTAGGTACCATTGCCACCAACCCCCTCCCTGCAACAAGCAGCACAGAGACGGAGGGACCCTGTTCCCTGGGGCATAAGGATAAGAGGTTTCGGGGAAATAGGAAAAATTAAGAGGGGGGGGGACCTTCTTACCTATTACTATCGAACCAGGCAAATCACGCAGCCCAACACATGCGAAACAATGCGGGTGCCCTGTGGGCCTGAAACGGGCAACTATCCCCTTTTTCTTTTAGATTTGTTGACTGCGCTGTCCGGTGCGGGGTTTTGGGTGTGTGCTTTGTTGGCTGTCGTGTGCCGCGAGTCTTTGCCCGCCCTGAGACAGGGCGCGTGGGTAGGTGGTGGCACGAAGTGCGTTGTGTGTCCAGATGTCTCGGGGCGGGTGTTGCGGCAGCCGCCTGCAGGTGAGTGGGCCAGCTAGCGAGCGAGCGCTCTGTGGCGAGGCCTCCCGGGCTGCGGATCTCGGCAGGCGGGGAGAAGCCTGAGAAGTAGGTGGCCCCGTGTGGGGAAAGCCTTCAAAGAATATCATACACTACATCCGAGACCACCGTCAGCATCTATTCAATTCACACGCGACACACGGTCGCATGCGCAATCGCTTGCTTGGACTTGGGAGCTACCGGCATGACAGAGAGGCACAAGCCATTGTGAGAAGGGATCTTGTATGTATGAATTAGAATCAAGACAAGACTAATTCCTCGTTTTCTCCTTCTTTCCGCTGTTAAAACATGATGTAATCCAGAAGTCAAAAGAAAAAATTGGTGCCCAAGAGGTATTCCGTAACGCCTGACCGTCATACCGTCACCGCCGCTGCATTTCCCTTCCATTAGCACGGAGTGTGCATGTGTCGTAGATCCCTCGTTTCCTCATCCTCGGCGGCAACCAAATGAACCCGCGTGCCGCACTCGCGATGTTCATAATCATTTTTATTACACGCGGCGAGACGCAAATCAACCCTCTCAAGACTTAGCCGGCGGCGGTCCGGGAGGCGGCTCATAGACGTTATCTCCTCCACGCGGGTAGTACGACGAAGTAGGCTGCTGCAGCGGAATGTCATTGTTATTGTTGTTGTGGTGACCATAGTAGCCCTCATTCGAGTTGAACGTCTGGCCCGTGTACTGCTGAGGAACGGGGCCCTGGGCGGGCGTGTACTGAGGCGGGGGCGGCTGCTGGTACTGCTGCTGGTTGTTGCCGCCTCCAAACTTGTTTTGGCCGAACCAGCCGCCGCCGCCGCCGCCGCCGCCGCCGTACTGTGGCTGCTGGTGGGGGCCGCCGTTGTAGTTTGCACCGGGCATCATCCAGCCGGTGCCGTAGCGCGGGTTCAGGCCCTGCCTCCTGCGGCGGCGGTTGCTGATGCAGCCCCAGATCACGAAGAGGAAGAGGAAGAAGACGATGACGGCGGCGGCGAGGACCCAGCGGCCCCAGTACGACCAGTTGCTCCGGTAGCAGTTCCCATTCCGATATGAGTAGCCAGAGGGACAGCTGTAGCTGTTGTCGGTTTTGTTAGCATGCGATTTGGGGCAGGTCCTAAAGGAGAGGAGAGAGCAGCAGGCTCACCCGAATTGTCTAGGGACAAGACCTCCTCCCAGTTCGGGGATGATCATGACTGCAGGCGGTCTGTTGCTTTTTCGGTTGATAATGTTCCCTTGCGATGGGAGTCGCCTGACTGACAGACACTCGATGCAGGTGGTTGTGAAGTTGATGCTATATGCAATGGAAGAACCCTTGGGGAACGACAGGCGACTCTGACGTTACTGGGCACGTTACCCTATTAAATGAAGCTTGGGCAGGCGGGCAGTGCATTGGGATGACGCGGACTGACGAAGAAACATGGATGACGTCCGCCGGACTACCGGTTCGCCGTTTGCAGCACCCCTTCAACCCAGCTTTCCCTCACACTTGAAGACTTGGCAGGCCACAGCAGCCTCAGTGCGCCACTAACAGCGGCAAGCCTCCAGCCCACCGACTTTCGGTGCGCCAAGTGATGAAGGCTGATAAGTGGTCCGCCTGGCTTGGCAGGCCCAATCCCAGGACGGAGCCCAGCGTCACTCTGCCCATCCGAGGCCTAAAACAGCGGGAACTGCTCCTCGTCACGCTTGGCCCTGCACGGCCGTCTTGAGCTGGTCGTTGGTGGCTGTGCTCTCGTCAGGCAAGGCCGGCCCTCGTACTACTGACTTACAGTTCATTCCAAGCGGGGGTCACGTCCAACATACTCTAGGCGCAGCCACGATGGGATTTGAAATGCCCTCAACTCAACACCCCATTCTGTGGCGAGGCTGATTTGATTCCGCGGCGACACCCCTACACTAAGCGTCAACGAGAAGTGGACTGGCCACGTTCCATGTGCCATCCTCTCTCCACTCTCCCACTCCTTCGAAACGCCATGGCATGAACCCGGGTTGAGATGATAATACGCTTGTACGCCCATACGCCACTGCGTTCTGTGCTCACTGTTGACGGGCGGGCTGCTTGCACGCTCCACATCGCCAACCTTGGTGTGACTGCGCCTCAATACTGACTTTTACAATCTTGCAGAAAGCCTACCTACCCTATATCGGGACTACCGCATCTACAACTGCCCTGCAGGCAGCAGCAGCAGTTACGGGAGGTTTCGACTACTCGTGTCTTCACGTGACTCGCATTTATGGCTTATGGGCTTCACCACGAGTGTCCGACAACTGCAGCCGGCCATCAAGTCTCGAAGCCAATTCCAGACATGGCATGATTGATAGGTGCCAGCCATACTGCCCTTGATCCGCAGGGTGGTGGGTTGTAATCACCTTCGCAAGCGCCTCGGGGACTCCACGCGATCTGGTGCTCGGCTTTGCCTACGGACAACAAGCCTCTGCGTCAGCAATACCATCCTGTAATGGACGCCTTGCACGCCCCTTGTGCCACTTGGCTGCCGCCATGTCCTTGTTCCTGATCTGATTGCCCTATCTGCTCGCGCTGCTTTGTGCCTCCGACCCGGTTTTTTTTTTTTTTTTTTTTTTTTTTTTTTTTCCCTTCCGATAAGCCTTGTTGGACCAGTGGGGCCCAGTATGGTATGGCATTGGACGAGATTTCGCGGGGAATCCAAAAGCTGCGTGTGAGGGCGTCGATACCACCGACCAGTCTGTACTGACTTATGGCTGGTTAGCAACACATTTCTGACCTGTATCGGTCAAAGTCTCTGTGGCCATCGGGCAACTTAATCTTGAATGGCTTACAAAATGGCAGAGCCCAACCTTTGGGTTTCAGGCACGCACAGCATCATGGCAGCATGCTAGGCGAGGGACCGGAAACTTCGCATCAGGACAGGACGGCTCCGAGGCAGTAATGGGAGGTACCACGCAGGCCGGCCCAAAGCCAGGGCGATAGGATAGGGAGAAATCCCAATTGGCCTTCGGTGTCTCGGGAACATGACGAACATTAACAGCTCGCTGCCAGTTCTGATGAAGTTTGGAGGTTTTCCGAAACCAGTCACACTGGCCGATGCCATCTCGGTGAGGATACTATCCAGGCGTGCAGTCCTGCAACACCGAATCTGCAAGCGGCATCGTGGTTAGGAGTCTCCGCCGATCACTGCCTCAACCCAAGTCCAGTTTCAGCATAGGCATCCTTCCCATGCTTCTTCCTACTGTGGTTTTGGATAGCCGGGCGTTGCCAACGGCCTGTGAGTGCCGCGGCTTCCGCCCACTGCTCCCTTACTCGAGTTAGCACGATACACAAGACATTCCAGGGCTTCACGGGCGCTTCTCCTACAGTTCTCATGGGGGTATGCGTGGCTTAGACCAGAACTGGCACCGCCGTTTGTGGAAGGTTCCGAAGAGGAGTGAAGATCACACGTTCACGCCCAAGTGATACGGGACGAAGATCCAGCTGTGGGGAGGAGGCTTGACTCGGCGTAATCGTATTGACACAAATGGCACGTGCGTGAGGTAATCCGCCCTACGATGCAGTCTGGGACGGGCCATGACTTGCATACTATCAAAATACAAGACATATGCTGGCCGACTTGAACGGAGGCGTGCGCAGCAGCTGCACGGTACGGCCCAAGGTCTGGGTGGCTCCTCTGTTTCTGGCGCAACGTAGGTGCGACTGTCGGGTTAACAACTTTGAACTTCCCTAGTTCATGGGGTATGTACAGTTCCACAAATTCCGGAACAATATTGAAGTTGCAGCTTAAATTTCACCATGTCAATACTGATCTCCGGATCGGCGAACCCTTCCGGAGCTCTGAGGACTGGGCACCCCTACAAGAACTTCGTACTCCGTGTTTCGACCGCCAACTTCGCAGAGGATCTTGTTCGTGCAGCATTCGCGCGCGAAAACCTGAGCCGACAGGAACTACCTAGGGACTACTACCACGATGATAACGACGATTTGGCGGCTTACGTTCCCGACCAAGACAAGGTGCCCCGGCCGGCGCAATTCTACCACTGCCCGTCTCCGATCCGATCGTCGGTCCCGGGTCAACATGGGCTGACGATTTCTTGTGAAGAAACCCCCCAATGGATGCAGCAGAGTTGCATCTCATCCCCACGCGCTTGTCCCGGCACGGTGAGCTTCTTCCTGAACGGCACCCCACACCCACGCGTCACGGCCCAGACAGAAGGGAAGGCCAGCTCCAAAGGCGCCTCAGGACGGGTTACGTACGAGGTTGTGGAGCGCGCAGGTCTTCTAGGCCAGTCCTCCCTGGGCCCCAGTGTCCATCGCGCGTATCGAATCGGAGGGGCTCGGCATCATATAGTCACGAGCACGAGAGCTCCGCGATGGCTAGCCTAGCCTCGTGGTTAGAGCTGCCTACACGTGTAGTGTACTTGACCCGGATGCCGCGGATGTGTCACAGCCTGTCACGGAAGATATTTGGAACTGCGACTATAGTATGCCCCGCATCCCTATAGCAATCCGAATTAACCGGACTCTTCTCGCTTGGGAAATTATCAAGGACCGCCTACTCAAGGATACGTCCAGCTAGGTGCCGCTCACCCGCGGTACCGTGGTATTTCTCCTCAGCATTCCTACCAAGCTCGTGGCCCTGGCGTTCTCGGAGGCTGATGGCATCTGTGGGGGCCCATTTCCACGTTGCCGACGGTACAGTCGGCGAGATTGTACAGTTTTCAACCGCAACCCATCTCCGTCGTTTCCGTGTTCCACGTGGGTTTTAGCCCGCCAAGAGTCCCACTCCTGCCAACGCTAATCGCATCCCGGGAGAACGAGGGTTCGGAAATGCTCGCGGCGAGTCGACCATTCTGAGCCATGGCAATCTCCAGATAGTTGCAGGAGGAGCGCCCCATAGGCCTGGGAGGGTCGATACCGGCAGTGCAGCGAGACATAGTGTTCCTAACTAACCGGAGGAGACACGGCGGCGACCGTCCAACCCCGTCAGCCACTCTATCTGCTTCGTGAAATGGGACGCAAGGGACTTGATATGATGTTGCATCACAGACCCTAGCACGAGCGATGGAACATCTCGCCTGCTGGTGATGCACTAACTAGCATAGCTTCCGCGCGTTAAGGTTTCGTCATTGACAGTCGAGTGGAGGTGTAAAACGTGGAGGGAGACAGTGGGCTCGGTCTGGGAGGGAGCATCCTTTCTTGTCGTGACAACAGGAGCCGGCCACTCTTGGGACCGGGATGGTGCTTTTCTGCCAAAGTCAAGACTGGCTAGAATACAGTCAACAACCGGGTCACAGGCCTGTGCGAGCCCGGCGCACGGCAGGACTGGCTGATGGCGCCCGGCCGGGAATGTCACTTAGATTGACAAGGGGTTCGAGCATGATGCCTTGGTCAGGACCACGGGGAAACCTTCAGTCATGCTCGCGGCCGCTCCGTTGCCATTGGTGAGCAGGCTTGGGCCGGCGCCCGGGGTGCTCTTCCTTTTCCCTCCTCTGTCCTCGTCAACCAAGACGGCGTGGCGTCGCGGTTTGTGCGCGTCGATGAGAAAACCCCGGCAGCCATTCCGCGGCATTCTGTGAGCAACCGTGCGAGGAACGCTCTTGTCCGGTACCGGGAGCGGGACTCGTAAAACATTTCTATTGATAGCTGGGGCGAGTTGTGACCTCGGGCGATTATATCGTTTGCTCGGGTCGCGTACGACGTGATGAAATGATCAATCTGCCACTCCCGTCCAAGTCGCCCACTGGGGGGCACTCGCCTCGCGGAGCCCAGCCCGTCTGCCAATGTAAGCGACGCGGGAGCTCTCATGAAACTTCGGAGCCGGGAAGCCCCTCATGTTTTAAAACAATGGGGCTTGCACATTGCACGCCACTCTGCCAGTACTGTGTAACTGCCTGGCAGCCCTGACGGGCCCTGCAGGGATGGAGGGCGCCACAGGAAGCCATGCGTCCACCTCAAACCCGACCAAGCATTCTCTCGGGGCCTGCAGCCATGGGTGGGCGCCATTATGACAAGCCTTGCCAGCTATAGCCGCAGGCATGAGGCCCTCATCCGAGCCTCACCTGGTGGGAGAAGTGGGTCGCGACCGCGATAATAAGGGGGCTCTGGGCCGGCAGAACCTCATACACTCAGGAGGGCCCTTCGAGGAAGACGACCCCGCTTCACCCTCACCCACCCGTTCGAGGCCCTCGTCCAAGGTGTGCGGGAAGGAAAACGCCTCTGCAGCAAGGAAAACACCTCTGCACGGCCCTCACCCTCATCACCCACCCCCCCCTCTGGTGCTGCTCCACCCCGTGGCACCAGAGCTCCGGCACGAAACAAACGGATTGGCCAGTGTTGCCAGGGGCCTGTTTCTTCGTCCCGTCGTGATCGTTGCCCTCTGCCCTGGGCCCTGTCCCCCCGTCTCGTCTTACCTGGCGGGCCAGCTGGGATCGCATTCGATTGACTCGCCCCGGCGCTGATCCCCCGGTCCAGAGAGGGTTGGCTGTGATGTGAGCTCACCATGGACTACATATGGGCTCACTCCCTCCTCCTCCTCCTCTCGTGATCGGAGGGCCTGGGTGACGCAGCAAGCGCCTGTTTCGACGAGCTGTATCATTTGACAATCCTGCACAATGTCCAGGCGACAAGACAATATGGCCTCATTGGGACCGTAAGTCACCTGCCCCTCCCTCCTCTCAGTCTCTCACAGCCACCTCTGCTAACACTGAAGGCTTCTTACTAGTCTGCCTGGCGCTGAGGTCGTGCGCCTGCTGGTCGGCCCGAGCCAAAAGGAATTCACGGTCCATAAGAAACTCCTGTGTGCCTCGTGCTCCTTTTTCCGGTATAGCCTGGAGACTGTAGACTCGGTCCCAGACTCACCCGACAGCGACCTGTCCATGTCCGGAGGAGCCCAGCCGGACCGTATCCTCTGGCTTTCCGAAGAGTGCCCCGAGATGATGGACCTCTTCATCCTCTGGCTGTACCGCCGCAACTCGTTCCGGGCCATTCTGGAGCAGATGATCTCTACGGTGGCTGTCGAGCTCAAGCCAGCCAACAAGGCCAAGATACAAGCCGGCAGGCGAGCCCTTCACTGGAACCTTGTGAAGCTGCACATGTTCGCTGCCGTCATACGAATACCCGCCCTGCAGGATACCACCATGGACGCTGTGCAGGACATGTACCTTCGGTGTGACTGGGACGTGTCTTACTCCTTCGTGCGCCATCTCTACGAGGACTGCTCGCGTGAGCAGTCCTTCCGCCTCCGGAAGTGGTCCGTCGCGATGCTCGCCTGGACGCTCAGCAACGGGGGCGTGGACCCCCAGGCATTCAACGAGCTGTTCGACGAGTTCCCGGAGCTGGGCGCCGACTACGCCATGCACGTGGAGAAGATGGCCGACAGCAGGTCCAACATCAGCGTCAAGAACCCACAGCTCCGGCTGCCCCGCAACAAGCTCAAGAACGACGAGCGAAACTTCGGGTTCCGGCAGTGCTCCTTCCACAGCCACCGGTCCACCGTCGGCGAGGGGAGGTGCCCTTATGCGACGGAACAGCAGTCGATACTCAGCCCCAGGGCGGGCGACGAGTTCGTGGTGTCGCCGCAGTCATCGCCGGTCGAGGTGACTACCCCGTCGCCGTCCAAGACTCGTGCCCCACATAGCCGGCTCAAGAGCAGTGGCTCGGCCATCTGGACTGTCCCTGAGAGTGCCGACGAGACTTGAAGTGCATCAAGGTAAGATGGGTACCCCCTTCTTGACCTCTTCCTCTACGGGCACTGACGCCTCACAGCCTAGCCTTGGCACATTCTCAATCAATCCATCTCGTCCCGCCAGCCCGCGGACCCGGAAGACTTGCCAACTCTATCCCTGCGAACGGCCTGTTTGGAGCTCACATCACGAGCCACACCCATCCAAGACCCCTTGGGGTCCGCCGTCGTCGTTGTATTGCTATCGACACTTCTTCCCGCCCCTCACGCCAAACGTTCTTGAAAAAAAGAACAAGATATTCTGGCCTATCACGGAGCCGCATGTGGCGAGAAAGCTGGGCTTTTCCACTTTTCATGAAAAGAGATTTCACGACCCACCCCGCCGACAAGGCGGTGATATACGAGGGCTGACACCTGGGGGTTCCCTCCATGCGCTTACAACCGCTGCTGCTCTTCACCCTCCTCTCCCCAACACCAACACATCATTATGTGCCTGCTGGGAGCATTCCAATCGGCCTCACCTCACGGATGATCAAGGATCACCGAGGCGTGTGCATCGACATGCCGGTGCCGCGGCAGGATCGCCCTCGCGGCAACAACTTGATGAACATGAACGGCAAGCCTTCTGGAGGCTTCCTCCTTCTAAACTAGGCTAGTGCTCCGAGAGAGCGAGATGCCTCTTCTTACAATTTACAACGCTTTAGATGGCGTCTTTTCAACCCGAATCTCTCCATACTCCTTCATGATGTGATCGGTCCCCCATTGTGAACACCCTGTACTAGTAGGCTGTACGGATGTCAAACCGCAAGGAAGCTTTGCCATCCTGCCGGTGTGGTAGGCCAGGGAGGCTGGGTATATCAATCAGCGCGCTGCCGATTTGCGGACATTAACCGAGAAAGGCCTCGAAGAATTTCCCCGACAGTAGCGTGTAACTGAGCCAAGACCCCGGGCCCAGATATGCATAAAATGAATGGGATAGCAGCTTGTACGGAGTACTGCTTGTCTGGGTAAGCTTTGCTTTTAGCCTGCGGTATTCCCCGTCGCGTGCCTCCCTGTTTTTCAGAAGTGCCAGTTGCATTCACACGTGAGGCCTAATTTTCAACTCAGATATAGTTTGGAGGTGACGAAGGCCTAGTGATCACGTTTTATAAACTTACACCTCGTGCGAGATAGGTAGGCTGTGCGCCAACTTATTGTAACAGGGGTGGGGCGAGGAGGCCCCACCAGGAACAGGCAACGACCGCCTTGAGATACATCCAACCTTGTCTACACTACCAGCAACGGCATCCCTCAACCCGGGCAGAAGGGTCGCAGGAGCGCTCCTCCCGACTTGGCTTCTTGGCATCTGAAATCTCTCCGTGGCGGAGGGGGGAGAGGCCAACCAGCTTGAGAGAGTTGGAAATAGTTACGCCAAGGGGGTTAGTAACTAATAACTAAGCCATCGTGTCCTGGAGGTGGTCAATGATGAAATATGCATACGGGCGCCATTCCTAGGCATGTTTCAAAATACGCCGGTCTGGTCTCCCTTCAAGGACTCCCCAGTTTGTATGAACAACGCGACAGCTTTATACTGAGTAAGCAATACCGACAGAAGTTGAATGTACTTCTCAGCCCCAACTTAATTCCAGAACAGAATCAGGAGCACACCTAGGTAGCGCATATTGTACATGGGTGCAATGTCTTATAAACTCTCGAGCGCGGCTGAAGCCTTGGTGCAGTTAAAATAAAGGTTTGATGAAATCTTGTGTCAGGATTCTGGACGTGGCATGTGAGTAGAGCAGCTTGACTGGTTTCTAGTGCTATAGCAATAGAGAGAGGAATGCTCGGTTATATACACAATGGAGCACCACAATACTGGGCCCCCAGCAAGCCCCTGATTCGTGACGTCTTGAAGCGCCCATTCTGGCTTCAGTCACTACTTGTAAGAATCAGATGATGTACATGAAATGTGTACACAATCCTTTTGGAGCAGTCCATGTGAAGAATGCTCACCAGACGTTCAGCTGTCGCTCGGGGTGAAGTTTGGATGGAATTTAGGATCCTGTCTTTCAGGACACAGAGACATGTATTGTACCTGGCGTCACGTACACTGCGGCTCAATGTCACAATAGGGGAGGATTCGCCTGCTCTCTGTTGCGGCTTGGGCTGACCAGGCAGGGCCGAAGCCTTGCCGCGCAGAGCAGCCAGTCACAGGAGACATCTTGTGACCGATGAGGCCGGCTATGAATTACTCTTGTCGCAGGATCGCTGTATCCCGAAGTGCGTGGCTCACGACGAAATTAACTGTACAGGCGAATCAGACCTTACGCCCGGTCAAACCTTTGCCGACAGGTTCGTCGTGGCAGTTTGTTCGATTGACGCACTTCCAAAGTACCGGAATCCAAGGTTCCGCAAACACACCAACGAGCCACCATCTTCTGCGTAACTCATTGCGGCTGGCGTGGCCAGGAACGCTTATTAATTAGGGAGTGACTCAGCTGGGGGGTAGGGAAGGAGGACCCAGCCACGATCTTGCGTGGTTTTACTACACAACCAGTTATAGGCAGAGTTGTAGCATGTATCCAGCAGAGCGGTGCTATGCACAAATACTAACTCTACCCACCTACCAAGATTCCGAGGAAAGAATTAACCTTGTGAGCGCTACTGTACGAAATGTTTCCAGCATTCCTTAGGCGTTAAGGAAAGCCTCCAATTGCTTCATGTATTTCTGCCGCTGATGAACGTGGGAGAAGTGCGCAGCATTATCCAGTGTGATCCACTTCACCCGCCCAATGTGGTCAAAGAACGGTTGCATGGCCACGTCTTGAGCTTCGTCCTGTGCCCCGTTGATGAGAAGGGTGGGAACCTTTATCCTGGGCAGTTTGGGCGTACAAGTCCAGTTGCGAAGCGAGCCGGACGCATGTAGCTCGCTCGGGCCATACCTGTAGCTGTGGTCAGCTCTTGGTTTCCTCTCACTTCTCAGGTGAGGCAGGATGTGACGTACATTGTACCATAGGTAGTCGGATCTTTGGCAAACCAGTCAAGTGCAGCCTGGACTTCTGGTGATGGCCAAGGCCTGGTGAGACTCAGATGCCTCTTGTAGAAGATTTCAACAGCAGCCTCGTACTCAGGGCTCTCAAAGTCATGGGTCTCGTCGGCACGGTCTAATGCCTTCTGGACTTTCGCGGGTAGTTGCTTTCTTAAAGTGGCAACGCCCTGTTGGAAGGCCGCCATGCTTGCAAGGCTGTTAGAAATGACCAGCCGGCGGAGGTTGGACGGGCCCGGCTCTGCTGCTGCCCATTCGGCGGCCAGCATTCCACCCCACGAGTGCCCGTACACATCAACAGGCCGATTCCGAAGACCGAGGTGGAGGAGTAGGTTATCCAGCTCCTTCAGAAATAGCCCCACCGACCAGAACTTCTCGTCGCCATTCTTCTCAGGTAGATGGGTCGACCGGCCGTTTCCGATCTGGTCGTAAAAGATGAGTGGAGTCGAGGGCGCGAGGTCGGAAAGGGGTAGCAGATAGTCATGGCAGGCCCCGGGGCCACCGTGGAGGACGATCAGCGGGACTGCTGAGGCACCGAGGTCGCCGGCAACCTTGTACCAAGTCTTGCACGGCTCTGGCAGGCCTTCAACGGGGAATGATGCAAATCCCTCGGCCATGGCTGCTACCTAGGTGGTGAAGTGGATTGCGAGGTGTAGTCCGTGGTGAGCCGGGCCCAAGGCAACGAAAGATCGGAGTGTTTAAAGACGGTAGTAAAGAAAGAAAGAGGTGGAGAGGCCCAAGGCCTGTTTTATTTGATTTGGTGGGGTTCTTCAACTTTGGTGGCACACCCATCAACGTGATTCATTTGGAAGCCAAGTTTAGTACTGTTAGTTGTAAACAGGGATCTAGATGCGTTAATGGCTGAGCCGTTGTCTATCTGTGACTTCTTAAGGGAGGGGAAGCAGCTGACGGCTTCGACTCGCAGACGAGATTGTGTCACATTGGGCCTGTAGGGACTATCGAAACCTTTCTTTAGTTCCAGGCTATATCAAAACTTCAAGTGATATCGAATCTCACGTCAGCTTGTCGTATGATGCGGACGTCATCACCGCTACCTTGGGTTTTTGGAGATGTTCATGTTCAGGACAAGAGGCCCGGGCATGCATCACATTAGAACTCACACATCAAATTGCAATGGCTTAAGTGTAGCCAACATCTCCCCATCGCAGCGTTTGAGTAGACGCTGCAGCTCATGGCTAATTGGCACTAAGTCATCACACTGGTGGTTTACAAAGATTGCTCATAATCTCATATACCACCGCAGCTCCTTTCTCTCTCTCCTTTTCTTTTCTTTTTCTTTTTTTTTCTTTTTTTTTTCTTTTCTTTTCTTTTTTTTCTTTTTTCTTCTTTTTTTCTTCTTTTTTTTTCTTTTTTTTCTTTTTTTTCTTTTTTTTCTTTTTTTTCTTTTTTTTTCTCTTCTTTTCTTTTCTTTTTTTTTTTAAAAAAAAAACAGAAAACAGAAAAGGGAATTGTGGCCGGATTAAAAACGAAACCAGCTAGATACTCATATACAAGAAAAGGACATAGCCCAGATTAAATTGGATTACAACTGAACCTAAGCCGAGGCAACAGTAGCACCGCTCAACATGAAGAAGTAGTCCAGACCCCTCGTTGGCCTCGCTGCCCTCCAGCTCAAAGCCGTTGTACTCGAGCAGCTCTGTGGAAGTGTTAGCAACTATCAGGCTGGCCTCTTCTTCGCTGGCAACCTCAGCCGATCCATATCCGTTAGTCAGAGTAGCATAGAACAGCACCAGAAGAGGTGATCTTAGCCTCAACCTTGCCGCCCTCCGTGGTAAGAGGGATAGCGTTGGCTTACATATAGCACAGAGCGCGAGAATTATCTGATCATCATCTGTTGGCTCAGTCAAATCAGCTAGGATAGTCGCAGCAGAATCCGACAGCACAACATCCTCTGTGCCGTCAGAAATCAGATGATTGCCGTTGCATACAAATGACTGTGTTGATACAGGAAGTATATGGTTCGGCTTGTTCCATTTGCAATGTGATGGGTTTGGAAATTTTTTATATAATCTTTCTACAATCTGAGTGAAATTCCAACTCAGCAAGGATAAGTGCGTTTGAAAATTGGAATCTGGTGAGTCCTGAGGGATAGGATATGGATATTAGCATTGCCTTATAGTCTAGTCCAGCTGTTCTGGGATCAATTCAAGGCCTAATAGGGTTAGTGTAGCAATAGCAGTGGGCGACTGCACACCAGTGGGCTACTACTACTACTGTCACAGCACTACTGTCACAGCACTGTCACAACAGTAGGCAACTACAGTAGGTGAAGACTACAGTGAATGTAGTTGGGTGCTGACTAAGCAACCACTACCAACTATATAGACCCGAACTGGCTGTGCGGGCTACGCCCGCAACACTACCACTTCCTCCATAGCGAATCTACCAACATACCCACCACTCGCATTGCAACACGTGATCTAGTTAACAGTTAGTGTGAAATTACTCAGTTGATTTACTTGAAATCGAGCACTGAGGTCCGTGGAACAATTATCTGGTTCTAAGTACATAGAATGATAAAATGAATTAGGTTTATTTACGTCTCAGACACGCTTTGTTTTCACTGACATTGGACATGGGCAATGCTTTGGCCGTTTTCTGAGGAGCGTTTCAGCCCAGGGAACACAAGGCCGGCCCGGTTTCTGTCGAGCGACTTCATTCTCATGCTTGGAACCAGATTTATCAGTTAGTTCTCTGCGTTTAAGACGAGTCTCCATATTTGATATTCAGAAGACACTAAGGAAAGTAGGTCACGCAGGTCCCTGGGTGTATTCATCCATCCTAAGTAGATTAAAAGTGATTTCAGTTCCACCCACCGATTTACCTAGACATGTACTAAGCTTACCGGGGGTGTTGTCTTCTGAGTACTGCTACGAGATTTTGATAGCTAAATGAATCCTGCAGAGCGACAGAGACACACAAGGTTGAGAAGCCTGGCACAACCATGGAGACGGCGCCATACGCCGTTATATTGAAAGACACAAGAAATCGGAAAAGCAATTCTAGAGAATGTGTATTAGAGGTATTACTATCATCATCGTCAAGTATACGGTACAATTCTCAAGCTATCTGCCCTTAGAGGAATTATTTGATTAGCTTAAGGATGGTTTAGTGATGGCCTTGAATCTTGGATGCCACCCTTGTGGGGCGTTGTGGTAGGTCTACTGGAAGGCAGTGATGCTAATCCTCTTCTGGCCTAGCCGCTGGTGAAGTTGCTGCAAAAGTGACGCACAGGCATGTGGCCACCCCACCGTATTATAGTACCCCACATCCAGTGGCAGGTCAATCAGTGATGGCGGGGCAGGTCTGGAAGACAGAGCACTTGAGGGGAGCGACCCCTCAATAGCCAACGTTGAATATCGCCTTGCATCTTCCTTGACGGCGTCTTTGCAAAGGCATCTTATCTACCCTACCTGGAGATTGCCAGCAATTAAGAAGGCAACTAGGCTTCAATCAGGCTGCCTTTCCAGCACGGACAGAACAGACAGACGGGTGGACGCGTTGACTCCCCCCACACACCGAATTCGCTACAGCATTTTCCAAGCACCAAGAACCGGCACACGACCTCTTTTTCTCTCTCAACTCCGCCGCCGTCTTCCAAGAACCCTCTCTCAGATTTACAGACCGTTTGCTGTTGCTATGGCAGACACAGAAGCTGCACCGACCGAGCCACAAGGTCTGAGAGTGCTGTATTGTGGTGGTATGTTCCGTAGCCAGACCACCCGTCGCCCCTCCATATCGTTGCTCACCCTACCACCCGCGGTTAACATATCCTACAATAGTCTGTACCCTACCCCCGGAGTATTGCGAGTACGGCGGCACGGTAAAGAAATGTCAGGAGTGGCTCGAGAAGAACCACAAGGAATTGTATGACAAGATATGGTCACCCGGTACGAGATACCCAACTCACGTGCCTTTCCCTCCAGCACGGCAACCCCCAGCAGGCAGACCTGACCCCCCCGTTTTCCGACCGCACAGAAGCCCTAGCAGCCTCGACAGCCAACCTCTCGGTCGAGGCCCAGAAGCGCGCTGAGAAGGACGCCCTCAAGAAGACGGCCAAGGCTGAGGCCGCCGAGCAGAAGCAGGCTGACAAGCGCGCCACGAGCATCGTCACTATCAAGCGCATCGAGCGCAACAAGCGCAAGCACGTCACGGCCGTCTCGGGGCTCGAGGCCTTCGACCTCGACCTCAAGAAGGTCGCCAAGGAGTTCGGCAAGAAATTCGCCACCGGCTCCAGCGTGACAAAGACCCCGTCCGGCGGCGAGGAGATCGTGGTGCAGGGCGACGTGAGCGACGAGATCGAGGAGTTCCTCAACGAGAAGTACAAGCAGATACCCGAGGACAACATCGAGTTTGTGGATGACAAGAAGAAGAAGTCGGCAAGCGCTCCCTAGAAGGTGTGGCAGGACGGATGAGGGAATAGCCGGCCAGTATGGGCCTTTGGCGCCCTGGGTATGGGGGTCGGGGGAGCGAAATCAACGAATTTACGATGCATACAGGCGTATACATAGCGTTGCCATGATGAGCACAAGCCGATGGCGGCCTTGTGTAAATGCATGCTGTGGACTAAAGTCAGCTATTGGAAAAGCAGGACAGACTGCCGCGATAGCCTCAAACAGTTTCAATGATGCAACGCCTTCCCAAACACCCTGCTATCCCAGGCCATCCCACGACTTTTTCAAGAAAACCATGACCACTCTCGTGGTGTCCTCCGTATCTCCCGCCTGCGCGACTCAAGTCCCCCTCGTTCAACCTCTATTCCTCAGGACTCTACCCGAGGCTGTGGAACCAGGTGCTTTTCTCGATTTCGCAACTGCGGCCTTCGTCTTGCCAGCCCCAGCGACGCCTCTCCTGATCGTGCCCATTACTGTCTTCTTCATTGTCGACGACGGCGCCGTCTCCTTGGTTGTAGCCTGAGCCGCTTTGCCCGACCCCTTCTTGTCAACCGTCGACGTGCTGCTTTCACTAGACTCGCTGATGGCACTAACTCTCCGCGCAGTCTTGGATGTCGACGCACTAGTGGTCGCACCGGCCGCTGGTTTCCTCCCTCTCGTCGAACCACTAGAAATTGCAACAGTGGAGGTTGAAGCAGCCTGCTTCCGCCCCGTGGCAGCCGTGCGTGTTGACCGAGCCTTCTCCGCAAGGTTGCTGAAGAGGTTCGAAGAGCTGTGCTGTTTCGTGGGCGAGGACGGACCAGCCGCTGTGCTGAGCCCAGGCCGCGACAGGAATGGCTTGGCACCAGGCGTGGTAAGAGGAAGGGCGCGAATATTGGACGATGCTGGCGACAGCACCCTAGATGCCTTGGCCGAGTCCGCAGGAGGGGGTGGATGGCCGCGAGCCCTCTTCTTGGGCTGCTCTAGCTCTGCGGAGTCGGCTTCGTTCTCCTTGCCAGCTCCCGATATTTGAACACTTTTCAGGTCAGCGCGCGCTCAGATCCTCGATGAAGAGACAGTTATGTACCTAGTCCGTTTGGGCGGCCGTCCAGGTCCTCGTTTGAGTGACGTGGTGGTCTGAGAGGTCGCTTGCGACCTCGGGCGAGACCCAGGCGTGTCTTTTGCTGGTACTGGAGGTGGACGGGATGCAGAAGGCGGGAAAGCGGAAGGGGTGGGCTTCGGTAGTTGAGGGTGCTGACCATTCTTGTGTTTGTCCGCCAGGTCTCCCATTTTCGTCTTCCTCAGTGCCATGGGAATGCGGTTTACGCGAATCTCAATACGTGTTCGAAGCCCCTGGGCCTGGAGATTGTACTGCGCGCGAAGTTTACGGGCGCGTTCAGCAACTATTGACGCGTTAGAATCGTCCACATGAGCGCCGTCGTTGTAAGAACGCGACTACATACTCTCGAGCTGGAGGTTTTCTATGAGTGCTTGTTTTTGGCTGCTTGAGATTCCCGTGGCCTTCCTCTTGCGTGGTGTCTCCTGGGCAGCCGAAGAGCTGCCTGCGTTTATCGCGATGCTCTGTTCTGGCACGCTATGCGCGTTCTCGACCGGGTCGGTGGTGGCGGATGCAGACTCACCCGGCTGCCTCTTTGTGCGTCGAGGGGGTGTCATGTTGTAAGGACCCTCAAGTTGGGTTGAGCAGCAATGAAACAGTGGGAATGAGGCTACGCGGGTGTTGCTAGGATGTTTGTAGTGTTGATGCAATTGCGGACCGTGGCTGAGATGCTGGACTAGGAAACAAAGTAAACAAAGGGGCCAAAGGGCGTGGAGCTCCAGACAGACCAGACAGGGGAGCTCAAGTGGTGCGGTGGTGTGCTAGGCAGGAAATGTGGGGCCCCGAGCTACTGTGTCGGTGCCTGCCGGCGCCTGTGACGCCAGCAAGCCGCCCCGTAGTGTAGGCTGAACCCGACTTACGCAGTACTAATTGATGGGCAGCTTCCTTCCTCAACCCACGCTGGACTGCATCGAAACGCAGACCTCTCCTTTGCAGCACGCCATCTACCGCAACGCCCATCATTGACCTCTGACCCGATCCAAGACGACTTGCCACCGAGAGACTGCCCACCAGCTGCCTCGTCCTCTCCCAGACCTCGGCCGTGATCTCACCCCGGACACTCAGTCAAGATGGTTCTCGAGGCGGTCATGATCGTTGTCGACAACAGCGAAAGCAGCCGCAACGGAGACTACGCTCCAAACCGATTCGGTGCGCAACGGGATGCCGTCAATATCCTCTTCCAATCCATCACGACGAGCAACCCGGAATCCTCGGTCGGTCTCATGAGCATGGGTGGCAAAGGCCCCGAGGTGCTCAGCACATTGACCACGGAGCAAGGTCGCATCCTCGAGGGCCTGCACAGGACGCAGAAGAAGATCGGCGGGGAGGTCAACCTCGCAACGGGGATCCAAGTCGCAAGTGTGCGTGCTACCTACTATAACCCCCGCTCCGGCTCCAGCGAGGCCGGGGCTCTCGAGGAGGGCTGACATGGACTGACCGCAATGAACAACAGCTCGCACTCAAGCACCGACAAAACAAGACCCAACGCCAACGCGTCGTCGCCTTCGTCTGCTCTCCCGTCAAGGACTCGGAGAAAACCCTCACGACACTTGCCAAGAAGCTCAAGAAGGTCAACACCTCGGTTGACTTTGTCCTATTCGGCGAGCTGGAGGGCAGTGAGACACATGAGAAGCTCACCAAGTTCAACGAGCACGTAAAGTCCGGCGAGGGCTCGCACCTCGTTACCATCCCCGCAGGCACCGGTCTCCTCAGCGACCAGCTTGTCAGCTCGCCCATAATGCACGGGGAAGGCGCGGCAGGCGGTGCCGGAGCAGGCGGCGAAGGCGGCGGCGACTTTGGGGATTTCGGCTTCGATCCCAACAACGATCCTGAGCTGGCGCTTGCGCTGCGCATGTCCATGGAGGAGGAGCAGGCCCGGAGGGACAGGCAAGCACGAGAGGAGGCCGACGCAGCGCAGAAGGCGTCGCTGGACTCGGTGAAAGAGGAGGACGAGTCATCAAAGCCTCTCCTGGACAAGAACGGCGAGCCGAGTGGAAGCGGGAGCGGGTCAGGTTCCAAGGACGAGAAGAAGGACGGAGACAAGAGTGGCGATAAGATGGACACTTCTTGATTTGCTTCTACCATCAGATTTGGGCTTGCTTGGAGAAGGGGTGGTTAGACCAGAAGCATACGGACCAGGGACGTAGACAGCAGCTGTTGAGCTGGCAAATTGATCTTCGTCTGGGCCGGTCGCCTAGTATCGCTACGACACGGTGTACAAAGAGTAGACACGAATGAGAATTAATTCCTCCAATGGGTATTCTATCAGGATCCGACGTAAATTGATACCAAACCTCTGTAATGCCGCACACAATAGACTCCACCAACGCCGCCTCTCATTGCCCTGTAGCACCTGTCATGTATCCTGGCGTCTTGCCGGGTATTACCGGTTGTTGATCTCCCTGATGTACGAGTTCAGCTTCCGGTCGAACATCTCACACCGAACGGGCATCTCCAGCTGGTAGAAAGGGTTCTTCATGACATAGTCGGCGTACAGCTCGTAGATGCGCCTCGTGATCACATCCACGTTGGCCTGGGTGTTGTCAGTGAAGACGAGGAACTTGGTGCCCGTCATGGTGTTGAAGCACTGCAGGCGGAAGTTCTCCGTCTCCATGACCTCGAGCCCAGACGGGGGTTCCGGCCGGGTGAGGATCCCATTTGCGGATGGAGGGAGCGGGGGCTGCTTGACGGGGTTGAGGCGGGACGTGATGGCATGGACACTATGTCGCGCGCACTGTTAGCGCGCATCCTGTCGATGCGGTCACGAAGCTCGAGTCCTCATGTACCCATGGAAGGTTCCTGCTATGACCAGGTAGTCGTTTGAGCTGAGCTGGTTCAGCCCGCCCTCTTGGAATGTCCGGTTGAAGATGAGGCCGCCTGCCTTGTTGATGATCATGAGCGCGAAAACGGTCCTATCCGGACCGGATCAGTGGTTGAAGCGCGAGTTCATGTCGGGAGATGCTCACATATTGGGCAAACGGGTCCCCAGCCAACCCCGAGGAGGTGGTGCACGAGGTTTCTGGACAGCTGGCTCATAAAGGGGTGGGGATTGAGTGCTTGCCGGAGCGGGTTGTTGTCAAACCAAAAGGAAAACCAAACAGCGTACTCGTTTGGGAATAACCAGTCTAGGCAGAGAGTGAATGACAGAGAGAATGCCAGTCAGTGTTGCGACATTGCACAAGTGCTTATTATTGAACGGTGCTCGGTATTCCCACGGGCCAAGACCCAAGGCGTGGTACCTCTGCTCACCTGCGTGGTCCGCTAAAGTGACCTCCCGCTCGCACTGAGCAGAGCCTCAAAGCGGGATCCCGATTTCCAATTCTGCTCTTGTTCAACAAGTCAAATGCGGCCACGCTGACCACATATACAAGCAGTACTTCGGGGGCCGCCCATCTTGAAATCTAGCACTGTCAATCAAGCCTGCCGCCGCTCTGAGTAATATATCCTCATACCTCGGGCACTGAGGGTCCCCACCCGCTCCCATCCACCCGCAGCGACCTTCACACCTCCCTTTCCCACTCCACACCGACCCGGGCGAACCTCCGTCGCGCCAGAGACCCAAAGCCCAGAATACCGCCCGCCATGGACCAGCAGCACGCCCGGCCCCGCCGCCCGCGGACGTCGCGGCCCAAGCCCCTGCCCCCGGGCGACGAGGACGTCAGCACGGACGTGATCCTGGGCGAGTTCCAGGACGTCGACACGCTGACGCTGTCCGAGGCGTCACTCGTCATCAACGCGCTGGTCGCCAAGAGGCGCAACGACCGCAAGGGCTTCCAGGAGACCGAGATCCTCGCCCAGACCATCGACTACCTCGACGCCTTCGCGCGCTTCAAGCAGAAGGAGAACGTCG
This sequence comes from Stenocarpella maydis, assembly GCA_002270565.1. Classification (NCBI taxonomy): domain Eukaryota; kingdom Fungi; phylum Ascomycota; class Sordariomycetes; order Diaporthales; family Diaporthaceae; genus Stenocarpella; species Stenocarpella maydis. The sequence goes on from NQMI01000012.1 coordinate 156,249, forward strand.
AGGCCGTCGAGCGCCTGCTCAGCTCGCACAAGAACCTAAACAAGTTTGAGCGCGCGCAGATCGGTACGGAGCTTCTCAACGGCTTTCCCAGACCCCATCTTACTGGCGCTGTGGTCCCGAAGGGGGGGGGGAGGTCCTCTGAGATTCGAACAACTTGTGTGCTGATGCGGTTTTAACACTTAGGCTCGCTGTGCTGCGATAGCGCTGAGGAGGCCAAGACTCTGATCCCGTCCATCGCGAACAAGATTGACGACGATGTCCTCCAAGACCTTCTTGACCAGATGGCTAAGCTTCAGGGATGAGCGGAGAGCTGTCTTCACTTGCGACAGTACGCTTGCGACGGCCTCTGGAACGGCCCCCCCTAAGCTAGACGGAGGCGCACCGCGACCAGAGAAGGTACGGCGGACACCGGCGTGAGCAGAAGCCATCTCGGAGCTAGGACGGAACCGCTCTCGGACAGGACTCATCAAGGTCGGGCAAGGCAAGGGAAAGGCAGCCGTGGATTGATAATCTAGACGCCAACGGCGGGCCACACACACACACACACACACACACACACACATAAAAAAAAAAAAAAAAGACACGGGTACGGTAAGGGGACAAAAGAGCAGCTAGACTGATTGACAGCGAGCTCTGCTTGAATTCGAAGCATTGGCCGGCGTCACAGGTGAGGGTGGATCAAATCATTTGCGGTTGTGTTTTCTTCTTCATTTTCTCTTCCTGTTATGTTCTATTATACCCCGAGACCAGGCGGAGACGAGGAAGACCAAATTGGAACCCTCGATCAATCCCACAGAGCAGTCCATGAAGCATCCACCACGATAATTGTGACCTAGACATGCGCTGACTGGCATTCGTAGTCGCTCGTGCGATCTGTCAACTTTCATGTTATCCTGTGCAAGCTGCTCAGGTTCCATATACAGACTCCGGCTTGTTTGCAAGTAATGATTTGCTCTCACTTTCAAACTATCCACCAGTGATGGGTCTTGTCCGACTGCGGACGGGCCTCTTCTCACTTGAACCGGTCACTGATCGGGCGCCATGGACTGTGGGTATGAATTCCCATGTAACTCACGTTTGGCAGCATTCCTGAAGAGGTACGGTTGAAAGGGCTCGATCAGGCATCTTAGTTATCCTGTCCCTTTTCTTGGTATCATATACAAAACTACAAGACACCTATTCCTCCTGAGAAACACTTTCGCCTTGGGCCTCGGCCCTTCGCAAATGCAACCACTCGTTTTGCCACAACACCCCTACTCCAGAGATGATGCTTGATCCCCAGTCTAATAGCCGCTACAATGCATGACACGGGTCTTCCCATCCGCCTCAGGGACCAGCCCCTGCGAGCCTCACTCCCCACTGGTTGCTATTCGACCCAGGCCGTGACCCCTCCCGGCTCCTGGGCGGCGCAGACAGCCCATGGAACGCCTCGGGGTCTTCCCAGAATACCGCCCACGACGCATCCAGCTCCACCGTCGTCCGCCGCACGGGCACGTCGAAGACCGAGTCCGCCGGCGACGCCGACCGGGCCTGCGGCCACTGCGCGCCCTGCCCCCCCGCAGGCTTCCGGCCCCCCGGCGCCCCATCGCACCGGGAGCCGGCCTCGCGCGCGTGCCGCCACACCGTCGGGGCCGGCGCGGCCGTGTTGTTATTGGCGGCGGCGCGGGGGCTGGGCCGGCCGCCGTCGCGCGCGTGGTCTGTCAGCCCCGCGTCGGCAAAGGACTCGCGCCACGGGCGGGAGGATGTGGGTACCGGTGGTACTGGCTCGTCGGTGTTGGGCGAGGTCATTGTGAGGGAGTTGGATTTTCGCTTTTGCGGGGGGGAGAAGGCCGTCGTCCTGAGGCTTCTGACGGGGAGGATGGGCTCCTCGTCGCTGACATCCCTTGTCAGCCGGCGGCGCCAGAGGAGGATGATGACGAGGGCCATCATGAGCGCGAGGACTGTAAAACCGACGGTCAGGCCGACTATGAGGCCGACTGGGTTGATTTGTTTGGAGGGAGATGAGCATGAGGCGGGTGAGGATGAGCTTGGCGGTGACGAAGGCGCGACGATGGCTGAGATGGTGGCGCTGGTTGTTATTGTGGGTGAGGGTAAATGTGTTGAGGGAAGGACGATAGTGATTGTCTGTGATGTTGAGAGATTTGTGAAGGGCACTGTGTTCGTGGAGTATGGGCGTGATGTCGGCTCTGATGTTACCACTGGCGTGTTGGGTGACGTTGAAACCGCCGGTGTGTTTTCAGGAGGGCACCCGTTTGTCAAGCCGCAAGGATCAATGGAGCAGCAGCCCATAAAATTGTTCACTGAGCATGAGAAATATCGATGGCCGGGCGCGCACTCAAAGCCCACGGAGGACAAGCTGCCAGGAAGCAAGGACAGATCCATTGTGTGGACTACAACTAAGTGAGTATCTTGGCCACAACGCTTGGGGAAGTGCGTGCTTGTGTACGAGTCTTATAAGACCCAAACAGCCCTCGAGGTTGAGCATCTAGAGCAACAGGGCGGTGCACGAGACCTCCCGAAGAAGCCTGGCGATGACATGCAATCAGTCCTAAAGAATCGCGAAAGTGGTCCGGAAGGGGAAGTGACGAAACTCTAGATATCAGACGTTTGCCCAGTTGAGGAGCTCCCGAAGATAGGTTCATCAACGGGCCAGTCTGAAGATGACCAAGAGCCATCAGATACCGGATGGACGCTTCCACCAAAGTGATTAGTCTTCCTCCCTGAGCCCAAGGCCAACGGCTTCTGCTGGGACGCTCAACATGATGCGCTGAGGGGGTCCTCCGCTCTTTTGGAACCCATCCTTGATCAGACGACATTCGACTGGGATTGAACTCTTTGGTAGACGTCCAGTCTGTCGCCTTGGACCGAGTTCGGGACCGATGTGCATTTGCTGAAGCTCACGTGTTTCGCAATCCGTGCCCTCGAAAACGTACATAGATTCACATGTCAGTTGTCATCGCCAATCTCAAATCATGTCAACAGCAGATGCAGGTTTGTTGGTACAGGCCTGGCCCCTTTCATCGGTACATCTCATTTTGGAAGCATGTTCAGGCTTATTCCGGTGCCAGGGAGACTAGCTCGCAACTAATACTCTCAAAAAGGGTATTATCACGAGTCCTCTATTCGCCCCGCCAGCCAATTGGATCCGTGATCCTCTCCGAACTCCACGGTTCGCTGCCGGGTGTGTGATGCGCACATCGTGGTTTCATTCCCCACAAGCCCAGGGCTGTCTGCTTGCCCAGATCCCCGGTCCCTGCGATCCTCGCGGCTGGCCGTCAAGATCTGACCTAGCCAGATCGTGCATGGTTCAACCATGAATCAAGCTTCAACCTCAACACTTTCCCTTTCTCGGAGTGCCTTGCCGTCAGTGTTACATCGTGGGATCAGTCTTGGAACCGCTGCGCCCCGAGTCAGAAGCCCGGCCCAAAGACTGGGGCACTCTCAGAGCCAGGTCCGGCTTAATGCGTGTCCTCACGGGAACTGCGATGGGGGCCGCTTTAGTATAACATTTCCTGACAACTATCCCTGCATATGCCGCCGTCGTTCTGAATTTCTCGCGATGTAAAGTTTCACAGCTTCTCGAGCAGTATCCTTGACCCTGAGTTCCCAGCTGCTGGAGGCTTCTTCCCCTGTCGACCCTTCTTTTGCTTGCCTGCTCCTTGCTTCTCTGCGTCGTTTCCCGCGTCAGGTTTGATTACAGGAGTGGTTGCAGCCTTTTCGAGCTCCGCCTTGTTCTTCTTGAGGACCTTCCGGATCTTCTCCTTCTGCGAGAAGCTCTCCGACTCCAGCAGGGCCACGATAACGAAGGAGCTCCGCCCGGTGGACCAGGCCACTACGTGATCCTTGATGACGGGGTACAGGATGTTTGCAAAGTCCAGGGGCGGCTCTACGAGCTTGATACTCTTGGTTGCTTTATCAAAACGCCCACCCTGGATTAGCGTCTTGTACATCCTCTCCGCCCAAGCGGTCTGCGCTGGATGAGGGTATGCTGAAGAGTAGAGCTCATCGGCGTCTTCGGATGGTGACGGATTTCCGGCGGCTGCCTCAGCGATAGCTTGCAGGGCCGCCGTCTTGTCTCCAACTGCGCATAGCAGCACATCAGTCACGAATTGACAGCCGAACGACGTTGACACAAGTTCTTTGGCAGACGTTGCGACGGCATCTAACAAAGCTGGTGACATAGCAGTGACCAACTCCTTGCGCCGTACCTCGGCATCCTTTTTGCTGGTTGACTGTCGGATGTCGTGTACCTCTTGGAGGATTTCCAGATCCCCCTGGTGGCTGAGAGGGAACAGAGCCTTGGATGTGCCCTCAAATGGGTAGAGAAGTGTGATCCTCGCATTGAGGTCGTTGGCGCCAAAGATGACGTTATGTTTCTCCTCATTCTTGCCTAGAACCTCAGGAAATATCGTTTTGGACGTGAGCACGGTGTCATCTACCACATCGTAGGCTGTGAGTATGACCCGGTGTCCAAATTGATCGCCAGCCATGGCCTCGTAAGTGTCTTTATACAGCCTCAGATACTGCTTCCTGTCCTTGGCATTTCCACGGGCAAGAAGAAGACAGGCGAGTCTCGAGCCGGATTTGGTGAAGGCCATATTCTTCAGGAGGTCTCCTGATTCGTCATCCTTGACTTTCTCCATGAACTCCGTCTGCTCCTCACTGCCGGGCTTCAGGTTCAGGAAGCACTGCAACATGGCGTCGTGAAGCATGGTGAAGCCGTTCATCTTCTTCTGGACCAGCTGGTCGATCATACCCAGAAGATGCTTGATGATAGGGCCGCGTTTTTCAGGGTTTTCCTCCAGGATCTGAGCCAACTCTGCCGTTTCGGTCTTGTCGCCGTCCTTCCTGAATAGCGAGAATTCAGGGCCATACCACTCACGCAGAATAGTTGCCTTTTGTTCCTTGGTCGCAACGCCACGGTAGATGTCGTCGAGGATCCAGCCGGCCTCAGGGTGGTTGATGAGCTTCCTGACCTTGCCATAGAACTCAGGAATGATCATGTCCCGAATCTCCGGGTCGTTCTGGACAAGCATCTTGCCAATGAGGAACTTGGCATATCTGCTCTCGGCCAGCTGGGCGTAGGTACCCTGAAGTTCTTGCGTAATTGTCTTGCGCTGTTCGGTCTTTGCGTATTTAAGGGCGGTCTGAACAGCGCGCACAGCATCATGCTTGAGAACAAAGTCCTTGACACGGCCGGTGATGATTTCGAACAATTCGTCAACCAGTTGCTGCCTCTCTTCCTTTGGCACGTGAGACTTTCGTCGCAGCCGCTCCCAGATCTTCTTGGCTCTCTGCAGTTCGTCGGCGAGAGGGCGGGCAGCCTTTCGCTCCTTGGCTAATTGCTTCTGTTTGATGTGTGATTCTCTCGATGTCTCGCCACCTAGCATGAAATTATCAGAACCGAAGGACATAGCGCAAAGCCCAATTGCAAGACGTACTTCGCTCGTGCTTCTTCTCTGTCACGCTATTGTTTCCGTTCTTCTCGGGTCCCTTGACCTGCTTTGCCTTCTTCTTTGCAGGAAGCTCGGCACCGCCATTCTCTTCGTCCGACAAGTCTTCATCGCTGGCGTCTGAGGCGTCCTCATTCCTGAAGAGCTTCCTTGTCGAGTCAGGGCGCCCCCTCTTCTCTTCGAACTTCTTGACTTTCTTCTCCGGCGTCTCGGTGGACTTGCGTTTGTCACCAGCTTTTGCGTTTTTGGTGGCCATTCTTGCGTGTTGGTGTGAATAAAGCGTCTAAGACGGATAGGCGTATTGGGAATCTGGGGCTGGACTGGCCAAGGCTTGATGGAAATTTTCTAGGGAGATAGGGTTCTGCCGTTACGACCCCTGCTCAATAAATTTGGGCGGTGAATGCTTATCGGCATCAAGCTCCCTTGATAACGGCGGCCCAGTACCCCACTACGGACCGTACGTCAAGTCAACTAAGTCAGCCTCAACTCTCCAACTACATCCTCCCAAATCCCAAGTGCAAAGCAACTTGGATGCGCCACTATAACTCTACTCCATCCCTGCAGCCAAAATGGGTCGCGAAGAGCAAATAGAGGAGCGGGAGGTGCTCGACTCAATTTTCCCGGATGAAATCACAGGTGAGCTCTCCATAGCTGTACCAGCAGCGAGTGCGCATGCGCTGACATTGCCTGCAAGACATTTCCGAGACAGAATACCGAATAAAAATCACCCTCGACATACCCGATGACGAAGAGAACGAGAAGCCCGTAATGGCACTTACCGTGCGCTACCCAGAGGACTATCCGGACAAAGCCCCGCACCTGGACCTCTCGGCCGAGGACGGCGAGAACAAGCATCCTCTGTTCAGCATTGCGGATTGCAAGGACGACCTTCTGAAAAGCCTTGAGCCAGTGATCGAGGAGAACCTGGGGATGGCCATGGTGTTCACACTTGTTACAACAGTCAAGGAGGAGGCTGAACAAGTGGCCATACACGCGAGAGAGGCCGAAGCCAAAATGCATGAGGAAGCGGCCCTGGAGGCGGAGAGGAAGGAGAACGAGAAGTTCCAGGGAACCGCAGTGACGAGAGAGTCTTTCCTCGCCTGGAGAGAGCGCTTTTTCAAGGAGATGGGGGAGAAGAGGCAGAAGGAAGAAGAGGAGAGGCTGGCCGAGATGAAGAAGGCCAGGGTAAAAGAACCCACAAGGATGACTGGCAGACAGCTCTGGGAGAGCGGTCTCGCAAAGGGTGAGGAGATAGATGATGGAGAGGATGATGCGCCATCAGAGGATCTGGCGAAGCTCAAAGTATCAACTTCATGAGATGCAAATGGCCCACTCAGTGAGTACTGCGATTTTCCACGTTCAATTCCCTACAGTGCTTGTGCCAGAGGAGTTGTTCAAGTTTGATGCCCCGCCCATGCACTTGTCGGTTTGAGTGATGTATGGAAAGCTCATTTGTCAGTATACCCGTTGTCGTTCATTGGCAGGGGACATGAATGGATATACGAGATGCTGGCCAGGAATGCCCTCGATAATTTCTCACAAGTCACAAGGTTTGCTAATCACGGTCAATACGTGACCATCTGCAAGGTATGGAATCACACGTTGGAAATGGAAGGAGAAAAGAAGGGGGGGGGGGCTCGTACCTCTTGTCGTCGTCCTTGGTGCCCTCGACTGCAGCATCAGGGCACCATCATTCGCCGAGGGAGAGCTGGGCTTCTTTCAAGCTTATAGCCTGCCCGAATCTCCCACTCCCAGCCGAGCGAGGTAGCACAGCCAGGGGCAAGTTAGTCGAGTGGTAACACCGCTGACAGCATATGAAGAAACTGTGCTTAAATCCAATGACCTCCATACACAGTGCCAACCGCACCGGGCCCTAGGTTGGATAAGCTGAAAATAAGTAGCCAAGACTCGAAAGAGGGCCGCGCTGTAGCACGTAAGTGGCAGGGCGTACCAACTTTTTTTCTCTTTGGCTTCCTTTCCTTTGCTTCTTTGGTCAACTTGGTTTTGCACTGTGAGCGACGAGGTTGGCGATGTCATCAAGTACCACTCGGAAGGTCAGGGTTCAATTCTTGGCTGAGCTGAAACTTTTTACAGCTCTCGCAACATTCAACCACTTTTGCCTCGACTGGACCCAAGCCTTTGGACTCCTTCTACTGATTCTATGTGAGACCATTGGCCACCCCTCCCACCCGGCACCCGGCACCCGGCGCTCGGCGCCCGCCCTAAGCGATGTTCACAGGAGAAACACGCGAGAACTGCGGTATGATGGTATTCAATACCGCACAAATTTACTGGGTTGCTGGACATCGACCAATCTGTGACCCTCAAAGATAGCGGTCTTGGATTGTTGCGTTAGACAACTCATAGTGAAGTGGCACTGTCTCCGAGAATATATGGGGGTTTCTTCCAACCATGTTAAGCCTAGGTGGTCGCTACTGAAACCTCTCCCCCAATTCCCCATTCGTCACGAAGGTAGGCTCGTTGTAGCTTAGATAGCTTTGTAGGGGTTCCTCGGCGTCAGCATGACCTGCATCTGATCGATTGAATCTGTTGCAGCTCTCTTGACCGACTACCATCTTTTCTTGGTTGCCCTGGACTTTTGCGCAGGGAAAGTCAACATAATCTCTAGTGCCACCTGTCGCGTATGTTCTCCGTGTCAGAGTTGTCGCAGCGGGAAACACATGTATTGATGGCTTCCCAGTAGTCGGCTCCTTGAGAATATTGCTCATAGAGGCCTCCCCAAGTGGGGACTCGGCTTTTTAGAGACGAGTCACACCGTCTATCGGCGGCTGCATCCAAGCCAAGAGGCTCCATAAGTGTCGGTCGTTGGTACTCATCTGCTCTGAGTCTCCCGTCGCGGTATCATCGATCACGGCTGATCCATCTCGGCATCGTCATTGCCGTCTTCATCAACATCCTCCCAGCCATCGCCATCTTCGTCTTCATCGTCATCGTCAGGTAGGTCGCCCACCTCTGCGTTCACCGTAGCGAGCAGCTCCTTGGCATGCTCCCCCAGCCTCTCATCCTCGTACTCCTGAGCCTCGAACAGTAGTAGACATTGTGAAAGCCACTGCCGTGCTCTGACCCACTCCTTCTTCCAGCTGTCGTTTGAGTCTGCCGATTTGTCGCCGTACTGCGTGTTGCTCGCTTCCGACTTGCCCTTTTCACCCAGGGTGTAATGCGCCATCCCGCCAAGATACCACGCCTCTACACTCGTGTCGTCGTCCAATACCAGCCTCTCACACACATCCACCGCTTTTTGCTGCAGTTCGCACTCGATCAACAGCCTCGTGAGGCTCACCCTGGACGGGAACGGTGGCACGCCGGGGTCCTCAGGTTCCAGGTCCGTCCACAGCGCCATGCTCCTCTCCAGCGCGGCGACGGCGTCGCCCCTCCTGCTCTGGCTGATCCTGACGTTCGCGACCGTCTGCCATGCGTCGGGCAGCTCGGGCGCCAGCATCGTCGCCTCGGTGATGAGCGCCTCGCAGCGTGCCTCGGCGTCCTCCTCCCACGACAGGTCCGTCATGTACACCTCCGCAACGGCGCACAGAGTCTCGGCGAGCTTCCGCCTCTTGTCCGCGGCCGCCTCCGCGGCCTCCCGCTCCCTTCAGCTTNCTCCTGCTCTGGCTGATCCTGACGTTCGCGACCGTCTGCCATGCGTCGGGCAGCTCGGGCGCCAGCATCGTCGCCTCGGTGATGAGCGCCTCGCAGCGTGCCTCGGCGTCCTCCTCCCACGACAGGTCCGTCATGTACACCTCCGCAACGGCGCACAGAGTCTCGGCGAGCTTCCGCCTCTTGTCCGCGGCCGCCTCCGCGGCCTCCCGCTCCGCCGTGCGGTGCGCGCTCCCCTTGCGCCTCGCCTCGGCCGCGAGGCCCTCCAGCGCCTGGATCTGCGCCCGCAGGCACGCCGCCGCCCGCTCGAACCACGCCACCGAGTCGGCGCCGCCGTCCTCGGACAGCTGCGCAAGCCAGTTGAACTTCTCCGGCCCGCCGCCCAGCTCCTCCGCCAGCGACCCGTCCTCGTCTAGCCGCGCCGCCTCGACAAAGTGTGCCCGTGCCGTGTCGATCTCGCCCAGCTCGACGTTGATCTCGCCCAGGAGCATGTGTGCCGCGCACGCGCGCGTGTCTTCGCTGTCGAGGGCCGCGTCGAGGGCGTGTCGCGCCGTGGCTACTGCGCCAGGCGCATCGCCCTGTTCGAGGAGCGCGGTCGCTTCGGCGAGGAGTTGTTTTGCTGGTTTTGTTGACGCTGCTGTCGACTTCTTGGGGTTGCTTCGATTCTTGGCCTTCGCCTTCTTCGACGGTCTCGTAGGTGCCATGTTGGACTGTAATTGGTGTAAATGTTACAAATTGTTGAGACCAAAGGAAATTGACAACAGTAGTCTTGGGAAACTTTTTTGGCGACCAAGTCGAGATCGGCGATAAGATAAGCATGCAACAGTCAGGGCATCCCAGTTCACTCAGCACACTGCAGGTATAACATCGCATCTTCATCTGTTTCTCATGTGCTAGTTGCAATCCTAAATCGTCTCAATTCTGTTGGGAAATCCAAGCATAATCGGTACAGCCAGTTGAGACTTCTGCTTAGAGGGCTAATTTTTATCTCTTGCAGAAGGTTGAACCGGGGGAGGGGGGTCCCGTAAATTTCACGTATTCGGTCCCTGCAATGTCCACAAGGATTTCCAGGATGCGGTGGCTCCTGAGTCTGTCTCTGATGTTGTCTAGCACCTTGATCAAGGCACTTGTTCTTATCTCATTTAAGTCTAGTGATGCCAACGTTTACACTCGTATTGATACCAGGTCAAGGCTCATTGGACTCTTTCAGGTAAGAGGGAGAGCTCTTATTAACCTTTAAATGTACTTTTGGGATCTCCAGGGTCCAACATGACTTTTAACCCACCGCAGCTGTGTATGCCTGGTCAAGCCTTCTAACCCCACTAAGAAGGCTTCAAGGCTTCCCAGCCTCCAACAGTGGCCCCATCGTCGCCGAGCAAATCAACCACCGGACTCCTTGCAGCATTCAAGCCAGGCTTTTTTGGAGCAGGTATCGGGGCCGATCGGCCTGATGAGCTGGTCGGAGAGATGGTGCCTGGCACAGGCTTCCTAGGCGGCAGTGTCGGGGGCCCGTCCTTAGATAGTCCTACCAAGCCCACAGCTCCAGGCGGAGCCCAACCAGGGGCACCCGTCACCGCGGAGGTGCCTGCCCTGCGTGGCGGAGGCATCGGCGGTTGCTCATGATTGCGACTTGACGTCTCTTTTGCCGACGCGGTGCGCTGCAGGCTTTCGCGTATGGCTGCGTGGGAGACATTTGGAACGCTGCTTGAGGGCCGTCGAGGTGGTATGGGTTTAGCTTTGGTTTCTGTTGAGGGCGAGGTTTCGGAGTCCAGCCCGGTTGGCGAGGTGGAGAGCAGGTGCGCTGGCTTCCGGGCGACCGGCGGCGGTCCTTTGGTTGTTTGCTGGGACGATGCAGAGACGGTGGAGGCCGACCGTGGCGGCGGCGGCGCCGGTGCCTGCTTCCTCACTTGATTGGTGATACCGGGAACAGGTGTCTGATTGGGTGGTGGAGGGAAGGATGGCGTCTGGGTCAGAGGCTTTCTTGCCGGTGGCGGTAATGGCGGTGTGTCCAGCTTCTTGAACTGTAGCGGTTTTGGTTCTTCGTTCAGCGCCAGCCTTCCTACTCTGGCAGGCAGAGCTGACGGATCGTAAGGAGGGGGCAGTTTCCTCTGCGGAGGTGTGCTCGACACAGAAGAGGCTAGCAAGGTAGAGTGGTTGATGTGTTCGTAGGGCGACGTAGATATGCTTGAAAAGGATGATAGCCTGGAATCTGCCCGTGGAACCGTGACCCAGTCGGGCTCGTCTGACGGGACGAACGGGTTGGCTTGTCGATTAGGGTTCAAAATCGTCGAGGTTGAGCCGTCCATGCCTCTTGGAGGTGTGATTGACGACTGGGCCAGTTTGCCGTTGTCCAGCCACCATTTCTGGCGGTCGGAACTGGCTGGAGGCAGTCCAGGTTCTATGGCGTCGTAGCCAATGAGGTCCTCATCTTCCGTGTCCTCCGTGTTGACGTTTGCAGTGGCATCTCCCACCTCTGCCTTCCGTCGCAGGTATATATCACGGCTTATCCTGTCTCGAAGCGGCTCGTCGATTATGCTCACGGTGCAGTCGAAGAGTGCATAAACAGGCCGGTGGTCCGAGAACCTGAGTGGTGCAGAATTGTACGCCAGCTGCCGGAGGTTGGGACCTTTGCGCAGGATGCGGTCTGTCCAGGCCGGGATCCGAGCTTTCTCAGAGGAGTCGTAGGTATCGGTCCCAAGGTCAAATTTGTATGTAGGCATGAATGTGATCCTGGCTTCTGAGTAGAAGGGGAATGAGAGACCAGCGACCATTTGTAGGTTCAGCTGGTCATTCTCGTACAGCCGCTCCAAGTCTCGCTTCTGCACCAGTTCCATGGCTCTCTCCAAGCCGAGTCCGACTCGATAATTGAAATCACCGAGCCAGATGACAGTATCTACATGTCCTCATTAGCCACGTGCTCCAATCGCGGCGGAGCTGCCTGTCTTACCGTGATCGTCAATGCTCCTGTTCCGTTGAAAGCGCAACCCGTTGCTTATCGTGGCATAGTCCTTGTTCCTCTCGTCGTAGTTGGCGAAGCCGGCCGCCAGATGTGCAGTGACAAAACAGATCTGGGTGTTGGCATAGTCCAGCCTGATCGCCACTGCCCCCTTGTTGCCAGCCATGCCAGACATTCCTGTCTTCTTCACAGAACCCTCGACGTTCTTGATGTTGGAAAGGACGGATTGCCTCACAAAGATGCACAATGCCGCACCGACGAGCTGGCCGCTCCGTAAAACGACGTATTTCTCGCCGCCAATTTCCTGGGCTCGTGTGTTCAGAGTCGCCCGCACAGCTTGCTCCCACAATTGTTTCCTAGTTGGGTCGCTGTTCATGATTTGCTGGGGGCTGAGCTCAACAATTTCTTGAAAGCCAACCACGACAATCTCAGGTTGTGTATCCCCGATCTCTTCGGGGCACAGCCATGCAGACAAGTCCTCGTCGATCCCGTCGGTACGCCCATTCAGGTTGAATGTGCCAACCAAGCTGTGGTCGGTTAGTATATCGTCATAAGCATGGGAGTAGCCGCGACTAACATTCTAATGTTCTCGGCGGATGAGAACTGTGAACTGCATTTATTGAGCTCGGCATTGACATAGTCGTTGATGGGGTCATATAGTGAAACTGGTGACTGGCCTACGAGCCTGCCCAGCAGCATGTCAATGGTGTTTTGCCTCTGCTTGTCCGTGAAATTATTAATGTATAACCTGGTTGCCGACTTCCGTGCGTCAGCGATGGCGCCGGCCAAAGACATCTTCCCATGGCGGGTGAAGGAGGATTTCAAAGCCCCGGTGCCTGCGTAGATCCGCGACAGGGCGTCACCGTTATCAGCCCACAGGCTCGAGTGCCTCATCCAAAAGTCCGAGGAAGCATGTTCTCCACGATGGCCAAGGAACGACTCAACAGCCATCTGCGATATGAGGGTTTGAATCAAATTCGTGCGGTCCAGGCAGTCAAGGCAATTCGTCCTGAAGACGCCTTCCTGTTGGAGAACAACCACATATCGACGGTTGAGGTGGGCGGTGCCATTCACAGTCTCGCCAGGGCTATCTGTCTCCTCTGCGAGATAGTAAGCAAAGCCCTCTGCTGAGCCTTCAATGTACCGGCGTATTCCCTTAGCGGCCTCATAGCCCGTCGGCCCTTTGGTCTCAGCGTGGAAGTCGTATTCCGTCCCCCTCAGCAGCGCGTGCTCATTGGAATGCTTTTCACCAGCCCGACTCAGAGGGCAGTGCAGTATGCCATTGCGGTAGAGCTGGCTGAGCTCGACCTCGCCGGGCTTCGACTCGCTGAGCAGGTTGACGACATGGACGGCGCCGTAATTGTGTTCAAGATCCTGGAAATGCTTATTGAAAGCCGGCTGGGTACCGTCAGGCGATCTTGTTATGCTGATTTTCTGCTGGCCCGGTAACAGCCCAGCAGCCTGCTCCCAGAACACAGGCACGGAGCCGCGGACCTGCGCGTATGAGAACAAGACACCCGAGGGGCTCCAGTAGATGGTCTCTGTCTCTACAAAATTGGCCACATTTCCGTCGTCATCTATGCCTCTTGAGTTGAAGCGGGTCCCGGCTCGACGACACGAGAGGCGTGATATTATGGTTAAATAGGACGGCATGCCCGACTTTTTGGGCTTCAGGGGCGCGACCAATTGAGGGATGTTCATTGTCAAACAAAACCCTCGTATAGCCGAAGTTAGTATCCGCGATGCGTCGAGCGTCTCCCTTTCGTGTGGCATGAGCCGCGACCGAAACTGTACAAGAGGACTGATCATGTAGGAATTCCAGAGGAAGCCCTCGTCAAAATTGTCAATATCGAAGGTGTTTGCGTCCGCAGGTCTATCCTGCAGCCGGTTCGTCAGGTCGAAATCGGTGCTGTAGTAAAAGCTCCCATTGCTCAAAAGCTTCTGCACATCCACGCAAGGGTGTTCGACACCCTCCCTCCTGTTGAGCGGCTGCCCGTACGTGGCTGCAGCGTCCGACATCTCAAGCTCATATGGATCGACGGCGGAAAATACATCGTCGTACTCGGAGGTGTTGAGACCGTAGAACTCGACGGCCAGGATCCGTTCGACGGTCTCTCCGGGGCGCACTGTCGACACGCGCGAGGCGTGCGTGATGACACAGAGGAAAACATCGCGGCCAACTGATACTAGCCCAAGCGTTCCATATATCGGCCGGTGTGTCAGGGGTCGGTAATCGCGGAGGGTGTCTCTGGTGACTTGTGTGAACTCGACCATGCACTTGGAGGCGAAGCTGTCGGTTGCGCTCATGCCGGTTCCGGCGCGCGGGCGAGCAGAAGGGATGGAGGAGAGAGAGCCATTGGCGATGGACTCGCTGGTGGTGGGGCTATGGCGGAAGATGAGGGCGTGGTCGTTGGAGACGATGGCGATGGCACGGTGAGGGTATTCGCGGATCAAGAGCTGGCTCGACTTCTCGGGGGAGGGCGCCTGGCCGCTCCAGAGGGCGGAGTTTGGATAGTTGGGATCCATGCCAGCCAGGCCAGGTCGGCGGTTGGGTGTGTTTGTTTCTCGGCTGGATGCCGCCGCCAGTCTCGTCGACGCACAGGTTACGTTACGCCAGGGGGATGCCACATGTCCTGCCAGAACTGCACGCCGCGGTCAGAGGAGGGCACGTCGAGGGAGGTCAGGGGGTGCTTGGTCGAATTGGGTTTGGTAGTCTAGAGGTAAGAGTAATAAGAGGAGCAGGCGAGCATTCCCAGCTGGTGTGCGGTAGCAGGCCAGACATTGAAAATCTCGGGCACTAGCAAATGTGCAGATGCAGAGTGCAGACGCATGTTCTGACCAGTCAGTTAATCACCAATCAATCGCCACTGGTTGGCGCTCATTCATTGGCAGAATGCCCAAACGGCCTGACTGCCCGACGGCCTTGCTTGGGCGGTGATGACGCCAGAACCAAGGGCTGTTCAGCCCTGTGGAGCCGGCTCTGAGACTCGGAAGGGGCAGGGGCTGTAGGTGCAACAGGGTCCATATGTACACTATTGTGCGGCTCGAGACGTCCTGATGTATCTCTAAATGTGTCATGTGAACACGCTTCTTGCCTTGAGGGCGTCATGAGGTCATGGGCGGCTTACCTATTTACATCTTCGTCTGTGACACGGCACCAGCTTCAAGAAAGTTCTACAGACGAGTGAGTCCGCCTTACTTGGACAGCACATCATGGGAATTACGCTCAAAGAAGAATTCTGTTGCATATATCCGTGACATATCCGTACAACGAGGGTTGTTTCCAGTTGCCAAAAGCGCCAAGAGCTTTCATCGAACAAGCATCGAGGTCGTCAGCCCACAGTTGCAGTACGGCTGCCAGTGGTTATATCAACGACCCTTAATTGTGATAGGGGAGTGGGAAGAGGCCAGTTCCACTGCAATCCAGCCAGATGAGCCGATGGATTTATGCGTAATCATCAGTGATGAGTCGGACACCTAAAAGGAAGGCAAAGGCTACAACGTAGTTACAAGAATGGAAACGAGTCAGCATGCAAACGAAAAGATGAAGAGGTGAGCTTCAGATTTTATACGATAAGTGAGATCATGCACGCCCTTGGCGGTGTTCATCCTCTTCCTATCATGTTTGTTTTATGTAAATCATCACAAGCTCATGATTGTAGGAAGAGGAGATGGCAAGATTGCATTCCAAAATTGCTGGGTACAAGTAGAGTTTTCGCGTGGCCCTGGCCGATGAGCTAAGCAGGACCACGGCCAATCACGCGCCGCAGGCGCGACAGGGAATACACACTACACTAGCTGACTAGTAAGCAACCTGCTGGGTACAAGGGCCGCCCGGCGCAAACTCGTTAGCTCACAGGGCGCATCTTCCCAGCTCTCTTTAAGCTTGCCGCTTTCTGCGTCCTACATTCCATCCTGCCTTCCCCAACCCCCTTTTCTCTGGCCGGAACCATCAGCAACCACTTGCGCCCTGATCAACCCCGCGCATCTCATCAGCTCCTTGGAGGCGCATGGCAGTGACTATCGTCATCGAGACTCCCACATAGCACTGCATTCACATCTCGTAGCGCAGCCTTCCGACACGACCACCACGCGAGAATGGGCGACTTCACAAGCTATGGAGGCTCTGACGAGGAGAACGCCGAGATTCGCAAGCTCAATGCCGAAGTCGTAAGTCGCAAGCCATCCCGACCCATTCTGCCCCGACCGGTTCTCCATTGGCTGTGCTGACCGGAAACGTCCTCACAGGAAGCCGACCCCGACAGCTTCGAGGCATGGGAGAAGCTGGTGCGCGCGTGCGAGAGCCTCGAGGGCGGCCTCAACAGGAACTCCAGCCCCCAATCCCTAGCGACCCTGCGGGATGCATACGACCGGTTTCTCCTCAAGTTCCCCCTCCTCTTCGGCTACTGGAAGAAGTATGCCGACCTCGAGTTCAACATCTCGGGCCCAGAGTCCGCCGAGATGGTCTACGAGCGAGGCTGCGCCAGCATCACCAACTCGGTCGACCTCTGGACCGACTATTGCTCCTTCAAGATGGAGACCACTCATGTCGCGCATCTCGTGAGAGAGTAAGTTCAAATGGCTGCTTTCCTTCCCCATAACCTTCCAGCCATCGACGCGTCCGCCAATCAGCGAGTCGTCGCCAAATCAGCGGATCCCACCAAGATAAGATGACCTTGACCGTACCGTCGGGCTCCGGTGAGAATTACCAAGAGCCACCACTTATCGCTGGGATCGCGTCTCACAGAAATCTACCAGGCACTCTTGTTTTCACAGCCACACATCATCATCATCATGATTCGCTCTGAACTTCCCCCACGCTTCCCCCGTCGCACAAGACGTTGAGCTGTTGTTCGATTAGTCAGGAGAAGGGTTTACTGTTGCCACATCAATTCCTTCTTGTATTTGCAGTCCTGTCCACTCCTCCCTACCCGATCCTTCCCCTCTTGCCAATATCGAGCATCGCCCACTGACAACCCACAGACTGTTCGAGCGGGCTGCCACCTACGTGGGGCTTGATTTCCTGGCACATCCCTTCTGGGACAAGTATATTGAGTACGAGGAGCGGCAAGAGGCCCACGACAAGATCTACGCGATTCTCAAACGGGTCATTCACATACCCATGCATCAGTATGCGCGGTACTACGAACGATTCCGAACGCTGTCGCACACCAGGCCCCTGGAAGAAGTGGTCGAGCCCGAGGTCCTGACTCGTTTCCGAGCCGAGGTCGACGCTGAGGCAGCCCCCTTCGGTGTCGTCAAGTCGGAACTTGAAGTCGAACGCGACATCAGGGCAAAGGTCGATGCCATGTACTATGATGTCTTCCAAACAACCCAATCCGAGACCACAAAGCGTTGGACATATGAGTCGGAGATCAAGCGACCGTATTTCCACGTCACCGAGCTGGACCACTCCCAGCTCGCCAACTGGCGTAAGTACCTGGATTTCGAGGAGGCCGAAGGTGACCTTCCCAGGGTTACCGCGCTGTACGAGAGATGCTTGGTCACATGCGCCTTTTACGAAGAGTTCTGGTTCCGGTATGCGCGATGGATGCAAGCTCAACCCAACAAGGACGAAGAGGTCCGCAACATCTTCCTCCGCGCGGTCACGTTGTACGTACCCGTCAGCAGGCCAGGGATCAGGCTGCAGTTTGCCTACTTTGAGGAAAGGTGCGGGCGTATTGACGTAGCACGCGCCGTGCACGAGGCTGTCCTGATGAAGTTGCCAAACTGCGTCGAGGCGATCATCTCATGGGCCAACCTGCAGAGGCGGCAAAGCGGCCTCGACGCGGCTATCGATGTGTATAAGGCGCAGATCGATTCGCCAGGGGTTGATCTCTATACCAAGGCCGCACTTGTCACACAGTGGGCTTTCCTCTTGTGGAAGGTAAAGGGATCGGTCGAAGAAGCGCGGACCGTATTCCGCTCGAACGTGCAGTGGTACTCTGACAGCCGGGAGTTCTGGAACAAGTGGCTGGACTTTGAGCTCGAGCAGCCGACCAGTACTGAGCTGGAAGCCGAGCATGGGAAGCGCGTCGAACACGTCATTGATGAACTGCGAGCACGGAGCCGCATGTCGGTGGCTACCAAGAAGCATCTCTGCGGGAAGTACCTGAACTACCTCCAGCAGCGTGGCAGCAAGGACGCCATGAAGAAATTCCTGGCGATCGATCGCGAGATGTTCGGGTGAGTCTGGTCTTGCTTTGCATGCCTATACGTGAACCATGGACTAACGGGTCGGTCTTGTAGCCCGATCTCCATCTCCAAGGACAAGTTTGTGGCCAAGGACAACGGCGTGCCCTTGGGCGAGCTTGATGAGGCGACGCAGCAGAAGGCTGAGGCTCACTATTTCAGCTTTTACGAACTTCACGTCGACGCGGACCCGAAAGCGAGCGGCCCCGCTGATTTCCACTGAGTCCGATACCCATTTTTACACCCCGCCTGAAATCCGTGGGGGGTTTTCTGTTTTCTTGGACGACCAAAACGAAAAGATCCAAAGAGCTCCTGCATTCTTGGCGCTCTGTCCTGTACACTAGGGGATTTCTCTTGGGGCTGAGTTGGATGTCGGAGAGCTTTAGTTGCTTGTCAAAGTATAGGTCGGTGCAAGTTTCCAATATCTCTTTATCGAACGGGCAGCGCAGGACTACGGCGAGGCATAAAAGGTGGAGGAATGGTGAAATAATATGCGATGCTTTCCTCATGTCACTTGTGATGCACTTGGTACAAATTTGGGTAACCCACCTGGGTTTTCTGAGTCTGATCGCACACCTTTCCAGCAGTGACAGCCGTCGGATGGGGCAATCGTAAAGCAGGCCCTGAAATATGCCTGGGGCGCAACGTACGCAAGGTTACGTACGAGATGCGATGGGCTGACTCGCTGGAAGCTTATTGTAAGACGGTTGGACAGACGGGATTTGGTGGATAAGGCAGGGCGAGGAAAAGTCTTGGGTAAAAACATTCCAAATACCCAAAAATAACAACATGACAGAAGAGAACAAGTGAAAAGAAGGCCATGGCGTGGCCAGGCTGTGTGGCTAAGGAGATAGGCAAAATACACTAGTGATATCCTGTACGTACATTACCAAGCAGGCCAACCGAGATCGGCGCGTCCCCTGGTGCCACCGCGTCTTTCCCACGTCCCTTTGGGTTTGTCGTTGATTGTGGCGCCGGCAACCTACACGTAGCACATGCCATAAAAATCCTCGCCAAACTTTTCTGTATGATGTCAGAAGTAGTAGCAACTCACATGTCCGTTGAACCGACTTTGGCCCCAGCCGGGCTGGCCGGGTGGCAGCAAACAATCGAGCTTGTATCACCCGAGGATTATTACACTACACACACTAGGAGTCCCCCGGCCACCGTCACGGGTTTCCGTGCTGGACCCATTCCAGGAGCGTCCACTTTTTCTTTCCCAGGCGAGAGCCCATCCTTGCCGTGCTCCCTCTGGTCTTCTGGGGACCCAAGGTATCGTGAATTGATGGTCCGACTCGGGACCACCGTGTCGGTGGGCCCATTCTAACTTCTTACACCATGACTGTGGCCAATGGGACCTCGTGTATTACTCTTGCCAGCAGCAATTGCGCAGGCCTGGGATGGCTGGATGGGAAGTTGGCTCGCCTTTCGCAAGAGACAAGAGACAAGAGGCAAGAGGCGTGGCTTCAAATGTTCTGCCACCCCGTCCCTGGCCCCACTACCTACCCAAGTCCAGGTCGATGGGTAGTTGTGGGATGCAGGGCTGCCACGGTAGCTGGGTATGTGCGTAGATACGGCGGTTTACATTATCTAACTCGCTGTCTCTGATTTTATCTTCCGCGGAATACCGTCGGGCTTTGCTTTATGACTCCTCCCTTCTCGCCACGTCTCTCGCAAACAAGGCTCCTTATCCTCGGCTTTTTTTTTAAGCAGGTCCCCCTTCCCAATCTTACACGTCTGACCACGTCGAGGTAAGCTGTGCCTAATCTTGCCCTTCAACCTCTCGTCTGCCCGGGTTGCACCGAGAGAAGCCCCATCACCATCACCATCACCATCACCATCGCCATCTTTGTCACTGACAGCTCCTCTTCACACCCAAACAGATGGCTTCCACAACCCGCCACTTCGCCCGCATCGCGGTGCGGACCACATCTCGGAGCACCTTCGCCACGGCAGTGCCTCGCGCATACCGCCAGAGCGGCCGTCGATTCTACTCCTCCGAGGCCCCCAGGTCGTCATCCAACACCCTCCTCTGGGCCGCCGGTGCTGCCGCAGCTGGTGGCGCCGGGTACTACTTCTGGAGCCAGAACAGCGCCTCAGCCACGCCCAAGGTCTTCAGTCCCACCAAGGAGGACTACCAGAAAGTGTACGACGAGATCGCCGCGAGGCTCGAGGAGCAAGACGACTACGACGACGGGTCGTACGGCCCAGTCCTCGTGCGCTTGGCCTGGCATGCAAGCGGCACCTATGACAAGGAGACCGGGACTGGGGGCAGCAACGGCGCCACGATGAG
This sequence comes from Stenocarpella maydis, assembly GCA_002270565.1. Lineage (NCBI taxonomy): Eukaryota > Fungi > Ascomycota > Sordariomycetes > Diaporthales > Diaporthaceae > Stenocarpella > Stenocarpella maydis. Next base: position 176,755 of record NQMI01000012.1, read on the forward strand.
GTTCGCTCCCGAGGGCGACCATGGAGCCAATGCTGGTCTGAAGCACGCCAGAGACTTTCTGGAGCCCGTGAAGGGTATGGTACCCTTGTTTCCCCTGGCCGTCTTCCTCCACGTCGACTAACAAGCATGCACAGCCAAGTTCCCCTGGATTAGTTACTCCGACCTCTGGATCCTCGCTGGCGTGTGCGCCATCCAAGAGATGCTGGGCCCCAAGATTCCCTACCGGCCTGGCCGTTCCGACAAGGACATCGCCGGCTGCACTCCTGACGGTCGACTGCCCGATGGCTCCAAGACCCAGGACCACCTGCGGGGCATCTTCTACCGGATGGGCTTCAACGACCAGGAGATTGTTGCTCTTTCCGGTGCGCACGCGCTCGGCCGGTGCCACACCGACCGCAGTGGCTTCGACGGCCCCTGGACCTTCTCCCCCACGGTCCTGACAAACGACTATTACAAGCTCCTGCTCGACGCCAAGTGGGAGTACAAGAAGTGGGATGGCCCCCGCCAGTTTGTCGACAAGGACACCAAGTCGCTCATGATGCTGCCCTCGGATATGTCCCTCGTGCAGGACAAGAAGTTCATGCAGTACGTGCAAAAGTACGCCAAGGACAACGACGCCTTCTTCAAGGACTTTAGGGACGTCGTTGTCAAGCTGTTCGAGCTCGGCGTGCCATTTGCCGAGGGCACCGAGAACCAGCGTTGGGAGTTCAAGACATCGCAGGAGTGAGGGTGAAGAACGGATTCTCCCCGGCTGCTTCAAGGGCGTTCCTGACCGGTTCCACGCGCAACGATAATCACCTAGGCGTTAGAATATAGAGCGAATATCTGATAGATATAGATTGGAGCAGTGAGACATGGCTGACTGGGAAATTAGAAGTCCTCTCGCTATCTCTATGTTTTATGTGATGGCTTCCAGGTCCCCATGTGTACCAAACTGTATGATAGGTGAACCCAGGGCTTGATTCCACAAAGAAGAAGAAGCAATGGCGTATGGCGAAGTAATGGTAATGAGAGAGCCCCCACGGTCAATAGTCCGGATGAAGAGGAGGGACCCCGCCAGCCACGCCTGATCCCACCCTCGGGGCATTGAAACATTCTTATGCTGCCCTGCCCCAACGCAGTAGCGCAGACGACAGCAAAGCCAGCCCCCTCCCCCTCCCCCCCGGGTGGTTAGGCATTGACCCTCGTTCCCCGCACTCTACACTTCCCCGTGCGGCCACCCGAGGATCTTCGTGATCCTGGGGATGATCTCAGGGGTGGCTGGCCATTGACCCCAGATTCCACGGCATTTACCATGAGGAGGGGGATCTTGGCTGCGAGCATGGCCGCTCGGCCCACGGGCCCCATCCTGCCTATTCCTGGTTCGAGGGGTGCGTCACGAACCATGCGGGCTTGGTGTGCGTAAACACACATACCCCTGTGTCACATATACTACACACTGCTTCTCTTCTCCTGTCGCATGCTAGTTATGCCCTAGGCAACATCACCCATCTTCTTTCAATGGCCCCGTGAGCTTGTTTTGGCCTACCATTTGTCGACACAATCGGGATTCTGATATCCTCAGTTCTGCTTCTGAATCAGGCCAAGAGCCCATGCAGGCCGGGAAACTCTTAATAATAAGTTGAATGAGATGCCGTATGGTAGGTGGCAGCAGTCGGAGGGATGGCTGCAGAGCCCATCGGCACGAGGTGGGCCTCCAATCCGAGTGCTTACATAACCCACCAAGTTTGACGTCAGTTTGCGCATCTGAAGATCGGCTTGAGCAGCAATTCTCTCCCCTCTGCCCTCACAGTGGGATCGGTTTGATCCGTGGGTGGAAATGGCCTCTACAAGGACACCAGCTCTCCGAAACCTATTCGGCTGTCAACTGCGCTCGCTGCGCGCCTCCAACCAGCGCCGCTGGGCACAGGTCCACGATGTGCGATTCCTCGCGACCACGCAGGCGTCGCGCAACGTCCTCGAGAAGTACCGCCACAAGCTCGACGCAAAGGCCCGCGAGGAGGGCCATGCCGATATCCAGGAGCTGAAGAAGGCCTACGCCGATAAGATCCAAGAAATTCGAAAGAAGGATGCCTCAATCCCAGGAATCCCTCCTCTGGGACAACCACCAGCTCCTGGCAACGCCGATACCACAACCACCACCCCTCCTCCCCGTGGCCATTTGACGCCCGAGGCCGTCGCGGCGCACCAGACGCCACAGCCCACCACCAACTCGGGCGTCAAGACGCTCGACCAGATCCTGGACCTGCCCAAGGCGCGCGAGCTTCCCGTCCCGGAGCTGACGGCGGTCTGGCGCCTCCGGCACGCGAGCAGCCCGCAGGTGCTGTGCGCGGTGGTACCGCAGCACACGTACGAGGCTATGGAGGCCGAGGCGAGGCGGCACCCACAGTTCGTGCTGCCGGTGCCGCACCCGGAGCAGGGGGCCGAGATGCACTTCCTGCAGTGGACGTTCGACCCGGCGACGCACACGAGCACGGTGCTCTTCACGCAGCTGGCCGAGTACAAGGCGCGCGGGGAGTTTGCGGTGCCGCACACCACCGTCACGCACCACCTCGACCTCGTCGCCGAAAAGCGCGTCGTGCTGATGCAGGGCTCCGTCGTGGCGGACCGCGGGGTCAAGCCCGACGACGCGAGGTGGCTTGTCATGTGCCTGCAGCGGTTCTACGGCGGGTGGGACGGCGAGAAGAATGACGCGCTGGGGAAGGAGAGGGCGGGCGAGAGGAAGAAGCTCCTCGAGTGGTTCGGGAAGGGCGACCCGAGGTTTAGTGTCGACAAGTTGCTGGAGGAGGCGGAGAGGTTGCCCTGACGTGATGCAGGCCGACCGAGTTTATCCTTCTATTGGACTTGGGTGTAGAGTACTAGACAGGCCACTGGAAGCCCATGCTTACCAGGCAATTTAGCTTGGCTGCTGTACCATAGACAAGCATATATGCCAACCGGTATCTATCAAGCCACTAATCTCAGGCAGCGCATATTTCTCAAGGCGCGAACAAATACACGCCAGCGACAGATGATTGCATGCGCGACTCGAGAGTCAAACCGGCCACCCCAATCTATCAGAATGCCATGCCTTACAGCTTCGGACCGGCCAGCCTCTCGTCCTGCTTGATTTTATCCCGCAGCACCCTCCTCAGAATCTTACCACTCGGGGACTTGGGCACGACATCGATAAAGTACACGCCGCCACGGAGCCGCTTGTGAGGCGCCGTCTTGGCCGCCATCCAGTCTGCGATCTCCTTGGCCTTGGCCGCGTCTTGCGTGACGCCCGCCTTGAGCGTCACGTAGGCCCGTGGGAGCTCTGTCGCCTGGGCGGGGTCGTAGATGCCGACGACGCACGCGTCGGCGACCTCAGGGTGGCCTACCACCAGGCCCTCCAGCTCGGCTGGCGCGACCTGGAAGCCCTCTGCCAGGGTGAGGCGTTCAGTTATCTGTTGCGTGCGCCGGCGGGCAGGATGATGGGATGTGAAACGATGGGACGGGAATGGGCCGGGAATGGGCTTACTGTATTTGATCAGCTCCTTTAGGCGGTCGACGCAGTAGTAGTTCCCGTATCTGTCCATCTTGAAAACATCGCCGGTCTTGAGCCAGCCATCTGTTGAGAAGGCGTCTTTGGTCTTTTCCGAGTTATTGAGATAGCCACCGAATACATTGGGGCCCTTGAGCCAGAGCTCACCTGGCTAAGTCGGTATACACCTGCGTCAGCACACCACTTGTCCGGGTCTGTGCGAGACATGACTTGTTACAAACCTCGCCGAGGGCCACCTCATTACCCTCCGTGTCGACTATTTTCGACTCCATATTTGGCAGCAGCTTGCCAACGGAGGTCATGAACTTGGCCCACTCATCCAGCGACTGGACATGGGATACAGGACTGGCCTCGGACAGCCCATAGCCCTGCTTCACGGGCAGCTTGAGGCGGTTCCAGACCATCTCTATCAGGTCGCTGGTGATGGGTGCCGCGCCACAGTGGAGCATCTTCAGTGATGTCAGGTCGTACTTGTCCACCACTGCCTCCTTGCTGAGCGCCAGGACCACCGGGGGAGGGATGTAGGCGAATGTGAGCCTAAAGTCCTGAATGATGCGGCAGGCCTTCTCGAGGTCGAACCGCGAGAGGATGACCAATTGCCAGCCCGAGTACATGCTCATGAAAACGTTGTTCACCAAGCCCTGTGGTGTGCTGTCAGCCCCGTGTACTCCTCTGAGACCTCACAGCCTCTGTCACTCATGGAGGACCTACATATATGTGGAAAAATGGTATCACACCCAAGAGGCGATCACCCCCGTTCCCAGGCCCGCCATACGGCCTCAGATACAGCCCCTCCAGAGGCTCCATCTGGACCAGGTTGGAAACGACATTGTAGTGCGTCAGGCACACGCCCTTGGGGAGGCCCGTCGTCCCCGAGCTGTATACGAGGAAGGCCAGGTCCTCCCTGGGCCGCACCTTGGTCTTGGCATAGCGACCCCGGTGCGCGGTGGGCTTGATGCTGGTCCAGTGCCTGATCTTGCCCTCCGGGTCGGCCTCGTGACCGAGCAGGATGATCCTGTCCTCCGGGATGCCGGCGCGGGCGGCGGCCTGCCTCGCCGTGGGGAGGAAGGGCAGCTGGGTGACGAGGCCCCTGGCGCGGCTGTTGGTGAGCTGGAGGGTGAGCTCGTCGAGGGTGTAGAGCGGGTTGGCGGGGGAGGCGCAGCCGCCGGCCCAGAGGACGCCGCAGGTCAGGGCCGGGGTGTCGACGTCGTTGGGGGTGTAGAAGGCGAGGACGTCGCCGCGCCCCCACTGCCAGAGGGCCCTGAGCCCCTTGCCGAACCCGGTGGCGGCGCTGCGCAGCTGGGCGAGGGTGTAGGAGCGGGAGGGGTGCTCGCCGTCGGTGAGAACCTCCTTGGTGTCCGGGAAGGGCCGCGAGGGACGTGAGAACAGGAGGGTGAAGATGTCGACGTCGGGGATGGACACGTCGGCGTAGAGAGACTTATGAGGCATTTTGGCTACACGTGGGCTTGGCTGGCATGGGTGAGACAGAGGTCACGGGGGACGGATGCAACCAGCGTGCAGTCTGCTGTTCACAGGTATGGGAAACATAACAACATAAAGTGGATAGGCAGCTGGAGCCCGACACCTCGGCATTCCTGAGATAGAGGGTGGAGGCGGGATTGCCGGGCGCGGTAAGCTGCGGCATAGGCACATGCCTGCTGACCACCCGGCGGAGGTTGACCATGACGACGACGATGGCCAGGCGGGTCACAGCAGGTCGAATCGAGGGGACATAGGCGAGCCTTCGGCTGGCTGCCAGCTCCTGTGCCAGCTGGACGTTCTTGTTGCATGACAGACGTTATGGCATGGCCCTGCCGTCCCACGCAGGTGCAATATTCCAGTGCGCAGGCCGACCCTCGGCATGGCGCTGCAGATCTTGGGGCTGCAAGATGTATCTCCTGTACCAATGCAGATCACCAAAACTGCGGGGTAAGGCAGAGCAGGTTGATTTGTCCAGCGCATGCAAGGTGGCCCAGTGGGCTACTCGATGTACACTATACCTATCGACACCTCGGCTGAACCAGCTATAAATCCATTCATGGACAGTGCCCTTCCTGTCGTGTGAGGGCCATGCGTGTAAGATGATTGGGCGGTCCTGCGATTTCGGTACCCACCCGCACGGAAATGGCCTCTATTCTGTTGCAATCTCTTGTTCGCCGCCGGAACGGTAACCATGCTATCTTACCCCGGACTGCAGCCAATATCCCCTCCGAGCTCCTCACCAAAGACGAGGCTCAGTCGCGGTGGGGGAGTCGTGCCGCCTCGACCCGAAGCCCGGCGGCCTGACACACGGACGGACGTTCAGGGGCATGCATATCCACCAAAGAGACCAAGGGGCCCTGCCATCCCGCTCCCATCAAGACACTTCTCATCTGCGACCACATTTGCACTCCGCAACGCATGGCGGATATCCATACCTCGCCGGCGCACGTCATGCCCGAGCCATGGGCAAGCGCCCTCGGCAGTCGTGAAAAGGCCAAGAGCCTCACGCGTCGCAGAAAGCCAGCTTTGTCGCCGTGGCCCCCGTTCTGACCTTCGCCCTGACATCCCGGCACACATCACACACCAAGTGTAACACCAACGAGACGAGCCGCCAACCCAGACGACCCGCCCTCGTCCGAACCACCCTAAGGGTACTAACAGCCGCTAAGACCAGGCCAGGATGTGCCTGACGATCATTTACTCCGTATGCTTATGGGAGCTTGTCTGGCCTTGACTCTTCTGGGCGCTTGCCCTGTGGGAAACGGATCCTCGTTGGGGCCTCGCTGGAGTTGTCGATCTGCGAACACGCGAGAACATCATGGGCTCGCTTGGCTAGACCCTTGCATAGCATGCTCATGCAGCCTTGTCCCCGCCTCGCCAGGTTGCATCCCTGCCGAGGGGGCCCAACCCGCCCTGTCTCGTCATGGAGCGCCTGCTAGACGAACGAGCCGCAGGACATATGCATGGCCATACCTACCATCTCAGGACTAGTAGCCTCCCTTTCGTGTCTTTCGTGTCTTTCGTGCTCGGTAACGAACCGGCTGCGCGGTCGCGGCTCTGCAAATGTGGATGTCGGGTCCTGGCGATGTTTTCGACATGAAGCATGGGACAATTCCTGAGGAGCGGCTCTGCGCCCCTTCGCCCCCCCCCCTGCCCTGGAATACGCCGGTGCGGAGCTCGGAAAGGCCCTGGGGGTTTGAAGAGGTAGCTCGCCAAACCCACGTGGACTTTTCGACAGCGACGGTTGACAGGCTTCGGGAACTACTATAAGATCCTCGCCTCATCTGCCGGTGCGACGCAAGATCTCTTGCCCCACAACTCGAATTCATCCAAACATCGCCCATCCGTTCATCCCCTTGTCTGTTCTCCAACACAGCGGCGCTGCTTGATTTTGCCTCTTCGATATTCACTCGTTAATCGTCGTCTGACAATACACAACCAAACCACCCTCTTTGAAAACCAACTGACAATATGTATATCAAGACTGCCATCCTCTTCCTCGCCGCCTCGGCCCTGTCACTCCCTACCGCCCAGGATGCCCATCACAAGCGTGCCGCCGTCCTGACCAAGCAGAGCTACGCCGACTTCCAGATCAGCGACGGAGTTGCTGGAAATGCACTCGCTGAGGTCCAGGCCAAGTTCCCCGTAAGTAGCCAACATCGACACGCGCAACACGTCACTCCCCACCCAGCCATGCTACACACGACACTCAGCCGCTGACGCATTGGACCAGATCGACGAGAACGACCTGGCAAACGTCGACCCCGCCGACGCAGCCATCATAAAGTCCGCCCGGGAGACGGCAGAGGACGCCGAGGTGGGCACGGGCGGCTTCAACGACGCCATCGCGGCCGCCAGCGGTGCGGACGCGGACGCCCTCCAGGTCGGCAAGATCAAGAACAAGGTCCTCAAGCTCAAGCTCGAGGTCCTCGACCTGCAGATCGACCAGGCCCAGAACGGCAAGGACAACGCCGCCAAGATCGCCGCCGAGCAGAAGAAGCTCAACGCCAACATCGCCACCGACAACAAGTCCGCCGGCGACGCGAGCAAGTCGGTTAGCTTCCAGGGTTCAGATTAGGCGGCCTGGTTGCTGCGGGGGGCGAGAGCCCTGCGCCCAGATGTGTATTGATGACACATCGGTTGGTTTTTGGGGGTTTTTTTTGGGGGCGTTTTTCTTTTTTCGACCCTGTAGATATGAGAGTTGGTTTTTGGAGCCCATCCTCTTATGACTTAGTGATGATGATGTTTCAGGGTTTGATTCTCCGAGCATATTCATGCTCCAAATATCCCATGCCGGTACTTTTTCCTTCAGCACTGTGATAACCTAGTTCTAGAGAGTACCTAAATTCTTACTCTATACGTTGCGAGTAAAGCAGATGTGCATAGCTCGTGATGAGCATAACTTGAAATTTTCCAGATCATGCGTTTGTATCATAACTTGGGTTGCCTTTTTTTTTTTTTTCAAGTGCGGGAATGGAAACACTCGGAAAGGAAGATCCCCAAAGGCCACAGGCGTGTAGTTGAAGAATAATTCAGCAGCAGCCCTTCAATGTTTCACACTTATCAACGATGCGTTCCGGGAATACAGTGTAATCAGTAAGAATGACTCGGAGCGGTGAACAGAAGCAAAGAAAGAGATCCAACGTGACTGCGTGATAGAAGGTTGTTTATTTGCAGTTCATTCCGAATCTCGATGGTTTGGATTCATCGAGAGCCGCATGCACCGGTTGTGGTAGCGATGGTCATTGCTCATCCTACTGATCTAGAATACCAGTGAAGGCTCAATAGTCCAGATAATTCCATGTATGAGAAATGATTTCATATGGAGGATATTGTGTCTCTATGGTATGTGGTGGGGACTAGGGACTGAGTAGCAGGTCCTGAAGTCGGCTGTAGTGAAGTCCAACGGTGGTCAAGTGTCTACTACGTAAGGCGAGTGGAACGGATTGAGGAATTTGATGTCCAAGTCAGAGGGTATTCAAAGCGACTGAGATGTGTAGTATCAGGGGTTCCGCGAAGAATTCCTGTCTTCAATCTAGCAGCCACGGTTTCACCTGCACGTGAGTTGCAAGGTTGAGGTCGAGGGCTGAGCTCCAGCCGTGCCCGCCAGATTTGAGGACAGGATAAAATCAGGGATTGAAACCAAGCAGGATGAATTATTGAATTGCAATATCTCATCAAACCAGTATCGGCGGGAGTGCAGCACTTGGGGCTACTCACAGGAGTGCTGCGCCCCCACAGCCGGAGCAGGCAGCTCCACATATATGCACCCGGTGAGCTTGGGGAGTAACACAAAGTGCCCCCGGCCAAACAAACAAAGTCCCAGCAACATTTATATTTTGGGAAGCTATTCACTCCCTCTGACTTGCTTACTCAGGACTGAAGTCTTGGCTGGCCGACTTGTGCTCCCAATTAGTCAATGGGGCCGCCCCCGTGGCCGGTCTTAGGTTTGAAGGAGTCTCACACCTCATCCGTTCATCCCACCCTGGAGCTTACGGCCAGATGCTGTGTCAAATGCGGCCCTGAGAGGCCGCTCCGGAGGAAGCATGGCGGGTCTGGCTCCGGATCGGGGCTCCAGGGACACGAGCCACCTTGGACGCCTCCAGGCGGGCATCAGACCCCACAAGGCGACATGCGGCCTCGTACAGCTGCTGGATTAGTTCTTGACCGTCTCACCGGATCGCTGCTGGGAGGTCGGGCCAATGAGACTACTCGAATCTCAAGTATCACCACTGCCTATGTTTGACTTGGCAGGCCGTCTCGTCAACACCAAAACAGCATCTCACCGTCACCAGGTGGCGCATCTGGAACGCATCGTATCCCACAGGATGGGTGGCTCGCGGTGAGGGAACTCAGAAGCCTCGCGATACCCGGGGGCCTCGATGGGATATAAGAATGGCTTCGCCTGTCCATCACACCACTCTCATTCCCCTCTCATCATCACAGCATTCTTCACTTCCCCCCCATTATACTACTCATTCACTAATCTTATACGCCTGGCGCGTCTGCATCCATCCTTCTTACACACACTCACTTTATTCCCAGACTCTTCAGTCCACCACTATCTTTACCACACCACTTTTAGATTCGTCCGGTACGATCATCTAACCACACTCCCTCAAGATGCTGTCCTCGATCCAGATCCTTGCCATCCTGGCCGCCTCCGCCTCCGCCCACATTGTCATCACCGCGCCGGAGCCCTTCACTGGCGGGTCCAACTCCCCCATCGGCCCCGGCCAGTTCCCCTGCCAGTCGCTGACCAGCGGGCCACTCAACACCATGGCGCTTGGCTCGACTCAGGACCTCGCGTTCAAGGGCTCCACCGTCCACGCCGGCGGCTCCTGCCAGATCTCCTTGACGTACGACACGACCCCGACAAAGGACTCCGCCTGGAGAGTCATCACCTCCTACGAGGGCGGCTGCCCCGCCCGCGGCCAGACAGGCAACCTGACGCCTGAGAGCGCAGAACTGCCCGTTCCCGACAAGTACAACTTCACCGTCCCCGCCGACATCCCCGCCGGCAAGGCCACGCTCGCCTGGACCTGGATGAACAAGTCCGGTGGCGTCCGCGAGTTCTACATGAACTGCGCCGCTGTCGAGCTGACGGGGACTGGTGGCGACGAGGCCGCCTTCAACGCCCTCCCTGACATGGCCGTCGCCAACGTGCCTGATGTCAACAGCTGCACCACCACCGAGGGCAGCGACTACACCTTCGAGAACCCCGGCCCCGAGGTCTTCCGCGAGGGCACCGGCCCCTTCGCCCCCCTGACCGGCTCCAACTGCGTCGCCGGCGGCACCTCGGGCACCAGCCCTGCTGCTGGCGGCGCCGCCTCTTCTGCCGCTGCCGCTCCGGCCGTCCGCCGGGCCTCCAACGGCAAGGTCGCCCGTGCCTTCTAAGCTCTCTGATCTCTGAGAGGGAGGGCGTCGCCTGCCGATAAGGCCGTGGCTTCTGGTACCCCATTTGTTCAGTCACAGGTGGGATGTGATCAACCGACCAGATCGGAGTCACGGGAGACAAAACATCTCAAGCGGCCTCTCTAGATACAACTGGAAATTAGCCAAATGATGACTGAGACGTGAAGGCAACTGCACAGGATAATAATATCAAGATCTGCCATAAACCTTTACCCTGCAGTGACCAGTGCCTACAGTGCTGTTTAAATGTCGCCATATGTGATGACCACTGATATGTACTTTGCACCGGTGTGATTTGGAACAACATAAGCTCGAGATGGGGTCTAGATTATGGGACACTGCGGTCGCTGAAATGGGCCACATGCCCCCGGGTTGTTGAAAGTGGGCCACGATCTCGACCGCCCAACCCCCCCCCCCCCCACCGGGCGGTATCCCTATGATGGATTATAGTGTACGTCTATTGTCCAGGCGCCCATGTATTAGTTCACACTTTTTTGTATATATATAGTTGCCCCTTACCGGCGACTCTCGCCACACAAGCACCACAGGGAGCAAGTTGTCTGGCCGCCGTATTTCTGCAAGTAAAGCTTTTCCACACGAGGCAAAAGCGACAAGGCTCACTGGGCACGCCGTACCTAATCCTACACCGGTCCTCTCACCGCTGCCAACCATGTCGTCCGAAGCCGCCACCCCGGAACCTAAACCGAGCCAGACCTACGGTAAGTTCTTCACTGCATACCGGTATCGAGAAGACAACATTCAAGTACCCCAGTCTCACTTTTTCCATCAGCTGCCGGCTGCCATTGTGGGATCATCCAGTTCAGCGTGACGCTCTCGCCCCCGCTGCCCGAGTACAAGCCGCTCGAGTGCAACTGCTCGGCGTGCCGTCGCTTCGGCTACCTGCTCGTGTGTAAGTCGCCACCCCTACCCCCTTTTGGTCCGGTCAGCGCATAGCACCAAAGAAAGAAAGCTTTTTGTGGCGTGTATAAAAAGAAGCAGCAGACCGGCTTATACCCGTATTATTTGTGGATTTGCCCCAACCCCCCCCCCAACCCGAAATGAAGTTTATTTATATGTCCTTCCTTCGGCTGACGGTGCCATGTGCGATCGAAACAAGACCCCAGCCATGAGAATGTCAAGTTCCACGGCGACAGCGAGTCGAAGGTGCTGAGGTACCGCTTCAACACCAAAGAGAAAGACCAGATGTTCTGCGGGAAGTGCGGAGCCAGCCTGGGCATCGACTTCCGGGACTTCTACAAGCCCAAGTGGAGCGGCTTTGGTATCAGTGTAAGTCTGCCGCTGAGAGAGGGGCTAGGGATCTGAGGCATTGAGCACAGGAGAGGAAAAGGGCCCGGCGCGCTGTATGCCGGACAGTATTGGCTAATAGATCCGTTCCCGGCCCGTAGGTGCGCACTTTCAATGGGATTGACCTCGATCAGCTGGAGTACGAGAAGGGGAACGGGCTGCAGGAGGTTCTCCCAGCGGGGGACCTGTCTGGCAAGTGGCACGACCAAGGCGCTGAGACGGTAACTAAAACTGTATGAAGGGTATTGTTGGTCTGAATCCTATTGCGAGTAACGTCGTCCCACTCGACCACAAGATTAGCCGTGGTGTGTGGATTCAAAATTCTATTGCTCTCTTGTGAAACCCTACAGATGCCGGTTGAATCACAAGACGTGATGACGGGCCGTGGCCTCTACTGAGCCGCCTTCGCCTGACGATGCACGTAAATCTGTTCGGCAGAGGTGATGCATTGCATGTTGGCGCCCAGCTTATTCTAATGGACAGCCAGGAGTCAACGTGGTGTTCCTCGGCAAAGGCCGGAACGGCAGAAAAGGCAGGACAGGCTTTTATGACTTACTATTGTTTCCACCCACTCATCGTACGGGTCCGAATCGAACACAATACCACCGCCTGTTTTATGTCAGCGCGGAAACACAGTCTTGATGACTGGGCATTTTTGGACTTACCAGCCTGCAGATACGCCACACCATCCTTGGTCATCATGGTGCGGAGGGCGATGCACGTGTCCATGGCTCCCTCCTTCTCCCCTCCAGAAGTAGTCACGCTGCCGTAGCCAAAGTACCCGACCGCACCGGCATAGACGCCACGCTTCTCCTTCTCCAGCTCGGCGATCAGCTCCATGGCCTTGACCTTGGGAGCTCCGGAGACAGTGCCGGCGGGGAATATCGAGCGGAAGGCGTCGAACCTCGTCTTTCCTGGGCGGAGGACGCCCGAGACCTGGGACACGAGGTGCTGGACGTGCGAGAACTTCTCCACGACCATCAGCCTGTCGACCCGGGTCTCGAGCGGCTCGCAGACCCGCGTGACGTCGTTGCGCGCCAGGTCGACCAGCATGACGTGTTCTGCGCGGTCCTTCAGGGAGTTCGCCAGCTCGGTGGCCAGGCGCTCGTCCTCCTCGGGGTTCTTGCCTCGCTTGACGGTACCGGCGATGGGATGGGTTATGATACGGCCGGCCTCCTCCTTGACGAGAAGTTCTGGGGATGCGCCGATGATCTGGAAGTCCCCGTTGTCGATGAAGAAGAGGTACGGAGAAGGGTTGACGGTACGAAGGTGCCTGTAGATGTTGAAGGGGTGCAGGTCCGTGGGCCGGGCGATGCGTTGGGATGGGACGGCCTGGATGATGTCACCCACGACAATGTGCTTCTTCAGGTTTCTGACGTGAGCTTCATATCCATCCTGGCCAATGTTGGACGTGTACTGACGACCCAGCTGGATGGGCTTCTGCTCCGGCAGGGGAGTCTCGGGGGCCTCGAGGACGGCAACGAGATCCTCGATGGCGTTCGCCGCCTTGGCGTACTCGCTGTCGACATCGGCCGGGTCCTCTGGCACCTTCAGATAGGTGATGACCTTTATGACGCCAAAGAAGCGGTCAAAGGCTATTATGGTATCATAGAAGTGGAAGAGCGACTCCGGAATCTGCAGGACATCCTTCATAGGCCGAGCTGTCCTGGGCTCAAAATATCTACAGGCACGCTCGTCAATGACATGACTCTTGTGTGGCAGGTGCAGCAACTTGCCTGACGCAGTCATATCCTATGTACCCGATGGCACCGCCCGTCAGGGGAGGCAGCCGCAGGTCCGGGACCTCAGCGACGACATAGTGCGAGAGCTCCTCCTCCAGCGCGGGGAGCGGGTCGCAGGACTCGCCGTGGCCCTCACCGGTCTTGAGGATCTTCCTGGGGCCCGCGGCGACAAAGCTGTACCGGCCGACCTGCTCGGACGCCGCGCTCTCAAAGAGGACCGAGTACGGGGACTTTGTGTGAGCCACGACCTTGAGGTACGCCGAGGAGGGCGTGATCAGGTCCGAGGAGATCTGGCCGTAGAGCGGCACGAGATTTGGTTTCTTGGGGCCCTGCTGTCTGGCGAGCACATCCTTCACCGTGTCCAGCGACGGGACGATCTGGTCCTGGGATGCCGGGTTAGTTTGTGCCATCCTTTGACATGCAAGGAGGAACTTTGGTGCGGATAACTCACTGGGACACTCATCTTTTTGAGACAAAAATATGGGGCCCCTTCAACTCAACGAAAGGTCTCACTGAGCCGGCGTCGTGAGCTCGGTGGGTTCGCGCTGACTCACTCGCGGCTTGGGTCAGTGGGCTGGTCGGTGGGCTGGTCGGTGGGTAGGTGTGAAGCCGGCAGGGCCACCGAGTGAGCCCCAACCAAATTCAGGGTCAAGGGCGCTAGGATCCTTGTGCGACGAGGGGCACCTGGCCCTGAACAAACTGCCTCGGAGGGGCATTGAGAGCTCCAGGACAGGTCGCAGACAGAGCCCTCTCTCTCTTGGAGGCAGCTGCATGCTCACAGACAGACGTCCGTTGGGCAGAGAGGTATGCGAGGAGCAGCTGCACATGCCTTTCGGGGCGAACGCCTGCTCCAAAACCAGGGGGGCGCATACCAATCTAGGTCGAATTTGCTCATATTGCTCCTAACTCATCTCACAATGTCTGAATGTCTGAAAAGCCGCCAGCCCCCATTTAGCTCTCAATCGCCAGCGCCTTAACGCCCACCAGCCTTGCACCCTTGCCCTCTCCTGCCCTTGTCACCACAAAGTATTCCACCCTCGATCTGTCCTTGACGATGCGGTATACCCGAACGTCGTTTCCCTTCCCGGCCTCGCTGACAGCGTCAATCACCTCCTTGTACTGCCCGTTCCTGTCCCAGTCGACCGGGTCCAAGATCTCCACCTCGGCCTTCGTAGGGTCCCAGTGCTCGACCAGTCTTGCAATCTCCTCTGCGTGGCGGGTGGGAGAATTAGCCAGAGTCTCACGAGTCTTTTTTTTTTTTAAAAGTAGAACAGTAGGCTGAAGTGCGAGCCCTGCCATGAGCATGAGTACAAAGTGGACGACGTACCCTCGTTCGGCAGCCCCTCTCCCTTCTCCCACGCCAGCGACACAGGCACGAACGGCTCGTCCGAATCGGATATGTAGAAGGCGTCCTTTGTAGCCTTGACCAGCGGCTGTGGGATGTCTGCCCCGTGGTCCGCCGCCTGGAGCTCCTTCACCTTGGCCCCCTGTGCCTGGGTAGAGGCCACGCCCTGGGCCGGGTCCTCGTTGGCCTTGTTCAGGAAGTCCATGTACTCGTCGTCGGCCGCCATCCTCAGAAAAGCGGTGCTGGAGAGGCTTCTTCTGGGGCTATGTCGCGTGCGTGCAGGCAGGCGATCCGTGTCGGCGGCGCAGGAGCTGTGCGGCGGCTGATGGTACTGGGTATGCTCGTCACGGCGGTGGGGGTGTTGAATGGTTGCCCGTGGGCATGGAGTCGATCGAAGAGCAAAACGTCTGCTGCCTGCAATTATGGCGTTTCTGGTGACCTTGATGTTGACCAGCTGAGATGCCACTTGTCTAGTCCCGACCGAAAGGGTCACCATTTCATGGTGACGAGGGGAGCTGTGAAGCACTTGCAGCATGACGCAACTTTGTTTCCCAGGGTTAGCAGCAACACCCCAAAAGGTCAAGCAAATCTAGCATCAACCCTGTAACCCGCAAAAGTCTTCCACTCCAAATTCAACCTAGACATCAATTGGGCGGCGGATCATGACTACGTGGATTCTATGAATGTATATATGGATTCTGGAATGCGTTCAACACAGTCGTCGGAATGTTGGGTTGTCGGATTGATTATATACGACAGCAAGTCGGATCTTGCTGGGCCAGACTTTGGACCGGGCCGGGCGATACACTTCTCGAAACCCTGAACTGAACTGAACTGAACACACAAGACCAAAATTCACAGCACACATGACTGTCATAGTGGTGGTATCATTCATTTCATGAGTAAAATTCGTCACGATTTTATTTTCCACTGACGCCAGTGAGGGCTCATCGCGAACCTTCTGGGACTCTGGCCCTTAACGGGCTCTTGCTGAACCCCGCTACCCATTAACCAACCCATCCATGCAGCAAAGACAAAGCCGTGACACCACGCCGTGAGAGAAGCAGGAGAAACCTAAGCGGAGCCGACATCCTTCTTGAGGAGACCCTGGTACTGCTTCTTCTCGGCGGGGGTCTGGAAGGCACCGTGTCCAAACTCGGACGAGGTGTCGATCCACTTGAGATCGACCTTCTCCAGGGCCTTCCTCGAGGTGTGGGTGAACATGGACTTGCGGAGGGTCATGACACGCTTCTTCACACCGGGGATAGAGCCCTTGACCATGACGAAGTCGTTCTTGACCTCACCGTAGCGGACGAAGCCACCCAGGCTGTTTGTGCATGTCAGTATTCTCCTCTCGTGCAGTGCTGTCAGGGCATAAGGGCATTAGC
Source organism: Stenocarpella maydis (assembly GCA_002270565.1). Classification (NCBI taxonomy): domain Eukaryota; kingdom Fungi; phylum Ascomycota; class Sordariomycetes; order Diaporthales; family Diaporthaceae; genus Stenocarpella; species Stenocarpella maydis. The sequence goes on from NQMI01000012.1 coordinate 192,958, forward strand.
TTACGGGGTGATGGTCTTCTTCGTGACATCGGTCTCGGTGGCGGCGTTGTCGTCGGCGTCGCCCTTGCCGATGCGGTAAATCTTGTGGTTCACCGAGGTACGGTGGTGGTAACCCATCTGACCAGCACGGCCAACAGTCCACTGGACGTGGGACGGGTGCCAGGCACCGATACAGGCGATCTTGCGGAGACCCTTGTGTGTCTTGCGCGGCAGCTTCTTGGTGCCCCAACGGGCAGTGACACCATTGAAGCCGTGACCCTTGGTGACAGCAATCACGTCGATCATCTCGTCCTGCTCGAAGATGGTGTCGACAGAGACGGGCTTCTCGAACAGACCGTGGCCGAACTCGACCTTGTCGGCGACGGAGCCACCGTTGATCTGGATCTCCATGAGGTGGGCCTTCTTCTGCTTGAGGGGGGTCTTGCGGATCTGGGTGTGGGCAAGGACACGGACGACGGAGCAGTACTTCTTGATGCGCTCGAGCTCACGGGTAAAGGATGCGGCGTTGTCGGAGTGCTTCTTGGCGTACTTGGTGAAGGCCTTCTTCTTGCTCTTGTACCAGTTCTTGTAGAATCGGCGCTTGACCTCGTCGCTCAGGTGCTCAGCCCAGACGGTAGTAAGGGATCGCAGGCCGCGGGGGGTTTCGATGTATCCAACCAGACCAACAACGATCATCTGTCAAAGATGTTAGCCATTGGCTCAATTGCCAAGCGGGCTGCATTGTTCGTACAGGTGGCGTGTCAACGATGGTGACGGCCTCAACAACTTCCTTCTTGTGGGACTTCGCGCCAGGTCGGTCGAGGTCGCGGACAATGGTCGTCATACCAGCCTTGTAGCCCATGGCTGCGGTCAGGTGAACAGGTTTCTTGGGGTCGTCCTTGGGGAAACTGCAGCAATCCCATCATGATCAGCAGGCGCCCTCATACCCAGGTAATGAGATGAAAAAAAATGGCAGTGGAAGCCTGGCCTATCAACTGCAGGTGCACCGTGAACTTTTTGGCGATAACTTACGACTTGACCTTGCCTCGGTGTCTGGCGGCCCTCTTGCGGGGCAGGTAGGCCAGAGAGCCATGGCGAGGAGCCTCAAACTTACGGTGCGACATGTTGGCTGGCTTGAGCTCTTTGTCGCGAAGTTCTCGTGGAGGACGGGGGTGGGCGGTTGATGGGTTGGGACAGGAACAGAACAACTGAGGCGGGCTGCAACTACAAAAAGTTCTCACCCAAGAGGCAGTTTGCCTGTTGGTGGGATTTGTGGAGCAGTCACGTGAGCTAACCAGCTGACTTGCAGCTGCCGACAGCTGCGACATGAGTTACTAGACGAACTACATGCTGCATCTCTGCCAGTCAAGGAGCACAGTAGACCGACCACTCAAGAACTTAGTATTCCAGGCCCTGGCTTCTTCTCAGTAGATACATGATACTCCCTTTGTATTTCTGCTGATCTTGTTGCCGACCTGCCACGATCTCATCTCTCCTCCTCCGGTAACACGATGGTGCCTACTGATGCCACCAAGTCCAGGATCTCTACAACTCTTATATCCCCCAAAGTATTCAAGTAGGTATGAGATCATGTTCAAAGACTGACTTGACGAATTCATGTGCCATCTGCTCATTTCATGGTAGGAGTGTGTGGACTTAGCGGGCTCCGGCCGGCAATTCCATTCGGATGGAGCATAACGGCCCGGTGGCTATCTACCTCGGGAAGCCGACAGCCAGACCAAGGTTTGGGTTGGTGAGGAGACAGGCCGCGTTGTCCATTCAAAGCAACCGCTTCACTATAACAATATCCTAAGACTGCCGGCGGAGACTTTGTGCGTGCCTCTGTCACCCAGCTGCCAGCTTGACACCTTTCGCGGATCAGCCGTCTTGTGAGAGGTGCTGGGCTGTGCTGCGTGACATTGCGTCGACCTCAGACATTGAACACGCTACACACGCAATCTGTGTCTCGGTTGCGGAGAGCGCATTCCACGAGCCTGACCAGAGTAACGGCATCGGATGGGCACACAGTGAGTGGCATGCCTGGGGCGCGTTGCCGTTCATTGGAAGTTGGATGGACCAGCGCATCTGCTCGACTTGGCTCATCTGGAACACCATCCTCCCAACACCTGCCGTGCAGCCCGGGCCACAGGGATCCATATCGATGAGGTGCGGGCCCCTGTCTTTGTTTGAAGATGACGGGTGGCGCGCGGTCGATCTATATGCAAACATACGCATCACCACGAGGCTCGGCATCTCGTGCTCTCTCCCTCTCCCAGCTTGGCAAGGTCCTTGGTAACGATGGAGATTGGCTCCCGCAAATCGGCTTATTTCAGCCTGGCTACGGTGTAGGTTCCGGGCATCCTCTATTGCACGCTCGCCCTGCTTTTCAAGCCGAGCAACATTACACCAAGTCCTCGCATCGCATGGTCCACCGAAGCAGCCGAAGGTGAGGTGAGTATCTAGACATGCATGCCGCAAGCCCGGGTGCCGCGGGGAAAGTCGCCACTGCTCTGGTTGATGGCACACTTGATATGCAGGCTTCACCAGCCACATCCAGATCCATTCCACGCAGAGCATCAGGTGGCTCTCAATGTCGAAAAGGGAGAGCGTGGGTTGCCGCCATGGCAGGCAGGATGCGGTGCCTCCCATTCTCGACAAAAAGGTTTGGGTGAGACCTACCCGGACCTTGGTACTATTGGACTCTGCTTAATACTTAACAGTAAGCAGCATCAGATCGACAGGCTACATGCTTCTGGGTCCGGTGCTGACGAGGATACCACCGCGAGCTTCGGGAAGCTGGGACCAGGGCCTGATTCGTGACGGATGACAGGCGACAAGGAGATAGCCATGCCTTAGCAGTCCGAAATGATGATGGCGGCGTGGGAATGTGTTACATGTATGTACTGTCAAAAGTGGCTAGCGTCTCTGACGTTGAGGTGGTAAGACACAGCAGCCGTTTTGCAATAAGCAACTCGAGCCCCAAGAAGAAACAAACCAGAACCGCGGCTCCTGCTGGTGGTGGTGGTGGTGGTGGTGGTAGTGGTGCTTCATACTCGAGCGGTAGCAACGCACGGCCTTGCCCACGCTCCAATTGCCTCCGCAGTTCGTGCATGAACGCGATGAAGGCAGTAACCACAGCTGGCCGCGGCCAGGCGATGCGGCATGATGCACGACAATCACAGGATGCAGATTGCGGCGGCACGGCACTAGCACGAGACGGGTGAGGCGATCACGGCCGTCGACAGGGTGGCAGGGTGGCTGCATCACACCCCCGAGGTTTGTCCCACCCACCCACTACCACTCTCAAACGTACCAAAGCCCCAAAATCCCGGCCGCCTTTATAATCCCGCCCCTCCTATAAGACCACGTCCCTCGAGAGACAATGGCCGGCTCTGGGGTATATCACTCCACCACAAATAGCCGACTGTGCGTCGTGCGGTACGCAGCGGGTGGGCGATGTGATCCATACCCTGGGCCTTGTAAGCCAGAGAAGCCGCGGGAGTTTGAGGTCTAGTTCGATTACCGCCGCATCGACGACCAGCCAGCCGCATGGCATACATATGCACCAAGTCGCAGAGGCTGCCGTACCTGTGGCTGCTCTGGCGTTTCCCGACCGCTGCAAAGCTACCCCCCTGCTGCCACCGCTTCACTGTCCGGCTTACCCACATGTGCTGGCGATGCTCACAGGCGTCGCCAGCTGGCCAGGTGGCAGCAAGGTGGCAGTCAAACATAATCTTCCCACTCTGCACCACACACACCTGGCTGTCATATGGGTAATGCTGCACGCATTGGTCGCCACTATTGGGTTATCTGACCTCAAATGTGGTCAATCTATGAGTCGAGAGGGCAGCTGCCGCATCCAGGATGCATTAAACCCACCAATCGATCACGCCAAATACTTCCCCTGGCCCATTGTTACCCAGAACCCCGGGTCGACCACAGCTAAGTTACCTGCCGCTTATTATGGTGGGGAGGTCATGATGTCTGCGGCTTTAGTAAAGTTCTTGAGGTTAAGCCAAGCCAAGCCAAGCCCAACCCAGCGAAGCCCAGTACTCGCTCACTCGCTCCTTTGTGGTCTGGCCCCCGGGGGGCGTGCACTACAGTAGATAGGTTGTCTGGCTGTCTGTTCTCCGCAGAGGGCAGACGTGAGGCTGAAGGTCTGAGGGTTTCGCAAAGTCTAATAGAATGACTCGAGATGCATGCTGTTCTGTAGATAGGAGGGAAGCGGTGCAATGAGCAACATTCCTTGGTTGCCCGCCTGCATGACTACACTGGCTACCTACCTAGGTAGGTAGGTAGGGAGCGGCCTCACCTCAACAATCGATGGAAAGACGCACAGAAGCCCAGCCGATCGAACGGGTCTCCGTTCTGCGCCGGAAGTGAAACCGTAGATCATCTCACACTCGTCCCGTCATCTCCATCAGGGGTCACTTGCATTTTTCCTTGTTACGGGGTGAGAGAAGGTGAAGGGTAGGAACATCAGCATCAAACCCCCGTCCCTCGTCCTCAGGAAAGATTGTCGAGGCAGCGCTTTGAAGCAGAATAGATCGTTCCACACACGGACAAGAAATCAGAAATCTCTACGGGGCCGCGAATCTCGATTGACTTCAGCTCAGCACACACGGACGGCGGGAAAGCACTTTGCCTTCAGGTTTTGTCAGCCCGTGCGAGGCCCTTTCCGTCCGTCCGTCCGCTCTGTTCATGGCTGGGCCGAAGGCCAAAAAAGAAACAAGGAACTAGCCGGTGGAGCGAATTCCGCAAGATTCCACGTGGGACCGTCTCCCTGCGGATTGTCGCGCACCGCTAAGGACGATGGATGACACTGGATGACCATGGCACAAATGCCCCGGTCCGGACTCTACACTACGTGTACACTAATAGCCCCCGGACTTGGTCGCAAGATAAAGCTGGGCTCGGCAGTGCAGAAAGTACAATTAGAGTTCCAGGCTCCGTCGCCTAACCCACCATCGTTCTTGCGACAGAATGCATGAGAGATGCGAGCCTTACAAAGGATAGCCCGCAAGGCCGGCGATGCAACCGTCTGCACCACCGCCGGAATCTACCCTGCCATCTGTCGCAGTCAAGCACGAACGGCGACAGCTGTGCGCACGCCCTCCACCAAGCTTGACTTCGGCGGGGCCAAACTCAAAAACCGCAGATGCCAACCACAACCCAGCGGGCGAGGCATGGTTTGGCGCAAGGGACTGCCCGACCGCTGTTCGGTTGGTCGTTGAAGCGGCCCCCCTTTTTTGTCTTTTTTTACGCTCTTTCCGAAATGCTGGGCATGACTTGGACCGACAGCGGTGCCCTGCCCGGGCGGCACATCGCACGCACGGTTTGGGAGCGCGGGGAGCAATACTTCCTGCCAATGTGTCGCATATAGTTAGTTATACTGGGTTTCCATCGCATCATTGATTGATGCCTCGAATGTGTCTGACAAAGCTGATCCAGCCGCGGCACTGCTGAATGGACGCTGGGGCGCGTGAGACTGCTGTTTTATTCTCTGGTCTCCCCCCCTCGTTAGAAACATCAACCTCCATACTGTGTATTGCGCGCAGCGCTGGACGGCGTGGCTAGGCGCCTTTCCCGCACTGCCGAGGCCGTCTGCCAGCAGGAGGGTTTCGAAAGTTCCTTGCGAGACCCGCAAAACCGTTCGTCCTGCGTCCCTGAAGAGGGGGGAAGGGGGAGGAATGGATGCAGGGTCATCCTCAATAAGCTCCGCCGGCGAAACGATTGAGTTTATGTCTACTCCCCTCCGTCGCTGGTGGTGCCCAGCCCCCCGGCCTGCTTTGCTTTCATCCTTTCGCGTGCAGCAGAAGAAGCTGCAGACCCTCGGGCGGGCGATATGAAGCGGAGGGAAATGCGGCCAAGCATCATTTTAGGAGCGGTCGGTCCTCTTCACGACAGCAAGAAGGAAAGGGCAAAAAAAAAAAAATTACTCGTCGAATTTTGTTACTACCACCAGGCTGCAGCAACGCAGATCTGCGAACTTTGTGTGCATCTCCGTACCGTGCTCTCGTGGTCTCCATTTACGCACCCTCGATAGCGGCCCAGGACCTGGGGGGCGGGACGAGACAAGGGCTTGAGATGGCTGTTGCTGTTAAAGACGCTCGACGAGGTCAGCTCTTGGGGACTGAGGTCAAGGAGGTGCTGGCCGTCATGCCGGGACGCCTCGGCACAAGCCTTAAAGCGGCCAAGATCTGTTTGGGGTTGTTGGGATGAGCCAAATAAGATGGCCAAGGCGCGCGGCGAACAGGCGAGATGCTCGGTCTGTATTTGTGACAGAGGATCTGGGGCTGGAGGCTTAGTCTGGCTGTGGCTGGCCGGCGCCTTGGACCGAACCGACCGCCTGGGGGAGAAATGGTGAGGGATGGGTGCGGCCAGGGGAGGAGGACACGCGCCTTTTTTTTTTTTTTTTTTTGGTGTGTTATATTCCATCTTTTTGGTTCACATGCACTATATATTGCTAGGGCGGTTTTGCGACCCGCGAAGATACCATTGAGGAATATTCCCGAGTAGACGAATTAGGTTAGGTTGCGCTCGGGAGGGGAGGAAGGGGGGTGGGTCGGCGCGTGGTTCACGAGTAATGTAGTGTACATGAGGAAGGCCCCATAAGCATCACCCATCCTGATGATCGTTCAACGGGGTAGTGGCCTGTTTGCGTTGCAGTACAGTAGGTAGATCACAAAGCATAGTATATAGGCAGCCGGGGAGGAATGGGATGCCGAGCTGGGCGAAGGGAGGAGAAGAGTATCTGGTATCTGTCAACTCATAGGTGGTTTGGCTATACTAGGTACATAGTAGGCATACAGTACTAGGCTGGTCTGGATACGTACCGACGGGCACACGTAGTAGTGTTGTAGTGTAGTGTACGGACCGTCCTGTGTCTGGCGTCTTATTACCCGTTTTATGTGTTCGGACGGGCCCAGCAGCGTCCTGACGCACGGGGGGCTGCAGCAGCCCGGCGCCGAACAGAAAGAACGATTGCCATTCCCTGCGGCCCCAGCATCTGCAGCTAAGCAGAAGGCGTCATGGCGTGCCGCGGAGGCACCCCCGTTTCTGGGAGGGGCGTGAGGTGGAGGGGTGGCGGCAGCACCCAGCCAAGGTCCCGGTACCGCCATCTTCAGATGGAAGGGGTCCCGCCGCGTACTCGGTACTTCCGACCCCATGCCCATGAAGCTTCGGCCAACCCTGCATGATGCACGAGTCGACCGTGGTGGGCCTGTCAGGGCCCTGTCATCACCAGCCGCCCACCTGGCCTGGGGGTCCCACACACCCCTCCCACCCTCTCTGCTGTGCACGCCAGCCCTCGGAAATCCAGTTTACTAGATTTGTCCCCATCCGACAATGTGCCTCCCTGCTGGGGAAGCACAGCACGATGCGCAGAAACCCTAACCCGATCTCTCGCCGCTGCACAAGAGAGGCCAAGCTTGGCAGCTGGCAGCTGGCACCTCGCAGCAGGCAGGCAGTGCCCTGGGCAGATACGCACGGCACTCGGGCATAGGCAGCGACGAGGACGAGGACGAAGGAGGGCGAGGAGGAGAAGAGGGCATGACGGGCAATGGTGGTGGTGCAAAATCTGCTGCACTGCCACATCGCCATCAAATCCATCATTCGGATACAACAGCCATCAGGCAGCCTTGGGATGAAACAAACATATGGCCCTTTCTTACCGCCCAAACCCCGCTCGAGAGTCGACATCAAACATCGGATGAAAGGGGGAAAATCCTCTACACCGGGTCACACTGACCTTCCCCCCCCCCCTCCGGCTCATGCAGCACACGGAAATCGGCCATGACACCCTCAGCGCCCGAGGGGCGAGAAGCATTGAAAGGGAGAGCATCAGCCCAGCAACCACCCGAGGACTGAAGTTTATGTTTCACAGACCATGTCAGCAGCATATTCAAAAACACCTGTCTTCGTCTCTTCCCATGACAAGTCCACTCGTGCATCACGGCTCAGGGCCCTCCGGCAGGACTCAACAGACTGCAGCATAACGTGCCTGCCAGCGATGACTCCCGGTTTGAATCTGGCAGGTCCGGGCATAGTGTAGGCGCAATGCGGGAGAGACTCCTCGCAGAAGGTGAGTAGACGTGTGCTGCCATCACCAGCCCAGGACGGAGGCACGCGCTAGACGGCACCACCTGAATCAAATCCGAACTGTCATGGAAGCATGGCTGACGGCGGGTCGAGGTCTTGTTGCCGTAGATCTGGCGCCATGCGGGTTCGTCCCCGGCTCGGACGAGGATGGGCGTCATGGAGGATTCTGCTGTGCTCGCTGGCGGTACGGTCGTGCGGTAGCTGCAGTGGACTTGGGTACCTATTTCAGCTAGGCTTGCCAACAAAGAGATCGCCCCAATGCTGGTGAGATATGCGCAGGTATTTATTTAGCCAAGGGCGCTCGCGCATGATATGCCGCAGCAGCCGACATGTCAGTTGCTTTTTTCCCCCCTCCCCTCTGGGGCTGTTACATATGCTGTGCGCTGCTTCTCCCTCTAATCAACCGCGCACAGCACGATAGTATGGCATGGCATTGCATGGCATGCCTGACAAGCAATATGAATAAGCAAGGCATGGTGGATGTAGGATGTATCGGCGCGGCAGATAGACTATCTGACTATATTCAGTCCCACATACTCTATCTAGTACATACACGTACGTACTACCCTACCCTACACAGTACGTGTCTAGGTATGGTGCCTGTTCACCTGTCAGGCCTGTGCGGAGAAGCCGCACGTCCCGTCCCCTTTTGTGGCAGGTCCCAAGAAACCCGAACATGGCCGTGCAGGCGAGTGACACCTCTCCTTGAACCATTGGACCAGGACCACTCGAGGGGGGAGACCTACGTAACAAGAGGGCTGGCCCTTGGACTGGATGGACTTCAGGACGTTGCTCCCTCTCCTCCCCCCTCCCTCGCTCTACCTGGGGATACCACAGGATCCCCCCCCCCCAAAAAAAAAACACTAAAAAAAACAGCAGCAAGAGGCAAGAGGCTTGCTTGTCTTGGGCAACCCACCCTTTTGTGTAGACTGGAAGGTGGGGTGGGAGGGGTGGCTTTGGGCTGTGGGCTGCAGGCGAGCGGGTCTGGGTCTCGGTGTGCATGTACACTATATATGTAATGAGGGTTATTGTGTGTGTGTGTGGTGGGTGGCGCAAAGGCGGCGGAGGTAGTGATGAGGCACGTAACTTTATCCCGGTATCCTCGTACCCTCGTACCCTTGTACCCCCGTTCCTCAGTACCACCCCCTGGTAAGCCCCACCCCGTTCCTCCACAAGCCTCTGGGGGCCCAATGTCAGGTAGGTAGCGTCGACTTCTCGCAGGTGGCCCGAAGCTAGGCCCTAGTACCGAGACCAGGCGCCGCTGGTGCTGCTGCAGCACGTCGTCACCCTGCCACTTGCCGGCTGCTGCAGCCAACCCCTGACCCGAACGCTGGAGGGAGCAGCAGGAGAGAGGTACGTACCGGCGGCGGTGGTGGTCCACTGCTGCTGGTGCTGCTGGAGTGTTCGGTTCGAGTATGGATGGCCCTGGGCCGGGGCAGGGGCCTGGGCTGCTGGCTCTGGCTCCGTCTTGTCTGGTCAGGATTCCTTCCTTCATTTGTTTCCACGGCTAGCATCTATTCACACCCCCCCGCCGTCCCCCAATCTGTGGGTAAGGGGAGTTGCGAGAGCTGCGTTCTCCTCTGCTCCCATCTCCCCCGTTGGTTTTTCTCCTCCCGCCCACCGATCCAGGGAGCCGCTTCAACCTTCCACTCTTCCCTTCTTCCCTCGCAGTCCTGCCAGCCTCACCCGCCTTCTCTGCTCAATTGTCCCCCTCGGCCCCAGCTCGCAAACCCCTTCACCATTCCAGAGGCAGCCTGCCGACAGTCACAGTTGACTCTTGTTTGCCTTGCTTGCCGTGGCTGCTTGATTCCGTAATAATCTCTCGGCCACACCGCAACCCCCATTCATATCCTAATATCCCAACCTCACCCAGCCTCTCATCCCAAGATTCCATCGTCGCCGTCGCTTAAACTGCCCATCCCCAGCCAACCAAGATAAACCCCTTCCACCCTGATGGCTGCTCCGGCACACCACCAGTCGCCCTCGATGCCTCTGCACCATGCGGTCGGCGCTCCACCTCCGCCGCCGCCTCAGGGCGCATGGGCACCCTCGCGGCAGATCCTCGCCATGAACGAGGCCGTCTGGATGCAAATAGGTACGTCCCTCCCCCGCGCATCGCAGAAGACGCCTGCAGTGTCCCACTTCTTGAATGCGCCGGCGCCATTGCCTGTCCCTGGGTTGCGCCGGCGGCACCTACACAAGATGGCTCCTTGTTGTGCCAGCTGTCTTCAGTTAGCTGATGCCCCTTCTAGGCAGCTTGTCCGAGATTCTGGGCAATGTCGAGGATGCCCTGTTCGCCTATGAACAGGCCATTCGTGCAAGTCCTGGCTCCACCCAGGCCATGAACGCCATCAGCGCCATTCTGAGGACCCGCGAGGACTTCCCAAAGGCTATAGAATATCTCAACCAGATCCTCAAGCTCGACGCAGCCAACGGGGAGGCATGGGGGAGCCTTGGTTAGTCATTTCCACGTTCTCAAGAGACAAGATGAGTGAAAGAGAGAAAAAGACCTCTATAAATGTCTCGGCGCGACCGTGCGGTTGATTGACACATCGTGCGCAGGGCACTGCTACCTCATGATGGATGATCTGCAACAAGCTTATGCCGCATACCAAAATGCTCTGATTAACCTCCGCAACCCAAAGGTCGGTAAACACCAGGCTGCCGGCTTTGTCGACAACCCATTGACTCGAGTCTCGCAGGAACCGAAGCTCTGGTACGGAATCGGCATCTTGTATGATCGCTACGGATCCCTGGACCATGCAGAGGAGGCCTTCTCTCAAGTCATGCAGATGGAGCCTGGCTTTGAGAAGGCCAACGAGATCTACTTCCGGCTCGGCATAATATATAAGCAGCAACAGAAATATGTCCAGAGTCTCGAGGTGCGTGGGATATTAGGCAATGACCTTCTGTGCATTACATTTTCTGACACGCTTCTAGTGCTTCAAGTATATTGTCAACTCCCCGCCGCCCCCGCTGACCGAAGAGGACATCTGGTTCCAGATCGGCCACGTTCACGAGCAGCAGAAGGATTTTGACAGTGCCAAGAACGCATATCAGCGTGTCCTAGACAGAGACCCCAACCACGCCAAGGTTCTGCAGCAGTTGGGCTGGCTGCATCACCAGCAGAGCAATAGCTTCGCGAGCCAGGAGAAGGCGATCGAGTTTCTGGAGAAGTCTGTTGCTGCCGGTAGGGCACCCTCTGCCGTATCCCTCGTTTAACGTTGCAACGTGCTGACTCTGTGCAAAGACAATAGCGATGCTCAGAGCTGGTACCTGCTTGGCCGATGCTATATGTCGCAGCAGAAGTACCCCAAGGCCTATGAGGCGTACCAGCAAGCCGTATACAGGGATGGCCGCAACCCGACCTTCTGGTGCTCAATTGGAGTGCTGTACTACCAGATCAATCAGTACAGGGACGCACTGGATGCATATAGCAGAGCCATCCGGCTGAACCCCTTCATTTCTGAGGTCTGGTATGACCTCGGCACTTTGGTAAGTCGCAATGAGGTCAACCACCCGTGCCCTACGGCCTGCTGACATGCCTTGCAGTATGAGAGCTGCAACAACCAGATCAATGATGCACTGGACGCCTATCAGAGAGCGGCCGAGCTGGATCCGACCAACCCTCACATCAAGGCGCGGCTGCAGCTCCTCCGTAACGGCCAGACCAACGGTGCCGGCGCCGCTCCCATGCCAACTGATGTCCATCCCCAGGCATACCAGCACCAAGGGGCCATCGGACCACCAGGTCCTCAGTGGTCCAACTCGGGTCCTGCCCCCCAGCCGACCCAGCCTCCACCAGGTCCTCCTCCAGGACCAGCCGGCAACTGGGCGCGGCTTTCGGAAGTGAACCCGCCCCCACAGCCGCCCAATCCTTACGAGCAGCGCGGTGAGCCTCTTAGGGGTCCAGCCCCGCCATCTTTTCGTCAGCCTAGCCCTCGCCAAGAGCAGCAAATGAGACAATATCAGGATCCCACGCGGCAAGGCGGCCCAGCAGGGCCTGGAGGTCCGATGATGAGAGGGCGCACTCCGCCTCCTCTGCACTACCCTCCACCGCCACCACCTCAGCAGCAACAGCCCCTGCCACCAGCTTCGCAACCACCACCACCACCTCGCGTCGCTAATCCCAACTACAGCGGCCCATCCCCTGCACCTGGTCCGTCCGGACCTCCCCCGCCCACCAACGGGGTGAACGGGCCTCCCCCGGGGCCGACGCCGCTAATGGCGTATCGCAACAACAGCCCGAGGCCTGAGTTGCGACCCATGCACGACAACCGCATGCCCTCGCCAAAGTCGGCGTATCCACAGCACCAGCCGCCGTACCCTCAGCAGGACCCCTCCGGGCCTAGCAACATGGAGTCCGGAGCCCCAGCACCTCAGTCTGCCGCCGCCGCCGCCGCCGAGGCCGCGCTTCACCGCAACGAGCACGACAACCGGCCTCCATCTGTCGGTCCCAAGCGCCTCCGTGAATGGGAGGACGATTCGGCCTCCAAGAAGCCTCGTCCTTCCACGCCGGCTCGACCTGAGTCTTATCGCCGTGAGTCATCGGAGCACAGACGCGTCGAAGAGCAGCGTCCCCATGGCTATCACCCCTCGGAAGCCGCGCATCACCCACCTACTCACAACATGCCGAGCCAGCTGCCTCCCATGCAGGGACCACCGCCGCCCCCTCCCCAAAGCCATGAACCGGAACGGGCTGCCAGGAAGATGGAAATTGACGAGGAGTATGATGACGATGGCGAGGACGACAAAAAGGCCGTCCATCCTGCATCTGGCCCGGGGTCCACGGCGGGTGATCACAAGAACAACACGTCGCCCACGGGCTTGATGCAAAATGGTGGGCCCAAGACCGAGTAGGAAAGTGGGATCTGTTGCGTCTTTGATATCCGACGTCGTTCGCTCGTGTCCATTAGTCGGTGATTTATGGCTGAGACCTTGCCTGGTGCCGACATGTCCTTTTGTAAAGTGGTTGTGCTTGTTGGTTGAGTGTCTTCTTTACTTCATTGGTACCTATGTATGTGTGAGGTTTATGGATTGCGCTATACCTATGTCGGCGTGCTCACGCAACAGCCAAAATTTCATTTTGTTCACAACTCTAAAACGAACGTCTTGTTGGAGAACATGAGGGAAGCGAGGAGAGAAGTTGGGAAGGACAGATATATATAATAACGATGGCACCACTCTGTTCTCAGGCGCGATCAGGCTACTGGAGGACCACAGGTTAAGGATCGATTCGATGGTCGTGATCTTGTACGCATGGCCTTGTTCCTCGACGGACCCGGCTGCAGCCATGGAGCATGGCTACCTACCTCTTGCTACCCCAAGTAGACTGGCCAAGACATAGATCAGCCAGTTGGCCTCTTACTCATACGCCTGCTCAAATATTGCAAGATGGGGATTGTAGACCATCAGCACTCTGATCTCATGGACACACGCACGGAAACAAGACCCGGATCCAGTAATGAGTATTACAAGTAGATGCTATGCGACACCGTGTTCCGGAGAATAAACCGATGCTGAAATTCCGAGAAATAGTTCAAGCACAACGATGACCGGTCCGTGTGAGCTAACCTTGATGCGTGCCTGCGCGCGCCGCCCACGAGCTACGCCTGCCCGGTCTACCAAGGAGACTGACCCCGCCCCCCTTCAACACCATGATTGACAGACCGTTGCAGTTGTGGCTAGTTGGTTACGATGTTACTAATACACTGTACACGAGGCGTCGCAGCCGCACGGAACGCCAAGCGGGAGTTCCCAAGAAATCGCAAGCCATGGTGTCAGCCTCGGAAGCTAAACGCACTCGGCCCACGGTGTGTTTCCTCGGGTTTCACACATAATTCTCTTTTACAGTAAAAACCGCCTGAGCTCCCCTATAAAAATAGGGTATTCGCGAGTGCTTGGGTATTGGGTCGGTCAGGTCGGCCTGCATGGATACTAGACCGGCGGAGGCTAGCCCCCCCCCCGGGCATAACCCGATCTGGTGTGCATTATGCCCCTATGCCCCGCTCTTGTTCCCATCTTCATGATCAGGTGCGTAGGTCGTCTCTCCCAACATGCCGTCGGTCAGCCGCGACGTCATGGCCGTCTGGTTGTTGGAAACCGGCTGTTGTGATACCGTGGGCCCGGTGGTGGGCGGAGGATCTGCGGTGACGGCAGGTGGAGGGGGTGCCGGCGAGACAGACCGCCCTCCTGATGCTCCCCCGGCGGAAGCACCGGCGGGGGGAGAACCAGCAGCACCTCCCCGCCCGGCGGTGGCCGCGTGTAGTTTCTGATCCAGCGCCCTGAGCGCTAGCGCCCTCCGCCTCTCAGCCTCGGCCCTCGCGCTGCCCGGCGCCGCGTTGCGGTGGCTGTAGGGATGGTAACCGCTGGAGTTTCCGCCAGCTGCCGATACCTCGGCCTGCGAGAACGGCGTGCATAGGCGCAGGGCGACGAGGACGTTGAAGATCTGGTCGCCGAGGGCGGCCACGAGTGGCTTGGCGGGCGCGGGGAAGAACTCGGCGAAGGCGAAGGTCTCGGAGGCGTCGCCGCGGAGGGAGTATGGGGCCTGGGACGAGTCGAGGTCGGGGAAGACAGTCTTGTAGAAGCGCAGGTAGGTCCAGCTCGTGAGGAGGCCGAAGACGGCGAGAAGGAAGGAGGCGAGGGTGAGGAGGGGCGTCAGGCTGAGGACGAAGACCACGCCGAGGTAGACGAGGGGGAATCGCGGTACGCGCAGGGAGAGAATGCCCTTGAAGAGGGTGACGGTGTGGGCCGGGACGAGCTGGCTGAAGGCGACGAGGAAGCTGATCTGCAGGGGGATCGTGCCGGCGATGGTGGTCAGGCTGTGACAGGGAGAGACGCGGTCAGCTGCTGAGGCTCAGGAGGGGACCTGGGTGGCGGGGTGGGTTTCACGGGAGACATACGTCCAGCTCTCGTTACGAGTGACGGTGAAGAAGGTCACCATGACGCCGAAGCAGAGGGTGTTTGGTATCAGGGCGGTGATGAGCAGGAACTTGGCGAACTCCTTGGACGACCAAGCCCTCTCGAGGTAGCGGCCGCCATGGTAGAGGGTGACGGCGGCGATTGTCAGGGTGAAGACATTGCTCTCGACCAGGGTTGTTGTCAGGAAGGTCCATGGGTATATGAGAGAGAGTTGTGGGATGAGGGTGAGATAAGGGATGACGATCTCCGAGTTGGCAGTCCACTGCTTGTAGCGGATGGCGGCGCTCAGTATGCTCTGCAGACCGAGGGTGATGAGCAGGATGCGGGTGACGGGCGGGATGTTTATTCTGGGAGGCATCGCGGCGGTGCTAGCTGGGAAAGGGCGGCTGGCGCGGGTGGCCTTGAGGGCTTGAGCAGCTCCGAGTGAAGCTCTTGGGCCCGAGGATGGTTCAGTCGTGATGCTGGCCCTGGGCGGGATTGCCAAGGGCCACCCACTTTCAGGCGATGCAAATCGCCCAAGGGTGCCCTGACTCGCGCACGGATCCACAACTGATCTGTGCACGGCGGAGTGGACCCTGGATTCCAGCCTTATCGGACAGTTGACATGTGCAGTCATTGCTGGAGAGCAAGCTTACGGAACAAGGTTCACGGTTCGCCTGTTGCCATATCCTCCTCATGCCTCTTCTGACGATGACGAGAGTGATTTGTTTCCCCAGCCGGACGACGCCCTTTTTTCGAGACTTTTTCGAGACTTTTTCGAGGTGCTAGCACTTCTGGCCTGGGCAGTCGAACATGTGCCAGCGTGCCAGCCCAAGTCCAAACTTACAGCACATTATCACGATCGCTGCAAATGTACACGCCAACCGCCATGTCTTGATGAAATCGTGAAATTGCATCAAGTAAATGCATTGGCAATTCCTTCCCTGGATGTACTAAGGCCTAGCGCTTGACGGCGTTAACTAGAGGAGCTATCGATGCTGTCGTTTGGTCGGGCACCCACCAGGCCAGTACCAGCAGTCTTGTTCAGCCTCCTCGAGCCGATTACCTTCAGCGCACACAACCGCCCACATTTAAAAGGTCACTAAATCAATGGCCCCGCACACCAGCATCTTGAACACATAAATTGAGGGGTTTTGGAACATTTATGTGTGGGCCCCCAATGCTCCTTGCATCTACTCACTTGGTCCATCCCATGCAACAGCACCTTCTCGTCTCTCTTGCAAAATGTATCAGATCATATCGTGGGACAAGTTGGCCCCAGAGATCCGGCTCCTGCTCCTGGATGCCTTTCTCCAGAACGGGAACAAGCTGTCTCATCTCGCCACAGTATCACGCGAGTGGCAAGCACTCATCGAGCGTCACAACTTTGCCCGCCTCAAGTTGACTCCAGCTGGACTTGCACAATTTGCCCCAATGACCTACCGCAACAAACATATCGTAGGTTAAATATAATTCTGTGTGGAACTCGAAGAGTATGAGGATCCCTCAGACCTGGAGAATACTGAGATTCTATCCGAGTCGGACGTCAGCCTCGTTGTGACGGCGATCGAGGACCTGTCTACAACACTCAGCACATGGAACCCGACGCCAACTGGTAGCCTGCTACTCGATATCAGTCTCTATTCGCCCAGCGATCTGGGGCATCGGTTTCGAGATTTAACATTCGGGCCAGATGTCCCAAATAACTGTGACTTGCAATGCTGCCGGAACGGAGTACTGTACAGGATGTCCCGCAACCAGTCTGGTCAGTACATGGGCCGGCAGCACAGCAGGGTCGATCCGGAACTCAAGGGAACGTTCGGTCTGATCGGGTCCGACGAATGCCTCTTCGACGCCAAGGAGTCTGGATCTTAGTGGTGGGAGCAACTGCCTCTGGTCCCAGCGGTGACCGGTCTACTCTTGCGGCAGCAAACACGCCGACAATAGAGTCCATTCACACTCGGGCAGATGCTCACCCCTCTCCCCAGCCGGTCAGCCGGCCCGTCTCGTTGGAGCAACTCCGGCAGGAGCAGAGAGCCCGCGACAACTGGAGAGAATTGCGGGATAACGGCATAAAGGAAGCTCTGAGAGACATGCAGAGCAGAGCTGATCCCAACAACAGAGGCCATCAACAGGCCATGGCGTACATGCTGGTTAGGTTTCCCAAGGAAGCAAAAGAGCTCAGCTTGAACTGATTGCATTAATCGGGGTTCGCTGTCGGGTAAAACCCAATATGGCTTATGGAGATAAGCTGTGCTTCACGGTACACTAGATAGTAGATTAGGAGGGTAGTGTCCCCTTGAAACATGCTTGTCGGGCATTTCCCCACGACAAACGTGTGCCAATGAGGGGAGGCCAATGAGACCTCACACGGCGCAGATCCAACTTGCCGACCCCATCGCGTCGAGCTCATGCACCCTTGCAGCTTGCAGGTGTGCCCGCCAGCCGCCTGCCTGCTTGCTGACCACACGGCTAGGCCGGCTTGGTTGGGCCTCGGTTCCCACTGCAATCAACGTGAGCGCGCTGCGCTGAAAGACCTTGAAAAGACCGGCCGTGATGTGCACAGTAGTAGCCAGTGTCCCGGAGGGCATTGCCGACCTCGCGGCGCTCGATTCCGGGAGGGGCCCATGCAGACGTCCGACCTGATTGCTTACTCGCGACAGGGAGCGTGCCAACAAAACACCACAAGGGGATAGATAGATATACATAGTATACTGTGTAGACTTGGCTTGCCATGCATGGTTTTGGTGGGCACCCTTGTCTGGGGATCGCTCTGTGAGCTGTGCTCTTGTCTTGACCCCTGGATTACGGTTGCCCGAGCCCTCACCACCATGCCTGCGAGAATCTCAAACCCAAGAGACCCAAGGGACCCAAGGGGCAAACGGACTGTCTCTTGATCTTCTCCCCTACATGGCCGCCTTTCCAACCGCCCTCCTCATGCCTCAACCGGGGGCCTTGCTGGGCGTAGAAAGGGTGCAGCAGAAGGCGGGACGTGCGAGAAGCCAAGGTAGTGCTCGGCATTTGGCGTGTGGCTGGCGCGAGAAGGCATCTGCGCAGCTACGGTGGCATTTCTGCAACAAGTCGCCAAAGTCTCAATGCCTCCCCCAGAATGGGGTGGTCTCGCTCTGGCACATACCCAAAGCAGCTAGGATGGAGATAGCGTGGCGATAAAAATGACGGAGCCTGATACCATCAGTCGCGGTGGACCCACCATTAGAACATTGGACTGGGTATAGTGTAGAGAAAGCCTATTATAGGTATGATACACAGCATGTTGCCCCGAATGACGGTGCCGGCGCGGTGACACGGCGTCCGCAGGCGCTACTGTGCTGTGTCCACACGGTCGATCGAGCACTCGCCTTGGTTGGGTCAGTGTTTTTATTTTCCTGGAGGGCTGGATCCCGGATCTGTGCCCTGACCTGTCCTGAGCTGCGGGAGACGAGGCCGAGCCTGTGAGGCCGAGATCCTTTTTACTTTTCGGGGTGGGTTGCCGCACAGCAGCGCCCATCCCCGCACAAGCACAACGGGCTGCCTCGCATTGTCAATGTCCGATCCGCCAGCAGGGCGGCAGGCCGGATGGGGCCAGAATGGGGGGGGGGGGGAATGACTTGCGAGTCCCCTACCAAGACCAAGCCTGCACACCATCCGTCCGCCCCAGACAGACCATCTCCATGCACTGCTTGCTGGGCCGGATGGACGATGCGGGTTGATACCGGGCTGGACGGAGCGGTTCAGGCCCAAGGTGACCAGTCCCTTCCTTTCTACACGCACCCCCATAATAGTAAAATCTAAATCCCTGGGAGGGCAAAGTCCCCGCGGATGGCGGCAAGTGAGACGGGCTCATGTGCTTGTTTGTCATGTCACCAGCCATGCACCGCGGACTAGTCGCCCGGCGATCGTTTGCTTAGGGCTAAAACAGCCGCCGACACAGGCTTAGACCTAGTCGCAGACCCGGCCGGCCGACACTCAACCTGTGCGGACCCAGCTCAGCTGGACGCCCAAGTCTTTTCTCATCCGACTGGCTGTCCAGGACCAAGCCCAAGCCCAGGGCTGCCGGTGAGTACATGGTACTCCGTACATATTGTTGCTGAGCTGGAGGGCAGGCTCCGGGGCCCAAGCGCTTTCGTGATCTCCCCCGTGCATTGCGGCGTGTTCCTCGTGCCTGGGCGGCGGCAGGTGTTGCGCGAAAGCCACTGATGCACGGAAACTGAGCGTGGATACCAGACGCTACAGACTGCTGCGCGCGGTGGCGATCAGCCGGATGTGTGGCCACGGATAACAGTAGATGGTTACACGCACGCCAGGGCCTTGCCCAGAGAGATGGCATGGGCGTTGAGCTTCTGATTGATTGCTCCGGGCTGTGGCTGACAGCAACGTACGGGATACCGTGATCAGTCAGTAGCCGGGAATCGCATACTATGACTATGACAATGGACGTTGGTCCGCGAACCGCATTGCAGCAGTGGCAGAGTGCGGGCGTGCATCAGCGTGCATGCATGGCGTTTCCCCAGTGTGTACTATGTATCCGTACCATAGCATGTATCTATACTACCGTGTAGTGTAGTTGCAGCCAGCAGGGCCATGGGACCGTGAGCATGGGTATTCTCCGGGTCAGATACCCAGATACCGTGGTGGACAGCATCACAAGGCATCGGCTGTAACTTGACCCCAGCCCGGCCTGGCCATTGAGATGGCTCAAGCATGTTCACTTCTGTTTGTCTACATAGTAGACCGGGTTGTTGTGATGCTGCGGTGTCCATGCAGAATAACTTGTCTGTGGGCATGCAGCCGAAGGAAGCACGAGACTGAACAAGGCGGGTTGAGTGTTTTGGTGGGGGGTGGGAACGGGACAAGGTGTGGCAGACCCCTGTAAGACTCCAGCAACCGTCGAGTGGTTGCTAAGATCTGCCAGCGGCAGCCCACTCTTTGCAGTGCAAATCCCTGAATGCCAACATGTACCCCTGTACCTGGGGGGAGGGCCAGGTACCCAGGTACCCAGGTACCCAGGTACCCTACCCTACCATACCCTACCCTACCCTGGGCTGCTAATAAGGTAAGGCAAGGTAGCTTGGCCCATCATAGCCAGCCCGTCATCCATGCAACTGCAACTGCGACCGCACAGCGAGCCAGAAGCCGGGAGCCAGCCCTGGCACTCCTGGCATCAGAGCTCTCTTCCTGGTTCTGCTTCCTCTCTGCCCTGTGCTGCCCTGCCCTGCCCTGCCCTTGGCCGCCAGCCCAGCCAGCCTGGCCCTGTCCGTCCGGTCCTGTCCGGTCCTGTCCACACTCACTCACTCGCTCCACTCCACCCCACTGGACTGGACTGGACTGGGGCTAGCGAGTTTTGGACTTGGGACTGGAGTCCCTTCCAAAATCGACCATGTCGACGTAGATTCGTTCTTTCTTCACCCAACCCGACCGCGGTGCTGTCTCTCGACAAAGCCTCACCTTGCGACCTTGCTGCCCTCAACAGACGCTCATCGCCTCGACGGCAGTCCCAGACGCCGCCTGCCACGCTCGAATCCAGCTCCAAGTCCCTGGCCCTGCCACGTCTCCCTTTCTGCCCCATTGCTACACCGCCAGCCGCCCGCGATGAAGGAGTTACTCGACTCGGACAGAGTCAACTATCTCATTTGGAGGTTCGTTTTCCTCCGCAACGCTCCACGCTCCACGCACCACGCAACAAGCACCAGTTCCACGCCTTTGCGCCGCCCACAGCCCAGCCAGGAAGCACAGCAGCCCTCACCACTCACTCACTCACTCACTCACTCACTCACTCACTCCAGCCCGCCCACCCCATCACCCACTAAAGTCATTCCTTCATTCAGCCTTCAGCCTCCAGCCAGTTCACCCACCCACTCACCTGCTCACAACTCACACCTCCTGCGTCATCACCTGCCAGCCCGTCCTGGAAGCCGCCTCCCTCGCTCACGATGTCCATGTCACCTCACGTCACCCCACTCACCTCACTTCTGCTTGGCCTGGCCTGGCCTGTCCTGTCCTGTCCTGTCTGCTAACAATGTTCGCTGCACCCGGCATACAGATACTTACTCGAAGGCAGTATGTGCACGTCTCTACTCCTCCTCTCCCCTCCCCTTCCCCCCACCCCGTGTGGCCCCGTCTCCCGTCCTCCGTGGCCAGCTAACCAGGGCGTCCGTGTGCCACTGCAGACTTCCGAGAGACCGCCGCCAAGTTCCAGAAGGAGTGGCGCGTTGAGGCCCCCCACAGGCACTTTGACTTCGCGTCTCATGTCAAGAACTATGCCCTCGTATCCGTCCTCAACAAGGGCCTGATCTACCACGGCCTCGAGCGTGACTACGCGCAACAACGTGTATGGAACCCCCAACTCGGCCCTGCTCCTGCTCCTGCTCCTGTTCCTGTTCCTGTTCCTGTTTCTGAAACACCCGTTGCGTCCCGTCTGCCCGCCCTCCGGGCCTGGTGCTGTGCCGCCGCTCACCATCAGCATCCGTCGCTGCTTCTGCGTCTGCTTCTGGCCGAGCCGCACTCCTGTGGCAGGCAGCACACTAACAAGTTTACGTGCAGGTACCAGCCGACGCTGCGGCAACGCCCGACAAACCCCAGTTTGGGATCTTCGGGCCCCTTGTGCCCCAGCACCCCATCAATTACGATGAGCTCGAGGACGAGATCGAGCCCCAGGAGCCCCGGCCGGCGTCTCACCCTCCCCCGGCCGTGGACGAGGCCGACAAATCATCACTGAAGCGGCAGGTCGACTCCCAGGGCCAGCTGGCAAATGGGAGTGCCGCAAAGCGACCGAGATTGGGCAATGCCAACGGCCTCGAAAATGGGGCGGATGCAGCCACAAGCCCCATGGAAATCGACCAGCACCAATCCGACAACCACGCTTATCCCTCCCCCCTGGAAGGCGAACAGGCCCCGACCCCAGCTCCCCGAACAGAGGGCCCGGATCACGGTACGCAGACTGACAAGGTCGACGACCTTGAGGCAAAGACGGTTTACTTGCGTCTTGCCCACGATGATTCCTCCTCATTTGCAGCCACCCCGATCGCCGACGTGTCACATCCACGCGCTAACCAGAACCCAATTCTTCTGCATTGCGAGTGGAACCCCAAGGACCCATCCCGCCTGGCGGCTGCCGGGACTGACGCACTAGCCCGCGTTTGGACCGTTTCGCGTGCCACCGGTCCGGACCAGGTGGCTGCTGATCACGTGGATCCCGACTGGCCCTCCATCAACCTCGTCACCGATGACTTCCCACCCCACTCCAAGGTCACCGTCATGGCCTGGGGGTCCGACGGCAAGGAGATCGCCGTCGCTACCGACGACGGCCAGAAGGCCCGCGTTGACCTCTGGAATCTTGACGGCAGACATGTGCACACGTATACCGGCCTCGAGGCGCCGATTGTAAAACTGCGATGCAATCCTGTCAACCGCAAGGTCCTGAGCATCTCACCCATATCGAATCCTTCGGGGGACCCGACAGGCTGGATGGTTACCGTCTTCCCGTCTCCAAAATCCAGCCCCGTCGAGTATGAGCACACCTTCCCCCCGGACCAGGACGTCGATGCTCAGCAGCCGGATGCCGTCTGGGTTGACGAGCATGAATTCCTACTGAGTGTTGGAAACAAGGTGATCAGCCTGCGATGTACAGACAATGAGATCATCCAGTCCAGGGAGCTCTCGACACGGACAGACGATCCTTTAACCCAGGTCCAGTACGACGGCACTGGAAACTTTGCTGCGGCGACGCTCAAGGGCGATATCGACGTAAGTTTGGAGCCTATTCCTCTGCTCCCTACCCCTCAGCAGTGTTGGTTACCTCGTGCTTACTCTGCCCAGATCTGGGACCCTACCAGCGCCCGCCGAACCATCCACGGCGCCCATGACGGCCAGATCACGTTTCTTCAGTGGCAACCAAACCAGGGCCGAGCACCCGACAGTGAGCTGTTGCTAGCGTCCGGGGGTGAAGATGGCACAATCGCCATCTGGGACGCCCGCTCGCCTGACAGCCGGCCCCGCCTTCAACGGACCATTGACGACAATCCTGTCGTTGGCTTGTCCTTTGCGCCAGACGGTGCATTCTTCGCCGGCGCCACAAGAGACCGGATCCTGATATTTAAGGTCGGCGATTATGCCTTCCCCCGCGCGGCGTGGAAAAGAAGTCTGCCGCCTGGCGGGTTGAGCCCCAAGATAAATGGTATGAATGGTGAGCCGGAGACAGAGGACCAACACTGCTTGAGCTGGGACGCAAACGGCCAGAGACTCGCGTTTGGCGTAAATGGACTGGTATGTCTGCCTGTCACCCTCGGCTCGACTCTTGCTGACCTTTAGAAGCTCGCTGTGGTAAATTTCCGATGACAACACCCCAACCGATCAAGGACCATGTCACGGAACACATGAGGGGTCGCGGCCATCCTGATTCGCGTTACCCACAGCCAATAAAACCTTGTCCAGGCGCTGGACAGGGCCGAGCCGGTTGATCGAAGCGTTGCAATAAGAGCCGCCCCCCTCGCGGGCCCTGCCAAGCCGCGAGGCACAAGGAGGACCTCACAGCGGCCTCAGTGTTCCAGAGAAGGAGGCGATCTAGGTGTCATAGTAAGCATAGATCATTCGATGCGTTGCGGCATGCATGTTATGGAAGTAAAATGGACCAAAACCGACATCATGGGCATGAGATCTGGGATACAAAGGGGAGGAAGAGTGATCTGTCAGTCGGGGTTGATTCACTGGGCATTGATACACGATATCACGCATTGATGAAGTGGGACCTGGTCCACCCGCTCAATTGTAGTTCTATATGGGTAATGGCGCTTGGAGGCGATGGATCAGCTTTGGCAACTGGCGTTGAGGAGTTAGCTTGTGGAGTGTCTCGAAACCGAGTACAAAAAGGCATCTGCGGGATGGCGGGGAGAAGAGGTCGGGACTCGTCAGGAAGGGATGGATACCACGTGGTTGGCTGGGTACATTCTGGAATCATACACCATATACAGAAATAAGAGTAGAATCACTTCAGCAATCGAACTCTGAGTTACTCACTTAGCCATACGTCTTGGACGTCCTCGTCGTTGAATAGGTTCGAACACCCACACAACACCCACTCCCAGACCTCCACTCTCAAGCTCCAAGAGTGCCTGCCCACACTCATAACACTCACACGCCTATACCTACTATTAGTACGCTCACAACCTACACCCGATACCTACTCCCATGAATTACTTTTGGATGGGTGGTAGGTAGGTGTGCAAATTAGGTTGGGTGATAGTCCTTGGTCCTCCTTTATGGCATGAATAATGTACCGGTTTAACCTCAATTTTCACGGGCACGACTAGCCGATCTCTAACACAAATGCCACCCTGTGCACAGCGGTCCTTACTGTTGGATGTCTCCCGAGGATCCCGTCTTTATTACCTCTGGGATTAATGGAGCTTCCTCTGGGGTCATCTGATGTCACTCAACAGGCCCGAGGCCAGCTTACCATGCGAATGTCGCGGCGGCGGGCTTCGAGAGATCTGAGTGATGCATGTCCACGCCTGAATACGGGCCTGCGAAAAGAAAATGGGGGTGTTTGGAGTTTCGAGGATACCAAAGGGTGGGGAGGGGACAAGAATAGCCTAGATCATCGAGTTGTCCTTGAGATTCCGGAGCCAAGAGTATGAGACTTGATTATTTGCAAGTATATTATTATGACCACAGGAGTGGCTTTGCAACAGGCACCTGATATATGGGTGGGTGGGAGCGTGTGCAACTACCTGTAGACACATCTAAATGTGTATATATGGGCTATGGGTTCCCGGGTCACGTCCTAGTCCCTAATGGCTGGTCAACCAATGCACGTAAACAATGATCCCCCAGGCCGTTGCGGCCCTTCCAGGGTCCTTCCCCATATAACACCAATATGCATGCGCTCAGAAGGCGAAGGAGACCGTGGTGGCGGTGGAGACGCCCTTGGACCGGGTGTGCGTGTCGAGGATCTCGGCGGGTATGATCCAGCTGAGCGGGCCGCACGTCGCAGAGAAGGAGATGTTGTACAGCCATGTCACCGCGATGAAGCCCCAGCCGGCCTCGCCGCCGGGGAAGAGGACTGGGCTGAGAGCGCCTACCCCTATAAGCTGCCGGGCTCGGGACGCTGAAGGTTCGGTAGCTGAGCCATCCGGCGATGGACGAGCCGATCCCCGGCACGAACTGCTGCAGAGCAGTAACCCGTCCTCTGATGCTGGGGAGCCATTCCGCCTTGGTAGACCAACAGGTTTGGTGGGTGGTGATAATGGAGGCAGTCTCAGCCCAGCACCGGGGAGGCTCACCAACCTACGAATGACGCCCTCACCGTGTGACCGGCTAACCCCTTCGCATGCAAAGAAGCGTCTATTTGGGGGCGCCATGTCCCCCTGTCTGGGAGCCGGCGCCGCGATGTCACCTCCCGTAGCTGATGCGCACCAATCACCAGCGGCGTCGGCTAAGCGACCGAGACACGGCCGAGCTCGGGAGGAGATGACCGATGCAAGCATCGCATATTCACTGGTGCTGCGCTTGTCGACAAGAGGGGAAAAGTTGTGACGGACGCCAATTCTCCAAACAAGTGTCGTCCTCCCCTCGTGGGTCCTGACATGTGGTGCGGATGGAATAAGAGATAGATAGCGAGTGCCCAGCAGCTAGGGAAATGCAAGAGGTTCCCTGGAACTCCCTCCTCTTGCAATAGTATCCTCAGAGCCAATTGCAGCAAAAATGACAACCTTCACCAAGGTTTCGGACAGCGAGAAGCCCCTCATCGAGGTGGACGCGGAGAAGAGGCTGTCCAAGATAGATCCTGCGACCTATGGCGGTTTCACCGAGTATGTGCATCGCCCATGCGATTGTCCTGTTGCTTTCCGGACAACTGCAGCGGGAAGAGGTCTCGAGCCTACACAGGCCGTGGCGTACAGCAGAGCTTCAACAATGCGATGTGGCTGACAAAACTCGATCCAGACACATGGGGCGCTGCATCTATGGAGGTACGAGCAATGCGTTGCCTCCCTCTTCCCCCGGAGAACCTACTCGGCCTTGTGCGTTGTATTTCAAGGCCGCAAGACAACTAATACAGGTTTTGACAGGAATCTACGACCCCGGCAACCCGCTGTCCGACGAGAAGGGCTTCAGGAAGGACGTCGTCGAGGCGCTGAAGGACCTCGACATCCCCGTGGTCCGCTACCCCGGCGGCAACTTCGTCGCGACGTACCACTGGCTCGACGGCGTCGGGCCCAGGGAGAAGCGGCCCAAGAGGCCGGAGCTGGCATGGCTGGGGACGGAGCCCAACACGTTCGGCACGGACGAGTTCATGGAGTGGCTCGACGTGCTCAGCGAGAGCAAGGAGAAGCGCGTGGAGCCGTACATCTGCCTGAACATGGGCACGGGGACGCTGGACGAGGCCCTGGCGTGGGTGGAGTACTGCAACGGCACGCGGGACACGTACTACGCCAACCTGCGGCGGCAGAACGGGCACCCGGAGCCGTACAAGGTCAAGTACTGGGCGCTGGGCAACGAGGTCTGGGGGCCGTGGCAGGTGGAGCAGGCGACCAAGGAGGACTACGCCAGGAAGGCGTTCCAGTGGGCCAAGGCGCTGCGGCTGCTGGACCCGAGCCTCTGCCTGATCCTGTGCGGCGAGACGGGCCACACGTCGTGGGACCACCACGTGCTCAAGGAGTGCGTGTCGGTGGTGGACATGCACTCGATCCACATCTACACGGCGTCGGCCAAGCACCTGCACAACGTGACGGCGCCGCTGTCGGCGGAGCGGGCGATCCAGACGGCGGCGGCGCTCATCGACATGGCGCGCATCGAGAACAAGGTGGCGCCGAGCAAGCCGCCCGTCAAGATCTGTTTCGACGAGTGGAACGTGTGGGACCCGGAGCGGGCCCCCGGCGAGCAGGGGGCCGAGGAGCGGTACAACCTGTCAGACGCACTTGCAGTGGCCATCTGGCTCAATGTGTTCATCCGGCAGAGCAAGTACATCGGCATGGCCAACATCGCGCAGACGGTCAACGTCATCTCGCCGCTCATGACGACCAAGGACGGCATCGTCAAGCAGACCACCTGGTGGCCGCTGCTGCTCTTCAGCCGGTACATGCGCGGGTGGACGGTGGCGGCGCACGTCCGGTGCGGGTCGTACACGGGCGAGACGACGCCGGCGTGGCTGCAGGGGGTGCTCGAGGACGGCGCGCCGTGGCTGGACGTCAGCGCCGTGGCCGATGACAAGGGCTACGTGAACGTGGTGGCGGTCAACATCCACGAGAAGCAGGACTTCGAGACGACGCTCAAGGGCGTCAACGGCAAGGTCGAGGTGCACTCGGTCAACGGGGCGGATCCCGGCGTGGTCAACATGGCGGGCAAGGAGAAGGTGGTGATCAAGCAGAGCGAGTGGGACGGCAAGGGAAGCTTCGTGTTCCCCAAGCACTCGATCACGCTGCTGCGGTGGAGGTCGGCATGAATAACTGATGTGTCATTTATGGGAGTTCTGGCGGCTCAGATAGACAGACAATAGAGACTCGGCTGGGCACGGGTTGGTTGGGTGGTTGGTTGGGTGGTTGATAGAATCGAGTATCCCGGCCGTCTTGGCTGTGCAGCACAAAGACATTGTCCCAGTATCGATCGAGTCTTGGCACAAGTGTCGATGGAAGAGGCATGTTGGAGTCTGTATGCCCCCGACTATTAGCACAGGAAAGAAGGAAAGAAGGAAAGAAAGCGTGTTGAGGTGGAGGCATCCGTCGCTCTCTCTGTCGCCGTCGGCAGATATCCCAGATGACCCATGACCAACGAGCCCCATCTTGGTCGGGCGTAGGCTGCATCGGCTGCGTCTTGGTTTCTCGCCATGTCGCCGTTTTGACTGGTCCTCGTTCAGGCTTGCAGCAAGACGGCAGCATCCAGGACGGACAATAAGTGGCTGGTGGCGGGCAGAGACGAGCAGAGAAGGGCGAGTCGTGGCGTGGCACGGCAGCTGCAAGCCTGCGCAGCTAGACATCTGGGCCGGTCACTGCTGGGGGATTGTGTTTACAAGGCGGGCGTGTTAGTTGCCTCGTTCGGGTGGCGCTTGGTAGGCTACTGAGTGGTTGCAGCACCCTCATTTCTATAGCCGCACTTTGTTCTCGCTCTCTCATCCTCACACCCGTGCAGCCACTCCTTACACCAGAGAGCACATCCAACACGCGCGCGCGAGAGAGAGAGGGTGCCATGTCGTCCTCACAGAACCCCTTCTCGCACGCGCGCAATACCACCAACGCACACGGGCACTCATCCTCAGCATCGCCCCGCGGAGGGCCCTTCCGGGGCGGGGGCGGGCCCTGGGGCGGCGACTCCCCAGCCGACATGATGGACCAGCCCTTCACGGACGAGATGCGCGACCTGCAGGCCCGCGGCAAAGACCCCTACGCGGGCGACGCCTCCGACGGGAGTGACCTCAGCCCAGAGCGGCTGCCGGGAGGCGGCAGGATGCCGCCCCAGCATCATCACCATCACCGCCACCCCCACCACCACCATCATTCTCACCACAGTCATCACCGCGCCGCTTCGTCGAGGTGGGTACACACACTCCCAGAAATGGAGGCGAGGCCAACATGAGCCCGTGGCGCGGGAAGCAGTTTTTGCTGACCGTGGACATCAAACAGGCAGCCCAGGGAGCCCTTCCCCAAGACGGAGAGGCGCGACTGGGCCGAGACGGTGCTCGACAACCCGGAGCTGCTGATGATGTACGCGCAGAGCAGCGGCGCCGTGAGTCCAGGCTCAATTCCCACCCTTCGCCCTCCATCCCACTCCCATGACGCATTTTCCTTCATCCACGCCATCCCTCCCACGGCCTGGCGCAGAGACGTGCCTGTCTGCCCACCACACAGAGAACATGCGCTAAAAGCCCTCCAACAGACCCTGCCCGCGACCCGGTTCAGGTTCAAGAAGATCATGTGTGGCCTCGATGACGAGGACGAGGAAGACGATGAAGACGACGAGCCCATCCCCGAGATCAGCGCGTTCAGGGCGAGCTTCCAGCAGCACAAGTACCACGGCCAGGGCCAGCAGTCCCTCCGCATGTCAGCCTCGCACCACCACCAGCAGCAGCAGCACCAGCAGCACCAGCAGCAGCGGGGCCGGGGTGATGGTGGCTCCAGGAGCGGGAGGCGGTAGGGCTAGCTTATGCAGACAGTTGGGTATGATTTGCGCGGACTTATCTTGGAACGCTGTATAGTAGCCACGACTTACGACTTACGACCATATGTGAACTTCCTAATAGCGAGTTAGAACGTCATTATACTTCCGAGCCTATACCGCCACCTGTGTCCGTACAAGACGTCCAAGCTGCTGTTGCGAGTATCAGTGGACATGTGACATTCTCATTACTCCGCGACCTCAAGTTTTCTACGACAAAGTCCGAGCCTGAATGAACAATATAAATGCATTTGACTATAAGATAGCTGTAGGATATAATATACTGTCTCTCAAGGTGATCCTGAAGGGTCCTTGCCAGGTCCACGTCCCATGCCCACGAATGCCCATTGAACGCCGGTCTCCATGCAAGAGAAATGTGTAGGTGCAAGCTTGCCCACTTTTTGTAATGCAGGGGGGGGGGAACCCTCCCGTAATCAATCGTAAATAAAGATGAACCTTCCCGCGAACGGTATCCCTGATCAACTAAATTTGGTAGGACGACATCCCTTCTTACGCATATCTCGCGTTCCGGTACGGTTGATAGCCACCTCGATTATATGCCGGAGGTGGCGGGCCCATAAACTGGTTCGATCCGGGTCCCCTGCTCATAACAGGCGGCGGTGGAGGAATAGAGCCCCATCCCGCTGGAGGTTTCGGTGCCCGCGACGGCACCTTTCTCCTACCCCTGCTCCGGCGGCATCTGGAAAATATGCAGGTCACGATAGCCAGGAGTAGGAGACCGCCCACCACACACACGATGGGGTAGAATATTTGTGGGTTGTCGCGAATCCATGACAGGATCTCGTCGCCGGCGCTGGCGCCTCGGCACACCCCGTTCCTGCACGTGCCGCCGCCGCCACACGTCGTGCCGTCCAGGAAGTTCTGGTACGTCTCAACGCACAATTCATTGCTCAGGCACTGGGCCTGGCAGCTCGAGGAGCCACACGCCCGGCTGTTGCCCAGGAGCGATGAGCACTGCTGGTCTCGGGATGTACACTGCCCTGTGGCACACTGCAGGCCATTTCCGCAGTCGGTCCCGTCAGGGGCGTTCTGGTCAGTCGGACACGAAGACGAGTCGCCGGGGCACGTTTCTTGGGGGTCGCAGACGCCCGTGCTGGCGCGGCAGACAGTGCCGTTGCTGGCAAACTGGCACTGGTCGGTGCAGCACTCGTCGTTGGTCGGGTCGCAGACCGATCTCTCGGTGAACCTGCAGGTCGTCGGGTTGCAGCACGAGTTGTTGCCGCATGATGCTTCTCCACCGCAGTCACAGTCTTCTCCGGACTCGACGATACCGTTGCCGCACTGGCTCCCCGTGATTGTCGTGACATCCCTGTTGTTTGACAGGCAGTTACTCTGCACGCTCTGGCGTCCCAGAGCCGAGCAGATGTTGCCAATGCTACATGCCGAGAACTGTGTGATGCCTGTCCCGGTAGAGGGGTTCATGAGAAACCGGCCGTTCGCGTCACACGAGTTCGAGCTGAGCGGACAGCACTGCTGCTTCGTCGAGGTGCCGTCCGCACACGACGTGGAGGTGCAGTCGTGCACGGCGCCAAAGGTGTGCCCTGTCTCGTGGGCAAAGACCTGCCACTCGGTGGACCCGTCTGTCCGAACGACGACGTTGGCAGCTGCGACCGTCTGGTTGCGCCCCGGGGATGATGTAGAGCCTACCACACAGAGCTGTCCAAGCCAGGCCAGACCGACAGCTGAGTCGGTGCCGCAAGTGCTCATCAACGTCCAGTACGCGTTGCTGTCCTCATGCTGGCCGCGCCACTGGGAGAACTGGTTGAGGCGGTTGGTGATGGTGACAGAATCGGAACAGCCGATGTTCCATGGTGCGTCAGAGTTGGGCGTGGAGGGGCAAGCCTCGGGGCTGATGGTGAGGTTGCGAATCCCCAGGGTGATGTCAAAAGTGCTCTCGTACAGCTGGGACGCCGTGTTGACCAGACTGATGATGTTGGACCTGATGGCTGTCGCGTTGCCGTCGAATGCGGCGGAATAGGTGCAGTCGGTGGCGATGCCGATCAAGGCGACCTTCCTGGCAGACGGACAACCCGCAGTCGAACCGATGGTTGAGACCAGGTTGACGCCCGCACCGTTGCCACCCGTCGTGCCGTCCATCTGCCGTCCGAAGAGCATGTTCGTGGCCATCGAAGACCACGATGATCTTGCCTCGAGGCCATCGAAACCGTCAAGGCCGCCGAGGCTCCGGTACAGGGGATGGTTCGCATCGGCATTGTAGTCGAGCTGGTCCGAGGTGCACGTCTCCTTCTGTGCCAGCGATCGCTTGAGCTCGTCGGGGCTGTGTGCGGACCAGTCGTCGGGCTTGAGATCCGAGTCCCTCCACAGGACTAGGTACTCGTCGGCGGCCGGTTCGATGTCGGGGTCGTCCTCGAGGCGAGTCTTTTTGAAATTGGTGTTTGTCAGGATGTGGTGGTGGTCGCCGTAGACCTGGAATGCACCTTCGAATAGGGGCTCCGGCCCGTCCCTGTGGACGTGTATCCTTGCCCAACCAACGTTGACCCACTCGGTCTGTCCCGCATGCTGCACGAATGCGCTGCCCTTGTATACGCGGTGATCCAGGCGCTCTATAGGTTCTGTCCTCTGGATCTTGCCATCCGCGCCCAGGTAGGTGATTGTGGCACCCTCGGCGACGACATCGTGGTTGGGCTCGAGCGACAGCCTCACCTTTTGTTCGGGGGAGCCGGCGAGGGAGAAGGTTGCCTGGAAGTGAGAGCGGGCATGGATGCGGTGCGAGGGTGCTATGATGGTAGGCGACTCTAGGCGGGTCACGGCCTGGAGCGGGTTCCGCTGTCTCGATTCGGCTATCGCAGATGGGATTATTAGGAGACTGGCGATCGCAAGTGCGAGCTTGCCAAAGGGCTTCATAATCAGCCCGGGGTCTTGTGAGCTCAAGACTTATTTATATAGGTCGAATAGGGATTTTGTAAACATAGGTATGAGAGTACGGGTATGGGTGGAATTGTAAGTAACACGGCGTCTTCAACAGCGCAGTTGGGGCTCCGTGTGGACTCGGATTTCTTTTTGGGGGGGGGGTTCCCTCTCCTGGGTTGGACTCGGTGTGTTACTGATCTGTGCTGCGCTCGGCCCGGGGGACTGTGTGAAAACGAAAGTGTGGTTGTTCAAATTGCAAGTAAAGACAGAATATAGCCTGCTGATTGTCGGACAGGCTCGCTGAAGGGGTCGAAGCAATGTCCTGGTGGCTGCGCAGAGAGGGTGAGATGTGTACTCGGTATATGTTGCAAGGAGAGGCGGGAGGCTAGGACTTATTAGGCCAGTCCGATATTGACGGGACGAGGCAGAGGCAAAACGCTAGGGACTCTGGGCGACGGATGGATTGATTGATTTGACTGACCGGGTCGACTAGCAAGACGCGGGCGAGCAGGGCGAGTGGGAGGTGGTTTTAGGGTGGGCCAGGCTGGGGGGCCCTCGTTCCTTTTCTCTCTCTCCCTCTGTCGCCTGCAGCCTCCATGGAGTCTCAGCATACACAAGAGTCCCACTCCCAATATTGCCCTCCAGCAAAGCCCCAGAGCCCGAGGCCTGCTCTCGCTAGGCCAGGCAATAAGGAGGCGGTGCATCATCAGCGACGTGCCCGCTTGTTGGCCGAAGGGATCTTGGCAGCGTGGGCTAACAATGCACAGTGCACCGGTTGGACGTGGTACCGCACCTCCGTACCCTCCAGTGCTCATGGATGGTGATACGGGCGGCCGGCGGGGCCTACTTTTACACTAGTTAATATTCTTGGTGGTAAGCAGGCTGGCAGGCTGGCAGGCTATGGATCTACACAGTAGAGTCTGACAACCATAACCTTAAGTTACCAGTTTTACAATTGGTTCCCGGTCTGGCGTCTCGTCTGCCGCCTCAGGTATCTACAAAGGGCAACAGATTACCGAGGCAGATCAACGCGAGGACATCGCATCTGCTTCTCGACGGAAAACTCAATCTGTCCTGACCCTCTCCTTACTGCACCACGGCCAGTCAATCGTCAGTCACACCGGACTGGAACCGACAATCTGGCTCGCTACATGCCATTTGTGACTCGCATGTCTCGTCAGGCCCGGCTCGTGGGACCTTGCTCCTGGACCAGTGGACACAGGCGGGCCGACGAGGGAGACTTCAGACGGGATGACACAGAACTCTGAGGTCGCCAGTCAGAACCACACCTGCATGATATCTCTCTAGGCGCCGCCGGCTCTGTATACCAAGCAAGTGTAGTGTACACTTTGGTAGACTAGTAGACGCCTTGCTGCATGCCTTATTTAGCCCAGGACTCGGCCCGCCAGCCCGCCAGCCCGCCCGAGCGGTGGAACAGTCCGAGCTGGAGCTACCGACAGACAGCCCCGGTCATGACGCTGCCGAGAGCAGCAGGTGCAGCAGCAGCAGCGAATACGCGTGTGCATAGCGTATAGCTTCTCCCGCGAACGCAGGTCCATAGTCAGTATCAATACCAGCCTCCCATATACAATCCCATACCAGAAATCAGGGTCGAGACATCTAAAACCACGAGGCTGCGTGATATTCCGTGTAAACGGGGCCAACCTGCCAGGGCGTGCAGGGCTGGGCCCGTCGATTAGGCGCAGATCAACCCTGAGCTTCGGATGAGTTTCAAGAACCGTCAGCCAAGGAGGGCCAGTGCATCGCACTCCGGGCAACCAGGGCAACTTATTCTGCCAGGGTGCTAATGCAGGGCACCAAACAGGCACAGGCAATTGGCTCTGTCAGGAAAGAAAAGGGCCTCCAGCTCCTCAGGAGACGGAAACATTTGCAAGTACAAGACGCGACGCTTTTCGTACGTAGTGCAGAGCAATGGCAGGCTGTGAGTATTGTGTCAAGACGCCGAGGTGTATCAGCAGTGTCTGCTCTACCACTCGACGGCCGACATACACAAACTTCGACACGCCTGGCCGCCACCAATCAGGAAGCGCCAGCCAGACCCCGTCCCAGCACCGGATTACATGTTCTCTCATTCTTTGTGCCCACCGCGTAGGACCAGGGACTTCTTTCCCTGCTTGTCTTAGACAGGGAGAAAGCAGAAGGGGGGGGGGCAAAAAAAAAGCCACCGTCTCTCCGAAGGCCCGGACAAACCTTTCGGAGTACAAGATGCGCGAGACCGCCCTTCCTTCAACAACACACACACACACACTGTGCGACCTGTTAAGGTCAGAACGCGCAATCTGCAGCCTACACAGCCACCAAGAGAGAGCGTAGAGTGTTCTTGGCTGAGGGGGCGGGTGGTCTACTCTGCCCAACGAGAGACCAAGCTTCGGCTGCGGGGCGGGGGCACGGAGGGAGGTCAACTGGTACTGTGCAGCCTCTCTGTCACTTCCCCAGAAATACCGGGTGGTGACGGCAGAACAGCGGCGGAGCGATCGGTAGAAGCGGCCTGGCCTGGAAATCTGACTTGGCCTTGATGTTGTGTGTTGTATGTGTGTGGGTAATAAGTGGTGGGTGCGTACCTATTCCTCCCAGCCTTCCAAGCCCGCTGCGGACACTGACCGGCTGCTGCCAAGCTTGGGATGACGAGTCCTGCAAGGCGCGGCACTGGTTCTTTTGCTTCGCCTTTTGTCCTCTTTTTCAAGCTTTGGGGTTACTACTGCGCCCACCAGAATTGGCCTGCCGGTTTCGACATCGCCCTCCACTGGTGACGATTCCTATGCCAAGACGGCCGTAAATACGCGCGCAAACTACGCGAGGCGCGCAGCCCGAGCTTCTACTCGCTCCGCTCGGGGCATTTTGTGGTTCTTAAGTCCGGGCGAACGTCTTTGATGAGCAACTCTCGATTGTGTATGAACTCAAGAAGTACACCACTCCGATTCAATCCGCCCTCCGCGGCCGGGAGATATCACGTTGATATTATGGACATCACCGTATGTGGACTACCCAATCATCATTACCAGAACTGGCTGCCGAGACCTATAGACCTGTACAGGTCTGCCGCAAGCTACCGCATCAACGCCGGCCTCACGCGCTCACTTCTTCCGGTCGCTGTGGACGATAGTGATGATCTTCTCGACCACCGTCGGGTCCGACAGCGTTGAGATGTCCCCAAGCTGGTCCTCCTCGCCAGCCAGGATCTTCCTCATGATACGCCGCATGATCTTGCCCGACCGGGTCTTGGGCAGGTCCGGCACGATGTAGACGGCCTTGGGCGCGGCGAACGGCCCGATGCTCTTACGCACCTGCAGGATGAACTCCTTGCGGAGGGCGTCGCTCGCCTCGCTGCCGTCCTTGATGGCCACAAACGCGTTGACGGCCTGGCCCGTCAGCTCGTCGTTGATACCCACCACCGCGGCTTCGGCGATGGCGTGGTGCTCGATCAGGGCGGCCTCGATCTCGGCGGTTGACAGACGGTGGCCAGACACATTGACGACGTCGTCGACACGGCCACGGATCCAGTAGAATCCCTCGTGGTCTCGGCCGGCACCATCACCGGTAAACTGCAAGCTGTTAGCAATAGCACCGGCGACCAGTGGCGGGGTTGTACTCACGTAGTAGCCCTTGTACACGTTCAGGTATGTATCCATATAACGCTTGTGCGCGCCGTACACTGTACGTGCCATGCTTGGCCATGGCTGCTTGAATGCGAGGACACCCTCCACGTCGTTGCCGTGGATCTCCTCACCGGAAACAGGGTCGATGATGGCGGGCTCAATACCGAAGAAGGGGAGAGATGCAGAGCCGGGCTTTGTTGGCGTCACTCCTGCAAGGGGGGTGATAACGTTGGACCCGGTCTCGGTCTGCCAGTAAGTCTATACAAAGGGTCAATATCACGAGGTGGCCTTTTGACAAGATGAGGCGGTGGGGGTGGTAGCTTACGTCGACGATTTGGGCCTCCTCCTTTCCGACAACCTCAAAGTACCACTTCCATACCTCAGCAGCGATAGGCTCACCGACAGAGCCAAGTACTCGAAGGTGGCTCATCTTGCTCTTCACGAAGTGGTCGCCAGCGCGCTTGAGCAGCCGCAGTGCGGTCGGTGCCACGTAGAACTGTGTCACCTGGTGCTTGTCGATAATCTCCCAGTATCTCGAGAAGTTGGGGTATGCTGGTGTGCCCTCGAACACGACTGTTGAAACACCGAGCAGCAGAGGTGCGTAGACAACGTAGGTGTGCCCTGTGATCCAGCCGACGTCTCCACCACAGAAGTAGCGATCGCCATCGTGGATGTCGAAGACGTACTTGCCCGTCATGGCGGCACCCAGCAGGTAGCCGCCGGTGGTGTGCAAGACGCCCTTGGGCTTCCCGGTGGACCCCGAGGTATACAGGAGGAAAAGTGGGTCCTCAGAGTTCATAGGCTCAGGCGCAATGTATGCTGGCCACTTCTCGACCTCCTCGTGCCACCACCAATCCCTGCCCTTGGTGAATGGTACGTCGGCCCCGGTGCGCTTGTATACAAGTACGTGACTGACGTCGGGGCACTGCTTCAGGGCATCATCCACGATCTTCTTGGTGCCAATGAGCTTGCCACCACGCTTGCCCTCGTCGGTGGTGATGACAACCTTAGACTGGGCATCTATGACACGGTCGCGGAGCGAGTCTGACGAGAAACCGGCGAACACGACAGAGTGGACGGCTCCGATACGGGTGATAGCCAGAAGGGCAATGAGAGCCTCGGGGATCATGGGCAGGTAGACGGCAACTGTGTCACCCTTCTTGACGCCCATCTGCTTCAGCACCCAGGCGGTCCTGCAGACCTCGCGGAGCAGCTCGGAATAGGTGAGATTCCGGCCCTCGCTCGGCTCGTCGGCCTCGTAGATGATGGCGACGCGGTCGGGGTCCTTGGCGGCATGGCGGTCCACGCAGTTGTACGAGGCGTTCAGCTCGCCCTCGAGGAACCAGGCATTGTCGCCGTTCTCGAGGCTCCCGGAGTGCACAGTCTGGAAGTCCTTGGACCAGGAGAGGAGCTCCCTCGCCTTGGTGCCCCAGAACTTATGTGGCTCCGTAATAGACTGCTTGTAGAGTTGCTGGTACTCCTCCAGGCCTGATCCATCTCGTCAGCGGTGTGATTCCAGCACTGGGGTGTAATTTCACAACACATTGCAGACTTACCGGACAGGTGAGGTTTGCTGGGATGCTCTGTAGGGTTGCGGTTAGCACGAAAGCGGTCCACATGGCCTCGAACGTTGCATTGCACGTACTGTCAAGCATCTTCTGAGGGGGGTCTATTAGCAGCATCTGTCAGCATCCTTTTAACAAAAGACTCGTTGCTGTGAGGAACCCGAGAAGTTGCCCAACAGACAACCTTTCCTGGCGTGTTTGGGGCACGGGACAACTCACGGAATGTGTCGACCTCATGGGCCTCTGCGACCACTGGGGCCTTGGGCGCGCCTTCAGCCATGACGGACAATGGCGGGCGTGAATATGTATGTTATGGTGGTGGTGGTGGTGGTTGTGGTGGTGCAGTTGGTGATGGCGGGGTAGCTGTTGGAGTGAGCCAGGGATGTCAGAGGCGTGATGTCTGGTCTCAGCGCGCAGGTCTCGGCCTCGGGAGTCGGAGAGGATGAACGTGAGGCTTCTGGAGCTGGCCGGGAAGGATGCGAGAGGGACCAAGACACTTGCTTGGGTCTTCAGACGTGGAGGAAACGGAGGGGTTGGAAAATGGAAGGATCAAAAGAGAGAGGCCCAACTCAAGCCGCCTCGGGCGAGGTTAGGGGGTAGCTTTGTATTAAGTCGCTCGTGAGAAGCCAGACCACCGGTTGCTGGAGACTTAGTCACTCGATCACTCAATTCTCGAAGTTCGCGCTTCTCCTGCCTTCTGCCCACAGGGCAAGCGTGCATGCATGCAGGACCCCTCGTCCCTTGTGTCCGACGACTGCCTTTTCGGGACTGGATTCCCACCCACCACGACGGGGGCCCTCGAGCTAGTGTGAGGGATTCCACCCGGCCGGGATTGACACCCCACTGCCATGAGGTGAGGAGCAAGCGCGCACACAACCAGCTTTTCCTTCTGTCCGGACTCCCGTCCCTCGATCAGATGAGCCCCTACCCAGGCCTGTGAGGCACCAACCACGTTTGCCCAGGCTCCAACCGGCAGGCCACCACGCAGCAACGGAGCCTCACGAGACAGGTGAGGGCTCTCGCTCTCACTCACGTCTTGTTGTTGTTTTGTCGCCCGAGGGTGGCTGCTAACTCAATGCAATGCGAAGTCGTGGTTTTCCATGCATCGCGCCTCGACGTCTGAGCCCGAGAACCGAGGGCCCGAAATCCCCATTAACTCTGGCCATTATCTGACCATGGGGCTCCTAAGTCGGCCTCCGCTGTGACGGGGACCTGCCCTCTGCCAGAGAGATTGTTGGGGTTTCTGCTTGTCTACGGATTTGGCAATCCAGCGGGCAGATCCTTGGGATGCGTCACTCTGCCTGCGTAGCCTGGCTCATCGCCAGATCTTGGGCGTAAAAACGTCCGACACCTGCCCAGGTTCAGCCCCCCCTTCCATGCTCTGGCCAGACCCCTGTGTCCTCCCCCTCGGTCTCCATCCTCGACAACGCAGGATGCGATATCGCCCCGCGCAGTGACGAGATGCAGCTTGTAAGACCAGCCCGAACAGATGCTCGGTAAAGGTAGAGGCGCCTAGCCGGCCGCACGCCATCACGTCCAAAGAAGCTTTCGGGACAACGGTAGAAAGACGGTTTGACAACCAGCCCTGGCAGATCCAGTGCATCTTTCGAAGCCACATGCGACCCTTGCAACCCCTTCAGGCCCGGTGCCCGGGAGCTGATGGGGGGTGTTCTTGATCCAGCCCATCCAGCCGCTAGGGAAAGCCAAGAACAAAGCCAGGCAGGCCAAGCTACTCCCAAGTCCTCGTAAGCTTCCCCGCATCCATCCTTCTGCTGGCCTGGGGTAGCGCCGACGCGGTAGTCTAAGACTGGCCGAGATAAATCGTGGGGAGGTGGGCACGCGGCCTTGGGGTACACTGGACAACCGGGCCCTGTGATATATTATTGCGCATTGTAGCAGGCGGCCGACAGGATTGCATGGTCGCATTCGAAATATCAAAGAGCGTGTAGACGTCCGCTTTGGTCTCTCGAGCCGGCCCACGTGCTCTGAATTCCGGCTTGATGCTGGATAGTGGTGCTGGATGGGGCCAATGTGCAGTGGTAGAGTGCCCCCCCGGGCAGCTGAATACCCCCCCCTATTAAACACTATATCACGATGAATTTGCAAACGGAAATTATGGTGTTACACACTTAATTCTGAAGCTATTTAGACTGTTTTAAGCCGAAATTGATGCTCAAGTTCCTCTTCACGATAGGCTGTAGTTAGAAGGCTTGCAGCAGCCAATTCCTCTTTTATAGCCGGCCTAGAAGGTCGCCGGTGCCAAGAGGGGGTCTGATTATTCCCTATAGCCCGTGCTATATTAATAAATATCTCATTAGGCTATCGCTCTAGTTATTAATATTTTTAAGGCTAAAGTTCTTAATTTGCTAGCTAAAGATATTTATTTTTATCTTTAAGTATAGCAATTTAAGTAAATATAAGATTTATTACTTTATAAAGCTTATTACTATAGATCTGGATATTGCATTATAAGAGATTATTACTATTCCTAAGTAGGGCCCTATATAATAAAGCAGCTTTTAAGGCCTTTATTAGTATAGTAAGTATATTATAGTTTTAATTACTTAGTATTTTGGTATTTTCAGTCTCTAAAATACTTAGAATAGCACCCTAAACCTCCTCTTAACTTAGCAGTCCCTCCAGAACCTTCCCCAGGTTAAAAAATACTATTCCAGTATAGAAAAAGCCTGCTTAAATGTTATTTAAGATTATTACCTTCTTGTAATGATTAGAGGGTTCCGAGTTACCTAAAGCCTAAGGAATTAAGGGTTTATATTTGGAATATATTACAATACAATAGGTAAGCAATATTTGTTTAACTAATAATAATTACTAGCTATAAGGCTATCCAGTAGGTAAACTAAATACTTAAATTAATAACTAAAGAGTTTATTCTATAAAAGCTATCTACTATAGTAATAACTATATCCTTATATATTCTGACTCTTCTATCATATAGAGAGGGTAGCTTGCTAGGCTTATAGCCAGAGGCTGCAAGCATTACAAGCTAGGCTCACCAGGCTCAACTAGCTTATTGCCAAGCACTACAAGCATTACAAGCCAAACCCTAACCCTAGGAGGGTTGTGCGTTACTAGCCCATCAGGTATCTGGCTAGCTTGGGAGCTACCTCGCTGGTACTAGGGGTGCTTTTTATGGTAGTTAGCTGCCAGCCTTTAGTAGTTTATAATACTATCTCCCTCCTTATATCTTTTATCCTTAAAGATATTCTATAAGCAACCTCCATTCTTCTAGCTATTATTATACCTTCCTAATCCATTATATT
Organism: Stenocarpella maydis; assembly: GCA_002270565.1. Classification (NCBI taxonomy): domain Eukaryota; kingdom Fungi; phylum Ascomycota; class Sordariomycetes; order Diaporthales; family Diaporthaceae; genus Stenocarpella; species Stenocarpella maydis. The sequence goes on from NQMI01000012.1 coordinate 233,437, forward strand.
ATTTAGGGTTAAAGACTTTAGAATTATAAAACCTTCCTATTATTTTAATAAGGTTATATAATGTAATTCTCTTCTTTCCTTTATCCTTTAGAGCGCTATTAATATATATCTATATTTCTTTCATAATAGTTAAAGTATTAAGTTATATAAGGTTTTATCTTAAGATTCTAGTTGCTATTATAAGTGCGTTAAGTAATAGGAATTTAAACATAATATATTAGATATAGATAACTCTTAAGACCTGCTTTAGATCTCCGTATAATACTAGAAGGTTAAGGATAAACTAAAGGCTGGTTTAGAAGAGCATCATTTAGCAGGGGCTAAGGTGGAGCATCTTATTAAGTAAAAGTATATATAGTGCAAGAAGATATTGTAAGCTATTCATTATGGTTTATTAAACCTGGATGAGCTAGATTATATAGAAAAGGTAGATGCTAAGGCCAAGTATGTGCGTATTATTAAGTAATTTGCTAAGGTTGTTGTTAAACGGAACCGCTCAGCAAGGAGTTACCCTAGACTTGCGAGTCAGGCGATTTTCGCTAAGTACGCCCAGTGCGTGCGTGACGCAAGATGAGTTTGGTGGCCGTGAGTCGATTATTTTGGCCTGCATTTGCACCTTAATTCAGACCTCTGCATTACCCTTATTTCTTACCCAAAAAGTATATAACTTAGTTCATTGGATAGCTTGATTTCTAAAGTTTATGTAGAGTTAATTTGGGCATTATTAGGGCTATAGTTAGCTGGTTGCTTGGAACCAAAGATGGTGTATCGGAAGGGCGAATTTTCCAGCTTTTTGCAAACTTGCACTAGAGCCTACCGCAGCATGCCCGCAGGTGAGACGATGTCAGAGGGTATATAAGGAGGGCTTATAGAAGCCCAACTTAATTCAACATAAAGTTATCCAGACCATTATCAATCATCCCAATTCGCCTTAAAGTACCATATTACGACCCTGTCGGAAAATACACGCTGAATTGTATGCTATTCTATAGTATATCTTTTCAGATATATAATATATATTAGAAGGTTTTATTTTTATTATATAAGTTATACTAGCTAATAATATCTTTAACCTTCTTCTTAAGGTTAGGAATCTAGTAGTTTTATTAAATTTTCTTAAATATAGTTATAATGCCTTAGTAGCTATATGCTAGTATTTTATATATTTCCTTAATTAGCTCATTTTATTCTTTTAAATTAGTGGAGGTCTTCTGAGTTAGCAAGTTAACTTTAATTATAATATTAAGTTCTTAGTTAAGGATAAGGCTTCTATCTTCTTATGGTCTCAAGATTATTCATTCTATAGGTAATTCCTTATCTTAGTAGTTAGGTTTTCTGCTAAGTGCATCTGCCTTTCTGATAAATTTGTGGTATAAAATAGCATTCAGTTCAGCGTGTGTGTATTTCAGCAGGGTCGCAGTATGGTACTCTAAGGCGAATTGAGACGATTAACAATAGTCTGGACAACTTTATATTAAATTAAGTTGGGCTTCTATAAGCCCTCCTTATATACCCTCTGACATCGTCTCACCTGCGGGCATGCTGCGGTAGGCTCTAGTGCAAGTTTGCAAAAAGCTGGAAAATTCGCCCTTCCGATACACCATCTTTGGTTCCAAGCAACCAGCTAACTATAGCCCTAATAATGCCCAAATTAACTCTACATAAACTTTAGAAATCAAGCTATCCAATGAACTAAGTTATATACTTTTTGGATAAGAAATAAGGGTAATGTAGAGGTCTGAAATTAAGGTATAAATGCAGACTAAAATAATCGACTTACGGCCACCAAACTCATCTTATATCGCGTACGCACTGGGCATACTTAGCGAAATTCGCCTGACTCGCAAGTCTAGGGTAACTCCTTGCTAAAAAGTCTAGGGTAACTCCTTGCATGAAGTCTAGGGTAACTCCTTGCTGAGCGGTTCTGTTTAACAGCCTTAATTCTATTTATATACATAACCTTAATGTTAAACTATAATAAGAATTCTATATATCTAATTTATTACTTATTAAGGTTCTTAATTATTATAAAAATAGTAAGATTTTTAGTCTATGTAAAGCTTAATCTATTTCTTAGCTATAATAAGGTAGTATTACTATTCCTAAAATATAAATACTATAGCTATAGAATTTTTATTAAGTATGATATATTGGGTATCTAATTTATTAAACTTCTTGCTAAAGTTTATAATAATATATATTCTTCCTTAAGCATCTTTTTAAGTAAGTTCTCTATTTATAGCATTATCTAAGGCATCTATATAGACTTTAAATTCTTTCTTTAGATCTACTTCTTTAAACATAAGGTCTTTTATAACTTTTTCCTTAAATATCTAAAAGGCTTATTATTTAATATCCATCTATCTAAAGATAAGGTCTTTCTTAATAAGGTCTATTAGTAGTTTTATAATATTACTATACTATATAATAAATTATTAATAGAAGTTAATGTATTCTAGGGACGCTCTAATATCTTTAATATTTATAAGTTTTAGCTATTTCTAGATTGCTTTAACTTTTCTTTCTTATATTTTAATTCTTCTTAATTTAATTATATATCTAAGGTAGTTAACCTTTTATATATACTAGTTGCATTTTTCTAGTTTTATAAGGAGATTAGCATCTTAAAGGTTTTATAGTACTTTCTTAATATATCCCTTATAGTCTTTAAGGTTTTCTAAAAGGATAAGAATATTATTAAGATAGATAATAATAAAGATATTTAGGTACTTATATAGAGTATAGTTGATTATTTCTGAAAATAAAGCTAGTATATTAGTTAATCTAAAGGGCATAATTATTATTTCATAATATCTATAGTGCATTCTAAATACTATCTTTTATTCTTCTCCTTCTTTTATTTAAATAAGGTTATAGCTATATTTTAAGTTAAGTATTATAAACCATTTTACTCCTCTAAGTTAATCTTATAGTTTCTTAATAAAGAGAAGAGGGTATTAGTTTTTAATTACAATATTATTAAGTTGCTAATAGTTAATATATAATTATACTTTGCTATTCTTCTTTAGTATAAAGAGGATTAGGTATCCTACTAGTAGTTATAATAGTCTAATGAATCCTTTCTTAAGGTTCTCATTAAGGTACTCACCAAGTGCCTTAAGTTATTCTTTATTAAGTTTATAAATGGATTTAAACTATAGTATAATTCCTAATTTTAAGGGTATCTTATAATCTCATTATATATACTATAGTAATATAGTATTAAGTTTCTTTTGGAATACTTTCTTAAACCTATAGTATTCTCTTAGCATTCATATTAATTGGTTTATATTTATCTCTATCTCTTCTTTTAAGTAGAGGAGGTATTATTATATTTGCTGCTAATATGTGGTATATTAATTTGTTAGTTGGGGTTTCTAATGGTTAGTTTATAGCAGACTGAGGGTTTACTTCTAAGAGTAATAATCTCCTAATTAACTTTAGCTTTTTTATAAGGTACTTAAGAGGTTTAATCCTTCTCTATTCTTCTTAAGCTAGATCTCCTGCCTGCTTATAGAGGTAACTATAGGTCTATTTAATTGTATTATCTTTTTACTATCTTTAATAATATGATTTTTTCCTGCATTATTAATTCTAACCTTCTTTTAGGGAATAGCATTATCCTAAAAGATCTAGCTAGTAGTTTAATTAATTTAAGGGTTATTCTTTCTTAGCTAAGGTATTCCTAAGATTAACTAATAATCCACTATCTTAGTAATATTAAATAAAAGTAATTCTATATAGCTATAGATCTAAGTTTAAAGAGGATTAGTCTCTATATTAATAATTCTATTACTATAAAATACTTTAGTTCTATGTATTATATTAAGTTTATAAGGTTCCTTTTTCTTATGCTATAGGGGGTAGTATTAGTTTACTACTTATAGGGAGATAAAATTTCCTTAAGTACTGCTATTAATAAGCGCTTTATATTACTATTCTCTAAGTTTTACCTTGATTTTTAGGTATTTATAATTCTACTTATAAATTATATATAGGTACCTTATAGTATTTATATCTGCTATCTAAGGTTTTATAAATAGCTCTACTTATTTTTTACTTCTCCTTTTAAAATATTATAGATATACTTAATGCTTTCTTTAGTAATTTTCTATAATTATTATAGGTCCTTTATAACCTATTTAAGGTACTCTTTTAGCATTAAGGCCCTTAGAGTCTATCCTTATAGTTATATCCTATGCTAATTCTTGAGTTTATTTTTAATATATATCTAGTATTTAATTATTATACAGGTTTTCTATCCAGTTAGCTAGCGCAAATAAGTTAAGGGGATCCTAAGGTTTAGCTAGAATGTAGCATAGCTAGCATTATAGTGCTATTACTTAAGTACCCATCCTTATAAGTTATATTACTTATAGGTTATTTAGAGAGGTAATTTTATATATCTTTAAGGAAACTAATCCTAGATAGTTTTCTCCTTTAGGTGCTTTATATATTTATTATAAATATATATAAGACCTATAAGATTAATTTATATTTAGTATACTTAGGGTATACCCTTACTATATCTTCTCTTCTTTTAGTTTTCTTCTTGGGGTATAAGGCTATTTGCTTGAAAGTTCTGCTAGCTATTATGACTTCTATTACATTAGTCCTGGGTGCTAAGAGAGGGGTCTATCCTAGGTATACCTATAGCTCCTCTTACTATACTTAAGGTATATATAGGTCTAATATAAAGAATTCCATTAGTTCCTATAGGGGGTTAACAGTTAGAAGGTCTTTCCATTATCCTATTATAAGTATCCTTTCTTACTTTCTAGAAGCATTCTTAAGGAACCAGTTAGTATCTTCCTTCTTACTATAATAAATGAAATACCTATTATTAAAGCAAGCCGTTTAATTAAAAAAAGCATGGTTATTTTTTGCTTACTAAGGTTCCTTTACTGGAGTGATAGGTTACTATCTAGCTCTATCTTTCTAGTATTTTTCATACCAAGAGTCCTTATACTAACTAAAATACAAACTATTATATAATTTTTCCTTATTAGGATTATAGAATTTCCAATTTTTATTAGGGTTCTATTTAGGGTATATTTAATATTAATTATATATTATTATTCCATAGATATAATACGTATCTTTAAGGTCCCATTATTACTTTAACCAAAGGGAGATTGTAAGGCTATACTGATCTAATATAATTCTTTTATAATAGCATTAGCCTATCTCGGGCCTTCTAGTATAGGCTTCCAGTCTCTATTCTTTCTTAAGGCCCTATATTCTGATATAAAGTATCTTATCTTCTTATAATTATAGCATTTAATATTCTTTTTATTTATAGGCTCCTTCTAAATAGCATTAAGTTCTATAGATCCCTTATATTATCCCTATTAGGTACTTAGCTTCTAATACTTCCTGCCTATATTAGGTTCATATTTATAACTCTTATATCTGGGTACTTAAGGAGTATCACCTTATTTTTCCTAGCGCCTTATATAGAGCTAGTTATTAATCTTAATAGCTAGCTTAATATATTATAGGAAATCATTAGATCTATCTTATCTCGCTAAGTTATCTTTTATTTTTTTCTTTAAATCCTTAGTAAAATATAAAGATCTTAATATTAGTTATATAATTAATTTAGGTATAAATTCTTTTAAATTCTATAGTATAGTTTAATGTTAAGCTCTTTTAATATAGCTGTAAGAGTTCCCATTTAGCTTATTATTTCTTATTAGAGTTCTAGAAAAGGGTCTTTAGGGTATCTTTATAATTCTTATACTTGCTAAAGATTTCCTGAGTTTCTTCCTTATAATTTTTAAAGTTCTCAGCATTTATATAGTTTATAAGGTAGGGTTTAAATTATACTAGGGCCCTCCCTTTTAGGAAGGAGGCTATATATATAACCCTTTTTCCTTCTAGTTATTTATCTAGTTAGTAGAAGCACTAATAGGCCCTAACTTGGGTTAGGTGAGCCTAGAGTTATCCAGAAGTTCCATTATAAGTAGCCGGGCTATTAAATTTAATATTTTCCTTATTTAAAAGAGGTATATTAATAATACTTATAGCAGCTTATAGGGTAGTAACTTTATTTTAAAATTATTATATTTCATTATTCTGCTAGGCTTGCTTATTAATAAAAGTCTAAAGGCAGTTAACTTTATTAATTATCTACTAGAGCTATTAATTATCTATCCTATCCTAGGCATTAGTAATAATTATTACTTATAAGAGGTTACTAAGTCCAGATATTATAAAGGGATTTATATATAATATTACTTAAAGTCCATATTATAAAATATAAATAAGAGTTATTAAAATATAATAATTAGAGGGTTTTAAGTTACCTAAAGCCTAAAAGATTAAAGGTTTATATTTAGAATATATTATAATATAATAATTAAGTAATATTCATTTAACTAATAATGATTATTAGCTATAAGGCTATCTAATAGATGAACTAAATACTTAGATTAATAACTAAAGAGTTTATTCTATAAAAGCTATCTATTATAGTGATAACTATATCCTTATATATTTTGACTCTTCTGTTATATAGAGAGGGTAGCTCGCTAGGCTTGACTAGCTTGTTGCTGAGCACTGCGATCGGTGCGAGCCAAACCCTAACCCTGGGATGGATGTGCGTTACTGGCCCATCAGGTGTCTGGCTGGCTTGGGAGCTACCTCGCTGGTGCCAGGGGTGGTAGTCAGCCGCCAGCCTTCGGTGGTTTATGTTAAACGGAACCGCTCAGCAGGGCGTTGGTACTCCGTGCAAGGAGTTACCCTAGACTTCGTTGTAAGGAGTTACCCTAGACTTCCTAGCAAGGAGTTACCCTAGACTTGCGAGTCAGGCGATTTTCGCTAAGTACGCCCAGTGCGTGCGTAACGCAAGATGAGTTTGGTGGCCGTGAGTCGATTATTTTGGCCTGCATTTGCACCTTAATTCAGACCTCTGCATTACCCTTATTTCTTACCCAAAAAGTATATGACTTAGTGCATTGGATAGCCTGATTTCTGAAGTTTGTATGTACTTAATTTGGGCATTGCTAGGGCTATGGTTGGCTGGCTGCTTGGAACCAAAGATGGTGTGTTGGAAGGGCGAATTTTCCGGCATTTGCAAATTTGCACCAGAGCCGACCGCAGCGTGCCCAGGGGTGAGACGACGTCGGAGGGTATATAAGGAGGGCTTACAGAAGCCCAACTTAATTCAATACAAAGTTGTCCAGACCATTGTCAATCGTCCCAATTCGCCTCAGAGCACCATACTGCGACCCTGCCGAAACACACACGCTGAACTGAATGCTATTCTATAGCACAAATTCATCAGAGTTTATAACACTTCTTAGAAGCCCATTAATAGCAGCTAATTATTAACCATTTATTAATAGTAGTACTACTTGGGAGGAAGCTGATTTGTATTAACACTTGGCTATAGAAGCACTTTAATAGTAAGAATAGGCCCTTATTGCAGGGCTGGATGATATAGAAGGTATGGGCTAGCAAATAAAGTAAATATACCCTATTTGCCTAGGCTTAGGCTATTAGGGATTCAGAGAGATAGATCATTAAGCCATCAAATAATAATAGCCGCCAATCATACCTTCATAAGGGCTCTATTTTAGGAAGAAAGATATCTATAAACTAATAGTAGAAGAAATTAGCTATAAACCAGGCATTCTCACTAGAATCTAACTTAAAAAGGGGTAGGGGCTCTAAAATATATTGCTTTTATATATATTTACAGGCCAGAATGTATAATATAGTAAGACGCCAGCTATTAGTAGTAATAGCCTTAATAATGCTTACCTAATTATCTTTTTTTACTTTTATAATATTTACTATTAGTATATCTATTTGCTTAATAATAATTTTCTTTTAAATTTAATAGCCTTAGAAGCTAATTTCATTAATATTAATAATATAGTCTTGTATAATAAACTTCTCTCTTATAATAGCCCTTAGCTAGCTATAAAACCCTTCTAGCTCCTCTTTTATAGTAGATTTAATTTAGCTAGTATTAACAGAAATGCTAGGCTTTATTTATGCTTCAGGGTAATAAGTAAGGAAGCAATTAATCTAGTTCTTATCTAACCTTTTATTATAGCTAAGGATATCTAGCAGGGCCTTTATAAAGCAGTAAATTATAGCCTTTAAAGAAGAGTATTTCTAGCATTCCTCTACTAAAATCTAGTTAATAATTAACTACTCTATAGCTAGTAATAGCTTTAATTAGGCTTTATTTATATAGGTTTATAAAGGATGGCTGTTTTTTTTAAGGGGATAGTATAGATAGCGGGACTTTATATTGCTTTGCTGCTTTATGTAAAGTTATATCCCCATTATAGAAACTCTTTAGGGCAAGTTGAATATTAGATTTATGAGATGATTCTAAATCCATTGCAATTGATCTGGTGTAGAGGAAAAATTATTTCGTAAAGTTGTGGCTAGTCAAAGTTAGCGATGATGGGGAGGGGTTGGTGTTGATAACGTGTTCAATAGGGGGGGTGTTCAGCTGCCCGGGGGGGCACTCTACTTCATACAGCCCGGAGACGGCAACTTACACCATCGTCAGCACAGCTGCAGCTATTGTCGTTCGTTGGTTGCACTCGCTAATAAGTGGCCCGTATATACTAACCGGTATTAGCCCGATCATTGGCCGCTGGATACAACAGCACGGGGTTTCTAGGTCTAGGCCCAACAAAATCCTCTCGTACAGACCCCCACTAGCAATTCGGTCGAGTTCGCGACTTTTGAAGAGAGCGAGTGAGCTATGCACTTCTGTGCCCCTTGTGGTCCCGCATGAATGGCGGCAACTCCCGGATGTCACAAATGCTCATCCAGCGCGTGTCCGAGGTTAAACATACACAAAGTTGCCGCAGTTCCTGATGGCACACCCCCAGGATCTCCCCCGCAGTCGCACGGCCCAGCCGGGTGACTTCACACCCCGAGCTGGCTGGCTGGCTGGCTGGCTGGTTGGCTGGGCATTGGGTAGGACCGGGGGGACGCCACTCTCGACGAATGATCGTCTTGCGCCCAGACTCCCGGGTCTGGGTCGAGCTACGCAAGAGCTGACACTTTTCTGCGGCCGGAGGAGCCAATTCGGCGCAGGGATGCACACCCTGATGGACCAGCGGAAGCCCAATACCTGGGTAGACTGATAAGTAACACGGTTGCCAGCCCCGTACGGCCAGCGAGTGCGTGGTTTTCACCCCGGTCCAACCCGTCACAGGGCTGGCCAGCCAAGCCGAAGTAACCAACAACAGCATGCCAGCTCGTGCGACGGCACAGCTGAACGGTGGTGTACGTAGAGCCCTCGCTCGGTTAACACTCATGGCGCAGAGTCAGTACCCCGGGTCCGGCCGATGTTCTTCGTGCTAGAGATTTCACGTGTATAGTGAAACGCAACTATTCGCTTGAAGTGATGTATTTGTTGGCAGCCACCAAACTTAGGTCCGGATCTAATCTGTGGGCTGCAAAGCGCGCTTCATCCTGCAGCGGTGTCCCGCAGCCTTCAGCCAATGTTACATGCAGCATGCGACTGCATCACAGATCCACCATAGCGTCTCTGCTGCGCAATCGGACCTTGTGGAGGGAGGCTACACCGAGCCGCCAAAACAAGTAAGTGGATATGCGTCTGTAGGCAGCCTCCTGCGGTGCACTGCATATTCTCCGCAAAATGTGCGCGCACTGCGAGTTGGTTGCATGTCTCCCAATGAATCCGAGGCTGCTTGAACGGTACAAGCTTCTCGCTTGTGCGTGATGCGTGAGACGCCTCTGGTTCATTCCGGCTGGAGGCTCGCCGGGTGCTCGCCGGGTGCTGGCAAGCTTCAAGCAGATATTCGACCGGGACTTTTACCCTTCTCAAAAACGCCTTGGCCCCAAATGCCCTCGCGCATGATTAAATAGATCTTCCGCGCTGAAGCAGTTGTTTTGTCGGTCATCCCCATCTGTGAGGACTTCGTTCCACGGGCGCCCACTCCTCGATCCACGCATTGTAATTTCAGCATCGTCAAAAATGGCAGTCATTACTGTTACGAGAGCACTTCTCGTCTCGTCCTGCTTCCTTCAAAAGTCCATGCTCATCAGATACATCTCCAATATCCGCATGAACTTCACCACGAAGGCCTCCAGATGGAATATGACTTTGGTACCTGTCTTGATTCGGTGCTCGTAGAAAGCTGACCATTTTATGACGTCGGCTTTTAGTGCGTCGTCGATCAAGGGCAGGAGCTTAAATGTGAGGGTCTTGAGGATGGTGGTAGCTGGAATGCAGTGCGAGAGGAGATCATAGAGCTTCGCCCGGACCACCAGCACCTGGGCGGGTGTGTGCTGCTCCATAATCTCCTTGGCGATCTGGTGGATCAGGGCCTCCCAATCCGGTGGTGGTAGTGGCGTCGAGTCGGTGACCTTCTCACTGCAGGAAAACAATATTAGTGGGTGGACCGCCAAGTTTCCCGAGTCTCAAGTCTCGACGAGGTCAACGTACTTTTGCGCATGAACAGCCTCGTACATCAGCAAAGCCCGGCGTAGATTCCGCCCGCTCTCCTCTGCTATACGCTGGTTCAGGCCCTTGACGACGGGCCAGCCCTCCTTCTTCGCTGAAGACGCCAGAACTGAACATATCTCCTCGTGCGTGGGGGCCGCTACTCGCACAAGAAGCGTTCGCGAGCGTATCGGCGCAATAATATTTGCGGTCGAGTTGGCCAGCAGGATGAGGCGCAGGTTGGGGCTGTACTTCTCCATGGTCCGCCTTAGGGCGGCCTGCGCGTCACGGGTCAGGTGGTCGGCCTCGTTGATGACGACGACCTTGAAGCGCTGCCTGGCGGCCTGATCGACCTGCTGGGTCTGGGCGACCTCTTTGAGCAGGTCCTGCACCACCACGCGGTCGTAGTTGCCCACGTCGCTGGGCGTGATCTCGAGGTGGTAGACGGAGGCGACGATGTTGAACTCAAGCTTGCGGTTGGACGTCGTCTGGAACACGCGCGCGTCGATCTTAATCTTCTCGACGCCAGGGCCGAAGAGCTCCTTAAGCGTCGCGACGATGCGGGTCTTCTTGCCGGCGCCCGAGGGCCCATAGACGAGGAGGTGAGGGAAGTCGCCACTTTGAGCCTGGTGGAAGGGCAGATTAGTAGGGGCTTGTGAAGTCAGCCATCACCTGTGCTACGTACAAGCGACTTGAGCCGCTCCGAGAGCTCTGGGTGGTATGAGAGTTGGTCTAGAGACCTTGGTCGATGCTTGTCGACGATCAATGCCATGTTGAATGATCTGCCCGTATCCGACGCTCCGGATCGCACTCGAAGACTATTCCGGACGTTTACAGTCGTGGAGTGACCTGGAGGTGCTGCCAGAAGACGGGTGGAGGAACGGGCCTACTAAAGTTAAGTCGCGGTTTGCGCGACGCGTCTGGACGGGCAGTGGGTTAATTACTTGGATAGCTGACCAGGGTTGCTCGTACCCCCTGGCAATAATAAGTGGGGCACTCTCGGTACATCATTGATGTACTGTACGGTTGTACTGCATGCAGACTCACTCGTGGTATACTGTTTCTATCTACGCGAATAATTCCAAGCCGCCAACACTCGTTCATGAAGCTCGTCATCGACATTATTACCGTTCCCGATGTATAATTTTTGCACGTTGAGTTGCAGGCAATTCTTCTACCTATCTGGACCAAGCTGTCCCTGTCCCCTGCTGCAGCCAGCTTAATTACCGTGTATGCTTCTGTTGCCATCTCATCGCCTTCTGTTCCTTACGTCGCAGCCGCCTCTAGAAAACTTTGGTCATATAAATACTAGTGATGCAAGTGTGATCAGAAGTACGGTCCTCAGCATAGCTCCTTTGCGATGATGGCGTCTCTGGCGGGAGCCGGCAGGGCAGCAGTGTCACCAGTGGAGGCAGTGCCAATAGCGCTCGCAGATTGAAGGGGGGCCGCCAGTGCTTGTTGATGCTGTTGAAGTCTGCATCACTATAGCTTTTTTGTCCACCGCACCATACGGTCCTAGGCGATTCGTGCCGTCGCCGTCGATGTGAACAAGTTGTTTATGCCTGATTTCACCATGTACCTAAGTAGGTACCAACATGTCAATTCAGAAGCCTCGCCTGGTTCTGTACACACTATTTGTTCACCTTAAACCACGAGATTTCAGAAACCGTGCCACTGAATTCGGTAAGCTTTGGCATCTCGTGGAGTCATAACAGCCAAGTCTCTGGGTTGTTTAAGATCGAGGCTCCTACGCCCCTTCGCCATGAGGAGCATTGTGCCGCCCTCGTTCGACTTCGACAAGCAACACCTGGGATGTCAGTGTCCAGTCCTATGGGAACCCATGAGTAACAATTGTAAAGTACCTCAGACCAACTGATCGATCCGCCTTCAAGAAACATTTTGCGAATTTACCGCATGAAACTCTAGCACTGAGCCACTCCAGCTGCGCCGGATCAGTGTATTCTACAAAATAGTAACTCGGTCATGGAATTATCAACAAACATAGCTAGGATTGACTATGTCACACAGCATGTTGGGGTTCCGCATAAGGTATTGCTAAGACCGCCTATATAACGGGGCTGTGGAAATAACTTTGTATATACCTAGGTCTTACTTTAGGTGGTGGGTATTAGAAGTGCACCTGGGGTTAGACGTATCTGTGGTTCATTTGGAATAATTTGCACCGTCAGAATGTGTCAAGCATATCGTTGTATATAGTCACTAGGGCAAGCCCGTTTTGCATCATCACCCCAAGTTCGGCTATGACGGGCTCGGTTGCTCCAATGTATCGTAGGAAGGCGAGTTTAACTCATTGGGAACGGCTCGTTGCTGTTGCTTGAACGCACCAGTAGTCCCAAGGCTCTCTGTCCAGTCTCACCCATTCATCCGTATCAATTTGTGACACGACTCACATTTCATATGATGTCAGGAGAAAAATATGCTCTTCTTTTGCCTGGGAACTCAAATAACTTAAAGCCACCTTCCTGTCCAGCAACTCTCCACACTCCAGCTCTCAGACAAGGAACAACTCGAAATCCAAATATACAGCAGACTGCCAACGTATCCAGCATACAAGACACATAACATCACCAAAAAAGACCTTGAAGACCAATGCCACTCTACTTCGGATATCAGAACTTCATAAACTTCAAAAATGTCGAACGACCGAAGCACCTGGGTCGAATCCCAAATTCCTTACAAGCAATATCCATACAATGACAAGGTCAAGGCTGGCTTGGACAAGCTCTTTGGCGAGAACCGCTATGAGGTTGAGATACGACACAACACTTGGATTATCCAAGCCCCGACGAAGGTGACTCTTGTGAGTTGCAACTGTAGAGTCACAAATACTTCTTAAAATTGGACCCTCGCCATCTTGCTGAGACTAACTTTCTTCCTCAAGCAAATTGACAACCAAAGCCGTATGCTTATCTCTGGCAACTCCTAGTCGTCTATCGATCCAAGAGGAACGTGAGCATCATCATGTGGTTTATTGGGTCTTCTCTGGGCGATGGCTTTTATTGGTAATGGGACTTAGATAAGGGTTGGCTGGGCTCTTCATCTGGCGCAGGCGGTTCTCTGTTGCGGTATGATGGGAAAAGGCATGGTTCGGTTCGTTGCGGTTCGGTTGGGACACGCTTGCGGTATGAAAGAGGTGTAATCGTCTTGCATCACGACGGAGATCGTGGTTCACTTCAAAATTCTGCGCTACCACATTGCCGGTACAGCAATGGCGGGTCGCTCAGCTGACTATGGACAAACTCTCAGCGCCATAGTGGTGATTCCTTACTCGATCATGTCGATATCGTCTTCTGCGGGCTGGGCCGGAGCAGCCTGGCCATTGTTATTGCTCGCCGGTTGGGCATCCCCTCCGCCGCCGCCAAAGTAATCGTCCATCTCAGCGTCCAACTCTTCCTGGGTCTTCTTGGGGCGCCCATCCCTGCCAGCACGTTCTCCGCCGTCTCTTGCACCCCCGCGACGCGCGCCGGGACGGCGTCCTCCCTCGCGTCTGCGGCCACGGATAGGACTGCGAGAGCGATTGTTCCGTCCACCGGGTACGTAACGATCAATGCCTTTACGGGCCGCCTCATCCTCTAGGTCCCTGTCCGGCGACAACGAACGGTTCCGTCCAGCTGGGATGGTGACCCGCTCGGCTAGGGGTCGGCCTGGCATAACAGCAGTGTCAAAGGGGTTGCGCTGGCGTCGGGGAGGGACGATGGAGAGGCGAATCGGCTGGCCATGGGCATTAGCACCATCGAACTCCCGGATTGCCTCCCGAGCATCGTGGTATGAATCGTAGGTGACATACGCCACTCCCGTAGAGCGGCCAGCTCGGTCGTACCCGACATCTAGTTTCTGTACTGTGCCAATTTGTTCAAATAGACCCTAAGACCATCAGCTTCTTATTCAATGGCTGCGGAAGCGGGGCGACATACCACCAGATCCTCCCTGCTGAGTTCATAGTGGACGTTCTCGACACGAATCTTAGTCCCGTTTAGCTCGCTATAATCCCCTATCAGTATCCCGCCTCATCGGCCCATCAAGAACTGTGTGTCCAACTCACGCGAGATCTCCAGTATCGTCGCGTCCTGGACCCCGTCGTGACTGGCGCGGTCTCCATCCTGCAGAGGAAATCAGCTTCGTGCGCAGGGCCGCAAGCCCCTGTGCCCGGGGTCTTTACCATTGTCTTCGAATCTGTCGTGGACCCATTCGCTGCAAAAGCTCGTCAGAACCTTTTAACCCCTCCAGGTACACACTTTTGAGATTCATACGTACGAGTCAAGGTTTCTGGGTGCGTCGTCGCGGTAGGACTGTTCCGTGGACGTAGGAAATGTCAGCTTCTGCGGATCGTCTGAAGTCAATTGTTCCCCTGGTGCTCGACCAGAGGGATACCATCGCGCATGGCCAAGATAGCTACAACGGCAATCGAGGACTGAATATAGGATGTTGAGCAGGTAGGTAGGCGTGGTTCAGATGAGGGGGAGGAGGTAGGGCACCTATGAGCCGCCCCGTGTTTCTTGTCAGGCTGTGATCTCTACCAATTGGAGGGGATTGCTGGTGCGTACCTTTCTGACTCCATCGCGAGGGAAGTCGTCACGGGGCTCCCGTCGCCGCTGGCCTCCGTGACCACCACGCCCGCGAGGTCTGCCGCCCTTGCGCTGGTTTGGTGAATACATGTTAGCAAGCTGCTCCAAGGTATGGCTGAGTCAAGGACAGGTTATAGGCCACGCTGAGAGGAGGCTTACATCTTCACGAGAGGCAAGGATTTCGTCAAGACTGCGATCCATTATGATTGCCTTGTGGATTCTTCGTGATGGATAAGAGGTAAAGTCGGGAGGTTGGAATTGGTTTGGTTTTGTTGTTCAAGACCCGACGATGCAACGATGCGTGGTTCAAGGTCAGACAATAATAAAGTATGGACGGTGTCCACCAGTAAGACGAGGGAGCTAGGTAGCCTGCCTGGTGGCCCGCTTGCTGGAGCTTTTTTTAGGGGCTGCGGCACTCAGGACCTGCTCGGCCCCTGGGCAGACCAGTGCCAAGGTACATAGGTACATAGTGAAAGGTACCGAAAGTGATGTACACCCCAAGATAACTGTGGGGGGCCCTTGCACAGTTGACCAGACACATGCATGTCGAGCACTCAACGGCTGCCCCACTACATGTTAAGACTTAAGTGTCAACTGTTCACTATCCGGCCAGCCCACGAGGTTTCACTCTCTCTGGGGTGACTGACCGATGCTCGTCTTGTCAGTCAGTCACCGTTGAATTAGACTGAAGACTGGTCAGCCCGCAAACAACACTTAGCCATGGGTGTGAGTGGTTAAAAAGGAATCAAGTCATGGTCCATTATCATTAACCTTTTGTCTATCTGAAGCGTCTGGAAACACCCGTTCCTTCTGCCAAAGCAGCTCTATGGGAGGTCTTGAGTCGAAATGGTATCCCGAGGTCCGCAGCCATGGGTTTGAAGAGGTAGGTTTCTAAATGACAATCTCATTGCAGAACCGGACCAATAAGTACAAAACGGGAAAAAGTACTTCATGCAGATCCGTCCAGATATCACTCGACAGGCACAGGCCCAAGAACCTGCCGGCGGATATCGAAAAGCAATCAGTGCAGTGAATTCGCGCACCCCTTTAGAGAAACCAGAACTACTTTTGTTGCGCAACCCCTTCCCGTGCTGCGCTTGTGCCTGTCAACTGTGGCAAAGCAGCCCCTTGCCCTCTAACAACCGACTCGTCACTCCTGCCCCCTGTTGCGGTGAAATCCCAGCGTGTGCGAAAGCGGCGTGAGTTGATATCTGTAGAGGAAAAGAGAGTAAGACTCGACTTCGATATGGTTGCGTCTAGATGAGGTCGGCAACGTTCATGGGCATCTCCTCGATCTGGGTGCTGTAGAATTGCTCAATCTCACGCATCATGCGGACGTCGTCGGCGGTCACAAAGTTGATGGCGACACCCTTTCGGCCGAAACGACCACCACGGCCGATACGGTGGATGTAGTTCTCCCGGTTGGCGGGGAGATCGTAGTTGATGACCAGCGAGACCTGCTGGACGTCGATACCACGGGCCAGCAGGTCAGTGGCGATCAGCACACGGGAGGAGCCGGAACGGAACTCCTTCATAATCAGGTCACGCTGAGCCTGGTCCATGTCACCGTGCATGGCAGAGACGGTGAAGTCACGGGCGGTGAGCTTGTCGGTGAGCCAGTCGACCTTTCTGCGGGTGTTGCAGAAGATGACGGCCTGGGTGATGGTGACAGTCTCGTACAGATCCGAGAGGGTGTCGAGCTTCCACTCCTCCTTCTCGACGGCGATGTAGAACTGCTTGATACCCTCAAGGGTAAGCTCGTCCTTCTTGACGAGGATACGGACGGGGTCGCGCATGAACTTGGTGGTGACCTCGAGCACATCCTGGGGCATGGTGGCGGACAGGAGGACGACCTGAGTCGACTGGGGCAGCAGCTGGAAGATGTCGTAGATTTGCTCGGTGAAACCACGCTGCGGAGACGTATTAGAACACAAGACTGGGGAAATCCACAGGGCAGGCTGGGGGAACTCACAGAAAGCATCTCGTCGGCCTCGTCGAGAACGAACATCTTCATGCCGTCGGTCTTGAGAAAGCGACGCTGGATCATGTCGTGGACACGGCCGGGGGTACCGACGACGACCTGGGGGCCGTCCTGCAGAGCCTTCATGTCATCACGGACGCTGGTGCCGCCAATGCAGGCGTGGCACTCAATGTTCATGAAGTCACCGATAGCGACAACAACCTTCTGGATCTGCTGAGCCAGCTCACGGGTGGGAGCGAGAATCAGGGCCTGGCATTGCTTCAGGTTGGGGTCGATCTTCTGGAGGACCGAGATGGAGAAGGTGGCAGTCTTGCCGGTGCCAGACTGGGCCTGAGCGATAACGTCGTGGCCTTGAGGTGAACATGATTAGCTGGCTTGTTTGCATGGCGCGGGGCAATGTATGTCTTACCCTTGATGACAGGCATGATAGCGCGCTGCTGGATGGCAGAGGGACGCTCGAAACCGTAAGCGTAGATGCCTTTATCCCCGCGTTAGCCCAAGGCGTTCTTTTGCGGCGGCACTCAAGCGGCGCAGATTTTCTCACCTCGGAGCAATTCAGACTTGAGTGCCATCTCATCGAAAGAGTCGACGGTCTCGTCGTAGTTGGACTCGATCTGACCTGTGTTCGTCGTCGCATGTTAGCCATGTTGTCCTGGCAGTCTGGGTGATGGTTGTGGTGCCCGTGTCCAGGCACCCGTGGGGGATCAGAAAAGTCTGTGGGCGAAGGGAGTGGACCGCCATTTGGCGCGGGGTCGCACGCAGAGGCTGACGATGTCGATGGTGCTGGGTCGATCCAGTCGCGGCGAGAGGGGAGAGGGGAGAGGGAGAGTTCTTACCCTCGGGGACGTCCTCGAGTCCCTTGTCGGTAGCCATGATTGCGGTTTGTAGGTGATGTGGATCTAGATCACAAGCACTGCTTGAGACCTAGAATCGAAGAATCGAAGGTGGGGGTTGTTGAGGGTCGAGGAAAATCCACAGGGCTCGCGGGGAGGCTGTGGAATGCGGTGATGATGTCTGGAGACTTGAAAAGAAACCAGATCTGATGCTCTCAGGATGTTGAGAGCAAGGAAATCTACTTGTGGAGAGGAAGTTTTGCTGTTTGGGTGTATGTAGACGGGTGATGTCGTAGGTGTAAGAGCAGACCCAGGAGAGAAAATTTGTCTGCAGGTGGAAAAAAGTTGAAGTGTCTTCGCTGCCCTGTTCGCTTTTGCCACACTAAACTTTAGTGGGGCACGGCCACCACCACCGTCGGTTCGTCCACCTCGTTTGGTTGTCTCAAGCGCTTCAGTTTCCCCTTGTTCTGGGCCGGGCCAAAAAAAAAAAGCACAAAAAAAAAACAGAGCACACCAGGGTGACTCGGTGGTACGACGAGCTGGTCAAATTATTCAAGATTCACTACTCGTGAGGCTACTAATTCACACTGCCCTGCCACTCCTGCACACTGCGCTGTACTGTACTGTACTGTACAACTGGTCATTGTTGATCAACGGGGCCAGTGTACATTAAAGTGGTCTTGCTCATCCTGTCCCGACCTTCCCACCTTCTCCAATCTTCAGAGTCACCCCACTGCCATCCCACCTTCGAGGCCATGCTCCTCAAAGCAGCTCCCGCCACGGGCCACCAAGAGGACATTGTCCTCCGCAATCACAATGGCCTGGGAGTCACTGCTGACGGTCTGGGCGCAGGCAGGACGGATGAGCAACAAGCTAGCGTCGAGTCACAAATTCCCAGTCATCCTCTGGGGATCAAGCCCTTGGGCAACCAGTATCTGTCATCAGGTGCCAACGCTCGAGGTTCTATAGGCAGCCTCCAAATTTTGCCGGACGAGGTGTTGGCACAGCTCTTCGAGTATTTCGGGCAGCAGTCTTTGCGCAAACTGGGCTACACCTGCAGATTCCTGTTTGCTTTCTGTCATTCTGATGATCTCTGGAAGATTTTGTTCCTGGAGTAAGTGACACTCCCTTCTAGTCATATCCCTTCCCTGGACAGCTGTTTGCCGTCATAAATGTTCGTATTGAGTCCACCCCGCCAGCGGCCACGAAGGACAAGAGATTTTGTCTCCTGGGTGATTCCCGGTAAATAAGAATTTCGTTTCATGTTTGTCTGTCTCCATTTGCTTCGAAACACAATCCAGATTTCCCTTGGGCCAAGGAGCCTGGGGGTTCACCGTGGTGGACGTGTCTCCCTCATTGCACCTCGCGCCGCTGCTTTGGTGCTCTTGCGTGCTTTCACTCCGCCAATGATTGCGAAACCCTTGGATATTGTAGCCATGTTTGCACAGCGAATCGTTGATTGACGGATTTCTGTAGGAGTCATGAGAAAAGAAAGCGTCGTTTCCAGTGGAAGGGCACATGGAGATCAACCTTGCTTGACCTGTCACCAGACCAGGAGCCAAAGGTAGATTGTCATAACGTCTTCTCTGATGTTCTTCACCGGCCCTTTGTCTGCAGCAATGTGCCACTGGGACGTTTCTGCTCGAAAATCCCCAGCGGGAATGAGATCAAGCGGCTCCCTGACATGACATATGACGAATTTGCGGACAAGTGGAGCGATCGGCCGTTCATTCTGACGGACTGCATTCGTTCATGGCCGGCATACAAAGAATGGAATATCGAGCAGCTGTCGAGGATGTACTCTGATGTTGAGTTCCGAGCTGAGGCAGTGGACTGGCCTTTCTCGACATATTGTCAGTACATGGGCAACAGTCAAGACGAGAGCCCGCTCTATCTTTTTGACAAGAAATTTGCCGAGAAAATGGGCATCTCGATTGGGGAGACTGAAGGGGCTGCATATTGGAGGCCAGACTGCTTCGGACCGGATCTGTTTGAAGTGCTGGATTTGGAGAGACCAGCGCATAGATGGTTGATTATAGGGCCGGCTAGATCAGGCTCGACGTTCCACAAGGACCCAAACGGGACGTCGGCGTGGAATGCGGTTCTTCAAGGAGCCAAATACGTGAGTAACTTTCCATGACCCCGTGCTACTTTTGCCAGGGTATTCGCCAATCCTGTACCTCTGCTAAGTAAGTTGTATTATCAAAGTGGATCATGTTCCCCCCCTCTGTGGACGTGCCGGGTGTTTTTGTCTCGGCCGACCAGAGTGAGGTCACGAGCCCTCTGAGCATAGCGGAATGGCTTCTGGAGTTCCACGAAGAAGCGCGGAAGCTACCAGAATGTGTGGAAGGCATCTGCAGGGAGGGCGAGATTCTCCATGTGCCCAGTGGATGGTGGCATCTGGTTGTCAATCTCGAGAGCGGGATTGCGCTCACGCAGAACTTTGTGCCCAAATCACACCTCGCCGTGGTTCTCGAATTTCTGAGGGACAAGCCAGAGCAGGTGACGGGGTTCAAGAGAAACGTCGCCGATCCCTATAGCCTGTTTGTGGACCGCCTGAGGGCTCGATTCCCGGAGCTCTTGGATGCAGCCCTGGCTGAGCTGGACCAGAAGCACAGCAAGAAGAAGAGGAAGTGGGACGAGGCCATCTCGGTCGATGAGACGGAGCAGGCTTCAGGACCTGGAGGCTGCAGCTTTGGCTTTGGGTTTGGCGGGGACGATGAGGAGATACCATGAGCCAGCCATGATCTGCCTTCTATTGTGGAAAATGTTATATAAAAAAGGCGAGGGATCACCCTGCGATCGAAACGTCGAAATTATAGTTGTGGTGCAGTCGCATATCATGGTACACACGCACAGCCGGCTTGGCGGAAGCAGACGTGCATCTGCCAGGTTCCGACGGTAGTCTAGACTAATGCATCTAGGTTAGGTACGAAGGTACATACCTAGATATCTCCCCAAGGTACCTACCTAAAGGTACACGTCGCCACTGGTAGACCTGCTATTGTGATGCTTTTGCCTTCATATAAACTATGGGCGCCACATGCCCGGAGGCTCAAGTCTTCCTTTCCCAAGAGACCATCTGCAGTATGTGATATCGCATTCCGACGTGGACGTCCCCAGCCAGCATGTTGCCGTAGCTGAGACGGACGGCGCTTGCAGTGCACGGTACGAGTGCAGAGGCGACCCGTGGACCGGCCGTCAGGACAGGGATGGTCCACCGCAGCCCCCTTTGAGACCCCACGCTCTCCTCTCGGCCTCTCCCTTCAGCCCTTCTACATCACTTCACTAGTCTTGCAGGAAGGAACCTTCCAACATGGTTCCTTAGGTGGACGAGACCTCATCTGGGTAAGATCCACGGGGCCATTAGGTGTGTAACACTACCTACCTAGGTATCTAGGTAGGTACTATACACGTCTGGTGGTGTGCCAGGCGGCCAGCAAGAGACCAACAGCGCCCTCTCGTCCCCCAAGCTCACACCAGTCACCCCAATTCCGTCCCCGTCTCAGCTGCGACCCGCGGCAACACATGATCCATCAGCCGTCAGCCAACCCGTGCTCTATAACCCGTCCCAGCAACAACAACACCACCACCACCACCACCACCTATACCTCCAAACATCGCGCATCTCTACTTGTACATGCATGCATACGTAGCCTACATACTCTTGTTCCAACAGCATTTGCCTGGCCTCGCCAAACCTCCCAAGGACACCGACCCCAAAGGCGCCGACGGGGGCGTTGCTGGCTGACTCAGGAGAGCTCTCCTGTCAGCACGAAGCTATATCTATCTGGGACCCGGTCTGCCTGCATTGGTCGTGTCACTTCCCACCCGAGCCGGCCTCCTATCCCCCAACCCCGAGCCTGCGGCCTCCATTTATCTGCGCACTACCTCACACCGTCCGTTCGAACGAATCTCTCAGCAGGCCAGGGCGCAGCCTTGATCGTTACACCAAGACGCCGGCGCCTGCATACGTAATGCACTTCAACGCTCTGAAATAGCATCATGCTCTCCGGCCTGTCTCTCCTCCTCCCGCCCAAGCCACCACCGTCTTATACACTCAGCTCCGCCCACTCCCGAATAGAACGACGCCAACACCGGTGTCTTGCTCACCTCTAATAATACCCCTCCTGTTCTTGATCGGTGTGTCTCTCTCGTTCGCCGCATACCACTGCCGAGTCTTGGTGCGCCCCCAGCGGCCCGGCCCCAACGAGCGCATCCGCAGTAACTCGAGGCTGATTGAGACAGCCCAAGTCTAGGCTTCGGCAAACCATCTATAATATCTGCAGCATCTCGAGACGGCCTTTTGAAAAGCATCCCCAGCTCCTTCCTCTCCCCGTATCAGCCCCCAGACGATTTGCGCCCGACATAGAGTCCGCCATAATGGTATCTGACGAGACATACGAGATCTGCCTGCCAGTCCTCCAGGACTCGGCCATAGAAGAGGAGGACAAGACAGACAAACTAGAAGAGTTGTTGAAGAAGGAGACTGCCCTGACCGGCCAGTCCCTGGAGAATGCCGTGCTGGACGTGCTGTGGCGCTATCGAGAAGGGGGTGGTAATAACGCCTCCCCTCCCGCCATTCGACAGACCATCCTCAGGAGACCTTCGCCAGCCTCGTTCAGGACCACCGCTACGCCTCTCTCCGGCTCGCCCCGTCTGGGTGTCAGTCCGCTCGCACCTCCCGGCTTCATGCCCTCCTTCAACCGCACATTGTCGTCGGCCGCCTCCCCCTTTTCCTCTCCTCGACCCTCGCCCCGGCTGGCCTTTTCAACACCGGTCATACCTCACAGCCCCAATCTCAACGCCTACGAGTTTGCGAATGACACAGAGCCGTCGCAGGAAACATTCGAGGACTATGCCTCCGACAATGTGGACTGGCTTGTTGGCGATGATGCGGTCAGTGTCGCATCCTCCTTTGGCACCTCCAGCGGATTGAACGCAAACGCGCCTGAATTCTCGTCGCAGCAAACCCCCATGAGACCGCACGATGTCCTGCGCTCGATCCTCGGCGAGTCCAGAACCGATGAGGAGATTAGTCAGGCACTGCTCGTCCACGGATATGACCTTGGGGCAGTGCTTATGTCCATGATGGACAACCAGGATGCGTCAGCAGCGAGCCCTTCTGCCGAGGGCAATGGCTACTTGGTTGGAAAGCCCATAACTCCGGATGCCCGTCCGACCACGCCCGCCGATCAGAGGTCTGGGGTAATTTGCAAGTTCTACCTCGCATCTGGCAACTGTATGCGGGCAGATTGTCGTTTTAGCCACGACTTGAGCAGCCACATTTGCAAGTGAGTCCGGCCGCTTACCGCCTGGCACTCTCGCCCCAACTAAACTATTTTGCCAGGTATTGGATGTCAGGCAACTGCCTCGCCGGGGATACGTGCATTTTCTCTCATGACCCGGCGCACCTCATAAACAAACTCAACGTTGACGGAACAGACACGCCATCCACACAGAAGTCCCCGGCAAATATCCAGGTCCAGGACTTTTCCAGCTTCCCGTCTCTAGGGTCGGGTGGGACAGACTCGATCCCTGTATTCACACCTTCATTAGGAGTCACTCCTCCTCCTGGTTTCAAGAATATTCACTCGAATGAGCACCGGCCTCGCTCCCGCCCGAGCAGTCGTCACCAGCAGGGCAAAGAAAATGTTCAGGCGGCGCCGCCCCTCGACGACAATGAGGCTTTCCCGACCCTTGGCTCCGCTGCAGCCAAGCCGGGGAAGAAGCACCACGGAAAGAGAGGCGGCCACGGTCACGGGCCAAAGGAAGCGTACACCCCCAGCTCTCTCGCGGATATCGTAAAGATGTCGCCATCTCCAGGGCCGGCCTCGCGGCCTGATAGCAGGAAGATGAGTCGAAACGGGAGTTCGCAAGGGTCGAGGAATGGCGAGAACAGCGCAGCTGCCCAAGCGATCCCGAGCCCCAAGCATATCCCATGGCTGGAGACGGGTGACAGCTCCAACAAGGCGTACCTCAAGGCACGCCAAGAAGCCATTCGGCATAGTGCTCTCAGAAACAAGTTTCTGCAAAAGTGAGTCTCGACCTGGTCAAGAAGCTGTATTAAAACCCCATCTAACCCGACACACAGCGCGGCACAGGCATGGAACCGGCAGGACGCCCGGCAGGCCAAGGTATTCAGTCTGCGCGGTCAGAGCGAGAATGACCTGATGAAGAAGGCGCACAGGGAAGCAGCGGAAAAGCTGTACGACGACCGGAACAAGAAGAGCTCCTCGAGCCCGGAGATCTACGTTGATCTGCACGGGTTGCACGCGGAGGAGGCTGTCGAGTACCTGGAGCGGGTGCTGCTGGAGAATGAGCACGAGAGCCGGCCGATCTATGCCATCACAGGCACGGGACACCACAGCAAGAACGGAAAGGACAAGGTGGGCAAGGCAGTGCGAGGTTTCTTGAACGAGTGGCGGTATGCGTTCCGAGAGTTCTCGGTGCCGGGTGACCGCAACAACATGGGAGGCATCCTTGGGATCGACGCACGGAGCTATGATAAGTCGATGCTGAAGGAGGCTGGTGGCAGCGCGAGGAAGGCAGAGGAAGGCGCAGAGGCAGTTGACATCCTCAGCCAGGGGGTCGAGATTGGGGACGGCAAGATGAAGCTGCTGGTCAGGGACACAACGATTGGCAAAGAGCCACCGAGGGGCCCCCGAGGCGGCCGATGACATGTAGAGAGATGAAGCAAAGAAAATAAAACAAATTCCTATAAAGACGGGCATACCGTGTTGACATGAGCAGAGTGAACTTGTACCTGAGAGCCTGCTGCTTGGCATATGATGCGGCTCGCATGTGTTTCTGTACTCCGTACCTGGCTAGGCCTAGGTGCTTTACGGAGAGGACCCTGGATCCTTACCTCCCCCACGGGCGCAGGCGGAGTTCCTCAACAGCCCTGCAGCCCAGACAGCCAGCCCTGAGGTGCTGCAACCCTCCTCAGGCTTGCCACTCGCTGTTCTAGCACCTAAATAAGACACCGTCATTGGGTCACAGCCATGCTTACTACACTGCTATTTTTTTTTTTTTTAAAAAAAAAGGAAAAGAAAGGGGGGGGGTTGTGGTCCAATCAGGCATAGCTCTGAGAACATGCTTTCGGTAACAAAGTAGCACTGCAGGCACAGACATAGTCCACCTCATCCACCTATACACTAGACGTACTCGGACTCTTGGTCCAAACGTACTCCGTCTTGTAGGCACCGTCGCTAGCGGTCTAGATCTGACCCTCGGGGGTGACGAGCTGCGCCTCCTTGAAGAGATATCCACCCCCTCCGAGACTCCAACGCCGAGTATGTGAACAATTCCATACCAGTCAGAAAGGACATCCACATATCAATCGACACGAGCAGTTTCATCGCTTCAATGGCTGCAACTAGATAGCATCCCCGTGCTGCCGTGTAAGCAAAACGCACCTGTCCCACCCAGTACTTTGACGCCGCCATAACCACTCTCCTGAGGACACACACCGCTGACCGTGCCAGCAGAACGCCTAACCCACCCCTCCACCACCACCACCGCCATCCTCAACCGCCCATCATGCCGGCCGACTACGAGTCCACGGCAGCAGGCCTGGCCGTCGCCCCAGGACCTCCGGGCAGCGAGACCCCATCCGCCGCAGCCGCAGCTGCACAGCTCGCCAACACCCCGAACCGGGATGAGCACGGCGACGGCCCATTTCACGACGACAGCGACCACGAAGATCCACCCCGTGCGCCAGCGGTCCCGTCACTGGGTACCGGCGAAGAGCACCCGCTCCCGTGGGTCCGCCACAGCGACGGAAACACGCGGTCCTCGCGGCGGCTCTCGACACCATACTCGCTCAACTCGCGTATCTCGTCGAACCGCGACGGCTCGGTCCGCGGCCAGCTGACGGCGCTGGCGTCGTCGTCGGTCAAGACGGCCAACGACCTGTACCGGCAGTCCCTGACCATGTACAACGGCATGACGCCCGCGCAGAGGGCCCTGTTCATCACCGGCAGCCTCCTCCTCGGGGTCCTGACCATCGTCCTGCTCATCTTCTCGCACAGGATCCTCACGCGCCTCGAGCCCGTGGCCGTCTCGTGGCGCGCGCTGCCGGCCGGGTGGCTGATCATCTGGGCCGTGACCTTCCTCGTGGCGTTCCCGCCCCTCATCGGCTACAGCACGGCGTGCACGGTGGCCGGGTACGTGTACGGGTTCCCGCTGGGGTGGCCGATCGTGGCGACGGCGACGGTGGCCGGGTCCGCGGCGGCGTTTGTGGCTTCGCGGACTGTGCTAAGCGGGTATGTGGATCGGCTGGTGGGCCAGGACAAGCGCTTCGTGGCGCTCAGCCAGGTGCTGCGGCACGACGGGCTTGGAGTGCTCGCGCTGGTGCGCTTCTGCCCGCTCCCCTACAGCCTGAGCAACGGCTTCCTCGCCACCGTGCCCAGCATCCAGCCCCTCAGCTTCGCCATCGCCACCGCCTTCTCCAGCCCCAAGCTGCTCGTCCACGTCTTCATCGGCTCGCGCCTCGCCCTGCTGGCCGAGGAGGACATGCCCCTCGGCGACCGCCTCGTCAACTACGCCTCCATGCTCGTCAGCGGCCTGGTCGGCCTGGGCGTCGGCTACTTCATCTACCGCCGTACCATGGCCAGGGCCGCCGAGCTGGCCAGGGAGGAGGCGCAGGCCGGGCGGCCGCTCGGCGGCGGCAGGGCTCCCGGGGCCGAGTACGCGGACGACGACACAGGTGAGGAGGGCGAGGACGCGAGGCTCGTGGACCCCAATGATGCCGCCGCGTTCATGGTCGACGACGATGACATCTCGCTGTGGGACAACGTGGTCGACAGTCATTTCGAGGACGACGAAGACACGCCCAAGAGGTATCGGGACGAGGAGGAGGCTCTTGAGGGGCACGGCAAGGCGAGGGGGCCGGGCAACGGCTCGTAGGCCTAGTCAAGAGAGGTCACTGATGGTCGCATGCAAGATAGATGTGTTGTCATAGAATTAAAGTGCGCCAACGGCACGGGAAGTCATGATTTACGAAGAAAGCCAATGTATCTCTCTATCCACGAATACTTTGGCCTCCACCCCTCAGTCTCCGCTTCCGACCTCGGCCAGTCTCAATACATACTCGTCTCACGATGCCGTCTCCTCTAGTCAATGGCATCATCCCGGAGCTTGAAGAGCTGGGGGAGGACCTCGTCCGGGCGGGCGCGCAGGGCGTTGTGGTACATGGTGTTTGTCTCGAGCACGCGGATGAGGTTGATGCGGCGCGCCGTGTCCCGCGCCAGCTCCGACTCGACGTACATGTCCTCGATGAAGCTGGCGGCGTAGACGGGGACCCTGTTCGCCCGCAGGCGCGCCTCGTCGTACAGGTCGTCCCAGCCGTCGTGCCGGGCCAGCGCCTCGGCAGCGGCGCGCAGCCGGCGCAGCTCCGGGTAGTCGTCAAACATGAAGGGGAAGATCATCTCGCCCGAGAAGCAGAGCGGCGGGGCCGCCACCGCCGCTCCCCCCTCGGTGGCGGCGGCTGAGGGGCCGAAGTCGGAGAAGCCTGGGTCCAGCCAGCGAAAGTTGTCGAGCTGCTGGCCGACGCGCTGGGCCGCCCAGTCGGATGCCATGCCTGGCTTGAAGCAGTAGATGGCCTCGTGCAGGACGGCGTAGATGGGCGCGGTGTCGAACGGGAGGTACGACTCGAACTGGACTAGGGTCGGTCTTGTCAAGAAGCCGAACTGTTCCAGGTCCATGTTCAGCCTAAGAATCATCGAGTGGACGTTATCCAGGCCGCCATGCAGACCAAACATGTGGCCGAGGGTGAGGAGCCGCCGGGCAGTCAGGAGCCCCCCGCCGGGCAGCCGGACGCCGTTGTCTGGCTGGCTGTGCAGGAAGCCCGCGACCCTCCGCACGGCAGGGATATCCTCGGGGAACTTCCTGTAGTAGGCCATGTTCCTCTCAAAGACCTTGCGGAAGGTGGCCCGGTAGACCTCATCCGGGGTCTTGGAGATGGGCGCTAGGCCGCCGGTCATGAAGACCTCGTTGAGGCCCTCGGGGTGCTGGGAGAGGTAGCTGAGGCAGACGAAGCCGCCGAAGGACTGGCC
Source organism: Stenocarpella maydis (assembly GCA_002270565.1). NCBI lineage: Eukaryota > Fungi > Ascomycota > Sordariomycetes > Diaporthales > Diaporthaceae > Stenocarpella > Stenocarpella maydis. The sequence continues at coordinate 261,339 of NQMI01000012.1, forward strand.
GAAGATGGACCACTTCTTCTTGCTCTCGTCGCAGCTCTCGGTCAAGCACTTGCGGACGGCCTCGCAGTCCCGCACGTTGTCGACCTGGCGGAAGAAGCTGAGGTACTCAAGCTGCTCCTCGGGAGAAGCATCTGGAGTGGGGGCGGTGTCGGCAGTCACTGGGGTGCTGAGCCCAACTCCTCTGTAGTCGAGGAAAAGGACCTGGTAGCCTCTGTTGAGGAGGAAACGGGTCAAGGACGAGTCCTGGGGCTCTGGGTTGCCGAAGCCTGGACCGCCCTGCAGGAAGACAAACCAAGGACGGTTCAAGGACGACTGGAACTGCGACTGCTGAGGATTGATGGGCACCTCATACTTGGTCGCTCCCCTGGCGAAGAGCTGGATTTGTTTGCCGGAGGGGTTCTTGTAGTCCAATGGCACCGAGAACAAGTACTCAGTCACCAGTAGGGCACCTGGATCGAGGATCTGCCATCAGCATTATGGAGCGGCACAGTTTGTCGCGGTACTTCTATATACTGTATTTTCTTAGGAGGTAGATGGTGTTCGGCCTAGGTAGATCCCCCGTGGGCCAGTTGTTTGGGCGATATTGCAGCACTCACCCGGTACGACATGTCTCACAAAGCTCTTGAGCTTGGCTTTTGGGATCTCGAGGGCCATGACGCGAGAGGATGTGCAGTGAGGATGATATATATGCCCGTGCCAGGATCTGGCAGAGAGCGGGGGACAAAGGGCAGGTTGCTGTCGGAGGGCACAGCTGCTGGGTCAACTCGTCTCTCCTTCCGCTCACTGCACGGCAACGCGACGTCGTCTATCGATAATCTGCTGTGCGAGATGGTCTGGGGAGGATCTTGTTGGAACACAGGCCGCGTGGGGAGCTAAGTGAGTCCGCTGTTTAGTCCCAGCACCAGGCGACAAGAAGGAAAGTATGCCCAGAGGTGTCTTGTCTCGGGCGCGAATCGTCGCCGTCGTCGCCCGGTGCTGGCATCCCCGTCGTTAGCCTGGGATGCCATATCGACCCGCTGGCAGGTGGTAGCAGCCTGCGGGGTTCTGCCGGATAGCTGAATCTCAGGCAGATCAGCCGACCCTCAGGCCTCAGACATGCCACCTAGTACCTACCTAGACCTACAGTAGGTACCTGCACTAGAGGTGTAGTAGTGGACAGCTAGCGCCACAGGCACGGGTACTTGGGTACAGCAGGCACATCTCCCGGCATCGGCGCAAACCAAATTCTCCGACCTGGATAGAAAAGCCGAAATCTCTTTGCGTCTGTGATTTATTTCCTCCACCCGTCTCATCACCTTCCTCCCCCCTTTCCTCTGCCCAACGCCACCCGTCGGCTTCTCACTGAGCAAAAAGCTCAGGATATAAACTCGCAGGCCCCAGATGTAAGGCTACACGTCCGGCCGCCCCGGATTTGCGTCCGCATCCGCATCCGCATTCCGCATCATGGCCGTGGAATCGCCCCAGCTGGTTCAGACCTTGATCGAATCCTTCAACGCCCTGGCCGACGAGGTGCAGAACCTTGTTGACAGAAAAACCATTCTGGAGCACAAGCTGCGCTACGCCCATGAGTCTGTCAGTGAACATGTCTTTTGTTTTCTTTTTCTTCTGGGCTTTTCTTTTTGCCTACATGATGATATTTTCTAGCTCTAGATCTGCAAGTCACCATCTTGGTGAGCGTGTAGACAACCTTTACCACTTGTCTGATATTACTCCCTTGGCCCCACCTACACCGCACACCATCCTCTGATTTGCCGCAGGCTCGGCGTGGGGCCACCCAGACATGCTGACCAATGTCGCGCCTGCAACAGTACCAGCTTCTCGCCGACAAATACGCTCCCGCCGCTCCTCACATTGCCGAAACCCTGGCCAAACTCCAAGTTCCGCCCACTCCGACACTAACCACCACAAACCACGTCCCCCTCCCCAAGCGCCACCAGTCTGATAGCTCCCAGGCCGAGCTTGCCCTGTTCATCCGCGAGGGCAGAAAGGTTGCCCGGCAGTTGGCCATGGTGACGGATGCGAGCAAGGAAAGCGGGTCCAGTCGTGAGACCTTCTCTACCAACATGACCTCTCAGTCAACGTTCCTAGAAAGGGACTTCACGGTCGAGGGCAAGAAGGGTCATCTAGGTTGTCCATTCTCGGCAGCGAACAAGGGTGCCGTCGAGAGAGATGGGGTAGGTGATGCTGGTGACGGTCATGATGCCAATGAGAATGAGAATCCCGACCCTACGCCGCACCATTCCCAAGACCCTATCTGTGTGGCAATGTTTGAGGAGACCATGTCAGCCCCGGCGCCCAATGCTTCGCCCAACAAGTGCCCCATCAGGTATCTTGACCAACACTCCCCCGAAGAGATTGCGCGCTACGTCGAGACCCACAAGCATGAGCTGCCCCGGAGCCACGAGGTCTGTCTCAAGAGGAACCAGAAGAATGAGGAGCAGATAAGGAAGCTTGACGCCAAGTACGGCAACCTTGTCTCCATGATCCAGGACCTCAGCCACCTTCACGCCCCGATGCTGCCCGAGTCCCAGGCTGAGGCACACGCTGAAGCCGGGGCCGACCGGCCTTCGAACCGCAGGGTCAGTGACTGGGCCAAGAACGTGAGCTCGAGTACGGTGGGTGGCATGATCGAGGAGACTGTCAAAGATGGCGAGGTGCCTACAGCCGAAGAATATCTCGACCGGACTGGTCATTTCGAACGTCCTCTCAAGGAGATCCGAGTCGGCGAGTCGCCCAGCAGGCCATGGGGCATCTCGGTGCCCTTCCCACCGGATGAGCCAGTCGAGCGCCCTACGTCTCCTCCTGCGCCTGTTCGTATGCCTTCGCCGAGGCCAGATCTTGCAGCATCCAAGGCGCCAGAGGCTAGGCCCTCCAAGTGCCCGTTTGACCACACCAAGATGAAGAAACTAGACGGGCCTGGCTTGGCTGAGTTCCCGAAAATGGAGGAGATCATGCCAAGCCCTCCACGGCCTAGCGATGATAATCCGGCTGCGAGCCAGCCTTTCACTCCACATTCGAAACACCCACAGCCTTCAGTTCCAGACAGTCCTCCTCCATCCAACCAGCCTGCATTCATCAGCACTACAGAGGCTGCAAAGACAACCGCAGCTGGTGCCCCAGCACCCCAGATAGTGTTCAACGGCCCCGTGTTCATTGGGTACCCAATGGAGCAAGCAATTCAGTTCATGCAGCATTTCCAGCGGCAGTCATGATCAACAACTTCGATTTTGTGGTTCTTATTTGAGCGGGCGAGGGCGTTCCTGATGGTTTGGCACACGTAGCATGGCGTTGCGTTGATTTTTGTGTGTTACTATGGAAATGGACAGGATGGTAAGGGGGATCACCGAGATGGGGTATTGCCGGGAGGTCGCAGTTCTCTTGACGGCTCACATTGAGAACAATCTTGGCCGCTAACTCGCGGCACATTTGCCAGAGAAGAGAGAACTAGGATTGCTCATCTCACTAATCAATGACATAATCCGGAAGCCATGCTCGGCATTTGAGCGGTACTGGAAAGCGACTGAAGGCCACCAAGCAAGGGTATACCGGGCAGGAAGCACGCAGTGGTATCATCCTCGTGTCGGCCAGCATGCTCGAGGCTGGACAAGATAGTGCAGCCTGGCCCCCCTCCAGCGCCCGTACGACCTCGGCGCCATCCTGTAATGCCGTACGTGTCACGTATGACGACCTGTCGGCACCTCGTGGAGTATCACAAGTTGCCAGTGACGACGCCTGCTTTCTCGCCGCCCTCTAGCAAGCGTCCTGACGGGTCAGACGGCTCCCAACCCGCCGTTGAGCAGGGAGATGTCTGCGCCGGGGACTGCTTCCCAACCGAGCCCAGGAGCCCAGGTAGCACAAGTCAGGTGTCAAGCCGGCAGGGTTGGCTTCTCTTTCCTGCACGTTGAGAGATAGGCGGTGGACGTTTTCAACAACGGATCGAACCTGATAGCATGGGCCTCGGCGCTGCCCGGGCTGGCTGGTGCTACCCATACGCTAGATCATGTATTGCTACTATCACCGGGGGCGGGTGGTGGGGGGTGACTGCCCACCCCTTCTCATATAGGGATCTTGGCCGCCACCCTCTTCCAGAAATCACACCGCCCCGGGAGCTGCGTGAGCTCGAGCTGGGCGAAGCCGGCCGCGTTGACGTTGAACTCGTCCCCCGACGACAGCAGGGGCGGCACGCCGGCCTCGTCCGGGGCCGTCAGCTTCTGCTCGTTCGGGTCAGACGTCATGAAGAAGGAGGCAAAGGCCCCGGCATAGCCCTTGTAGTGCACCGGGTCGGACACCTGCGCGGCGTTGACTTGGTTCCACTGTGTGTGTGCGACGACTGCGTCAGCATGCTTCTCAAGATGCCATGTTGGGATTCCCCCGGGAGCAGGGAGGGAGGGAGAGGGACGGAGGGACAGAGAGAGCGCTGGTGGACTTGCGTAGATGGTGTCACTGCCGTGCTTGGCCGGCGGGATGGAGTACTCGCCCAGGTAGTTCCCCCCGGAGCTGCGCCCGCCAGCCAGTACGCCGGGCAGGCCAGGACGGTGTCCCTGTATATCAGCCCGGCGCGCGTATAGGAGCCGTTGTAGCTGGGGACGGCCTCGGCGCTGCCGGACACCGGGTACAGCGCCCTCACCTCGTCCCGCTCCCCCTCGGAAAGGCCGGGCAGGAAGCCCGCGAGCCAGCCGTCAAAGCTCGCCGCGCTGCAGTTAAAGGGCGGCGAGCCGCTGTCGTGTGGGCTGGCGAGGCCGGGCGGGACGAAGCTCTCCCCCTCGTGCGTGTTATACATGCCCCAGGCATACTCCATGTTGGCCTCGCCTGCGGCCGCGGCCTCGCTCAGCGTCATGGTCAGAAACTCGCCGTCAATGACGGGCGCCCACGTGTAGCTGCTGGAGTTGTACGTGTGGCTCGCCGCGACGGCCAGCGAGGCGTCGCGCAGCGCCTGCAGGTCCGCCCGCTTCAGGCACGCCAGGCTGCCCTCGCCCGTCCCGCACCCGGCGAGCGCAGAGAAGGCGTCGTAGACGGCCTGCGCCTCGGCGGACACGCCGCCGTACGTCTTGGGCCAGAACGGGCTGCTCGCCAGCGCCCGGCGGAACAGCCGCGGCCTGCCCGGGCGCCCGGCCCGCGCGATGGACTGGGCCACGACCGACCCGCCGCCGGCCGACTGGCCCCAGATGGAGATGGAGTCGCGGTCGCCGCCGAACTCGCCGGCGTGCTCCCTCGCCCAGCGGATGGCGGCGTCCTGGTCGAGGAGCCCCGGGTTGAGGTCGGACCCGGCGTCCGCGGCCACCTCCCTCCCCGGCAGGAACCCAAAGGCGTTGGTGCGGTAGTTTGGGTATATAAACACCAGGTCCGTCCCGGACGAGACGCTGAGGATCGGGTACGCGGGCGGCGGGACGCCAAAGTAGGCGCTGCCCTGGACGAAGGCGCCGCCGTAAAAGACCACGACCACGGGGCGGAGCGGCTGGCCCCGCGCCCACGGCCGCGAGTACACGCCCAGGTACAGGCAGTCCTCGGACCCGCCGGCGGCGCGCTGGACGCACATTTCAAAGGGCTGGCTCGAGTTGAAGACGGTGCCCTTGTCCGCCACGGGGAGCGGCGGCTGCGGCGCCCGGAAGCGGAGCTCGCCCACGGGCGGCTGCGCGAAGGGGATCTTTTGCCAGTACGAGATGTTGTACCGGGCCGAGTAGGCGCCCTCAAACGTGCCGTAGCCGAGCTCGGCGACGAGGTCCTGCGCCGCGGCGCCGGGCCTGAGGAGCCCTAGCAGCAGGAGGAGGACGACGGTGACGGTGAAGGACATCGTCGTCCTGGCTGCTGGGGCAGTGGGTGAGGACGGCGGCTGTCGTCACTCTCAGGGCTCGACAGGTCCCTTCATCTCGACCAATTGGGGGGATATTGCCTGCTTATTATTGATCATCATTCGGAGGGGCCTTCCGGCTGACCGGCTCATCTAGTCAGGCATGTCGACGACAAGATAACCCGAGGGGACGGAGAGCAGCGTCACGGGTGGAAATTGCCCCTGGCGGGAACGGCTTCGTGGTCAGATCCGCCGAGTTGTCCCTGATCAATCACCATGTCATCGAACAGTGGGGATTTCCTCGGCACTTTTGATGCAGTCAGGCCAGAAATCCGGGGACTGTGGGGAACAGCAGAGGCCAGCAGTAGAAGCCAGCCAGCCGGTCAGGACGATATCAAAACCGCGAACAGCTGGCCAATCATCCTAGTAGGGACCACGGTTCCGCCAATTGGCTAACTAGACATGGTAAGTGACGAGTCACGCTCAAAGGGGGGACATGATGCTGCTTCACAGGGGAGGGGATTTTGCTCGGTTATTGTCTCTAATGTTAGCCCGAGCGAGTGTGTAAACAACCCAAATACCGTTTCGCCCAGCGCGGCCCGATCCCAGCAGCTCTGTTGGCCAACCACTATAGGCTGATAATGTTCTTTCATCATTCGTGCCCGTACATAAGGACATGAGGTGCTCTGATCCATGTGACTGATCCCATACCCGGCCGGAATTCAAGCTGACAAGCCCGAGATGAAAAGGACAGTCGTGCTTTTCAAGTCGGTGTTGAAGTCGGAAACAGGAGCAAACGGTGGCTTCGACAAGACTCTTTTATGAGATAACTCGTCGCGGTGCCAGCATCCGAATCTGCGAACCGCAGGGCAGCCACGGCGACCTAGTACCTGACACCCCTCTGGAAAGGTCGAGGATACAACCCGGCGTCAAAAGATCGCCCGGGCGGCATAGTCCAGGCTGCCCTCTCCATACTCGGCAGGTGAGAACCGTGGGCGTCTTCATCCCTCCTAATAGACGTCTCCTTCAGCATCAGCGTGGCAACCTCGGGGTTCGCCAGCAGGAACGCCCCTGTCTCCTCGGGCGCCGTCTTCCACAAGGCCGGCTGCAGGAACCCGACCCTCGCAAACACCATCCTCAGCAAGGGGTCATCGTCCCCAACGCCATCGTACATCTTGCGGCAGAGCCTGAGCACCTCGACCTGGGCCGCGTCCAGCCCCGCGCTCTCAAGCATGTCAATGGTCACGCGCGAGATCTTGTCCTTGAAACCGTCGAGAATGTACCGGTCCGCGCAGATGTAAACGTCGATGTTGAGTTCGTAGGCCATCAGCCACGTCCGCATGTCCTCGCCCCTGATGCGAGCCTCATCGGGCGACGACGTCGGCAAGGCTGGTGGAGACCCCGGCCGCACAGGAACAGGTCCGTCCCCCAGACCCCGCCTCCGATGGTGCCGGTTTCTCCTCGATCTGTTGTCTCGCCCGTTCATCGCGACAGGCGGTGGGTAGCCAGGTGTCACGATGGGTGGAGGAGGAGGAAATCGTGGTGCCGCACAGGCCCAGCAACTGCAGAATCCAAGGTCAGCCCATGATATATGGATAATCCCATTAGGCAAGGGTTTGTGCAAAAGGAAGGCGCGGGTCGCCTGAGGAGGCTGCTTACGGCGGTCCGTGAGAATTAACACATTGTGGACAGTGGCAGTCCGGCCGGTGTTGGCCAGGTTGTTTTTGGCGAAGGCGCTCGAGTTGCCTCTCCCGCCGCCGCCGCCGCCGCCGCTCCTGGCGCATCCGCGACTGAGCGCTGGAGTCGCTGTGCCAGCTGAGCCCGTCCGAGTCCGATTCCGAGTGGACCGCGTCGTTGGCCAGGTCCTTCCCTTTGCCCTTGTCTGGGTCCAGCACCAAGACGGTCGACAGCGGCTTGGTCGGCAAGTATCGCTCTTCATACAGATACGCGACCAGAAAATGGAAAATGGCCGGGTCCTCTTCTGGCAGGTCAAGGGACTGCGCCTCCGCCTCTAGGAAGTTCCCCAGCAGTGCCTTGCGGAACCATTCAGCTTTCAGAAGGATGCTCTTGTGCACCTGCCACCATGTGAGCACAGGGACAGTCAGTCTCAGTGTAGGTATCTCGAGCCCACCTGAAACACCTCCTGGTGCGGCACACTGCCGACGCGGAGAGGAACTATAGCAGAGCTGTATCGGCTGGCGGGCGTATTAGCCACGGGGTGGGGCTTGGACATCGCGATGCCGAGTGACACAAGTCATCGGGAGTACTTGACCACAGGATCGGACATGAAGAGAAATGGTGTCTCACCCGCCGCTGGTAGAAAGCCACAAGTCTTGGCTTGGGTCTAACACCCCCTTGCGGTCCAGATCATCCGGCAGGATATCCAACACAACAACACCTGGAGTGTTCATCGATGGCGCGCGCATTGCCTCGACGAGCGTCCTCTGGGAGCTCCCCTCGCCGTTTGCCCTGGAGGACAAAGCCATGTCCAGCCAGCCTCGTCTCCTGTCGTCGCGACTAAGATTTGTCGATACCTTGGGGATGGATTAGAACGTTATGAAATAGCACGCCCTATTTCAACTGGAAGTGAGGCGGGAGAGGTGGCAGCCAGTGCAGGAACTCTGGGGGATCACAAAGGAAGCAGGCTGGAAGATATATATGGGTTTCCGCGAGCCATGCGGGCTGGAGGCGGCGGTTCCTAAGCAATCAGCAGCAGGCTGAGACGCAGCAGTTGAAGAGGGTGTGGTGGTAGAACACGGAGCTAGCCAGCCAGCCAGGCCACACCGAATCACTGTCGGATGACACGCTCGGTCTACGCATATTTCATGTCTGGTATCCCCTGGCTTGCTTGGGTACAGGCCGCAGGCTGGTGTGTCATCCTGGACTTCAGTCGCAAATAAGCCATAGGGGCCTGCCTCGGTAGGTGTAAAAGCATGCCCGTTGAACAGACAAACTGGTGGCCTGAAGAGGTATTTCTACTTGTTTTATGCGAGAAACATCGGGGGCAGCGGCGCGGGGGCGACTTGGGCTCTTGCAGCCTGGTGGAGCTGAGCCGGCTGCGTACGAACGGCCGGTCACCAGGGATGAAAACCTCCTGTCCGCTGTGTAACCGACCGGTCACACTGGCCTCTGAGCTGCACTGTTTCTGATTGACTCCGCATGGCTTTGAATCCTGCCCAAGCCTGCATGTACCCACGTTCTTGCCGCCGCCTGGGAAGGTTGGGGTCACGCTGACTGGATGGTGGGACCAGACGTGTGAGTGGTGTGGCAGCGCGGGACCACCGAGGTTGGACGACTTGAGACTGACCCCATAGGGCCACTGCTACCATGTCTCGAAGGGATAAGGCGAGAATTCCTTTACGTTGCAAGTGAGCCCATTGAAGTTTTGCCGTAATCAGATTGAGATGCTCTCAATCAGGGCTTTGCAGCACTTTACGCCCAGATCCCCAGAGCATACGCAGTCGAGTTATTTGACACTGCCACCGTCGATGTATAAATGCACCCATTCCGCTATATACGGGCGTATCGTCACGACCGTCCACTCTCCTCCCCAGGGCAGCGGCCATCTCCGTGTGATCACTCGGCTCCGCCAGTAAATGTACGAGAAACACGCGGCCTTCTTTCGGGCAGTGCCCTGGTGTGATTGGCAGCCTCAATCGGCCTCTGCCACAAGTTCGTATCAGCGAGCACGTTGTTTTTCTTGGCCACCGTCCAACTCGGGATTACCCACGGCGAAAGCTGGGGCAATACAATGTTGGCCGAACAAGCTTGCTTCCGACAGCATCATCCTGGGTGGCAGTTGTGCTCCGGCCCTTGGAAGGAAAGACTGGAGTACTCAAAAGATTATCCCTGCCCTATTTTGCCTCTTGTTCAAACTCGGTTGTGTGCGCTGAACAGGCATCTGGGACTCATCTGCGAGTCTGTCTAACCTCTAGGGCAAAATGCATTCCCAAAGGTAGTTTATGGGCATTGCTCGACTTATTGGAAATGACACCATCACCATCCCGTTCGGTGTCATTACTCTTCGTCCACGTCTTGCTGCATCTCGAGCTCTACAACCGCAGTTAGCGGATCTGCTTCGTTTCAGAGACTGCAGTGCGAAGTACTCACGCCAGAGCCTGTTTGCCGAATCAGCAATCACCTTCGCCTTTAGGAGCAGCTTCTCCTTGTACTTCTGCTCGTCCTCGGCCTCAAGACGGATTTTGTTCGGCTGTGCTTGCTGAAGCACGGGGAGGAGCTCATGTGGCTCGGCATTGGCTACCGCGGCAACACTTCGGAAGCCATTGTCCCAGAAGACGCGTGCGGTCCTGCTCTTGACGAAAGTGATCTTCGCCAGGGCCAGCAGGTCAGACTTGGCTCCGGCCTTGAGCCGGTCCGAAAAGTGATCCAGGGCAGCTGCCATGACCCCCCACCCCATTTGCTCGCAGAACTTGATCATACCAGCCGCAAAGCCCTGGCAGGACTGTGCCAGCGTCTGGACAGTCCCTCGCGGCATTTTGTATTTCTGCGCCACGTGGTGAACAAGCATCTCGTTGCACAGATCACGCAACTGTAAGGCCAGGTAGAAGCGGTGGTACACGCGGGCGACTTCCTTCTCCGCCGTGGTCTCTGTGTTCATCGCTCCTCCACGCATCCTAAGCCTGTCAGCAAAGCCATACCTGCTGGATAACTCGGAGACTCACATCCTGTTGATCTCGGTAGGCTTTAAGCCAAGGAATCTGAGGACCCTAAGTCCGCTCTCATCCAGGCCTTCCATCTCGTTTGCGTAGACTTTCCAGTTGATATTGACAGACATATCCTGGACAGGTGTGAAGGTGTACAGAATATGCATCTCGCCATCCATAACAAAAGCTTGGAGTGCCCTCTTAAGCTCGTTGTGTATGAATATTCCGTCGTCTGGATCCAGAGATGCGGTCACGATTGCTTTCCCCAGTTGTGTGGCCTCGAAGCTCGAGAAGGAGTCGATCGAGATGAAGCCTCTGGCTTGCAGCTCTGACAGGCTAGTTTCAACAATCCCACTGATTTTGATAACGTCCGTGGTTTGGTAGAGCAGCGTTCTCCGAACAAACTCGTCAAGCGAGTCACGGCTGGTTGCCAACCGCACCGCTATAGCCTCAAGCAGCGCCCTTCGAATACGGTGTCTGTCACTAGTGAGACAGCTCTTGAGCTGGGGCAATTCTGCTTGCATGAGCTCGGTTACTTCCTCTACGTCCTCCTGGCGACAGCAGAGATAGGTCTCTCCAACCTCGTCCTTGCCTTTGCGTCCGGCACGGCCTCTCATCTGGCGGAGCATGGACGGCCCGACAATGTCACGGCCTATGCGTGCGTTATGTAGAATGACCCGTCTTGCCGGTAGGTTTATGCCGGCTGCAAGAGAGCAAGTGGCTACGCATACTTTGATGGTTCCAGAATCATAGGCATTCGCGATGAGATCCCGCTCCTCCGTGGTGAGCCCTGCATGATGAAATGCAACACCATTCGTTATCGTCTGCTCAAGGATCGGGTCAAGCCCACCTGGCAGGCTTCTGAGGTCACCAAGCAAGTCCGCTCGCTTCTCCTGCACACCAGTGTCCCACTCGTAGAGAGGTGGCAGGACCCTACTTATTATGAGCGTATCCGACTCGCAGCCCGCGCGGCTGCTTGCGAAGACCAGCGCACCATAGCCCGCACGCGCCGTTTCGTTTGCCAGGGCAACAACGGCATTGAGGACAGGGTCCTGCAGTTCCTTGGCATCCGATGCCGCTATTGATCCTATCGCAGTGGATGGAGTCTGGGGAACCTGCGTCCCTTTTGGTTGTGTTGCTGCGGCCTTGATCAGCCGGCTGCTTGCCCCGGCAGCGTAGATTCGGCCGTCGTAGACGAGGTGCTCCTCGATCGGGACCGGCCTGTATTGGGTCTCGTAAAAGTGGCCTTGGAGCCATGTCGCCAATAGCTTGATGTTCGTCAGTGTTGCGCTCATGCCGATTATCTGCACGGCGTGGTCGTCGAGAGAAAGAAGCTTGGTGGCCATGAGTTCCAACAGGTAGCCCCGGTGATCATCATCGACCATGTGAAGCTCATCAAGAACCATGACCTTGAGCTCGGCTACTGAGCCGTCGTTGATGGCCGTGTTCACAAGGGAGTTGGCCTTCTCAATGGTGCAAACACCAATATCAAAATCAGCCCACGTCTGTTTGATCTTGCTGCCGCCGAAGAACCCAACGACTCTGACTATGTCCTCGTCAGGTCTTCTACGCCAGATCTTCTGGTCTGATTCCTGTATGGGCCCGGTGATAGACTCCCGGGAGATACCGTGGACCAAGGCCCTCAGGCAGCGAACTTTCTCCTGGACGAGAGCCACATAGGGTAGCACTAGGATAGCCTTGGCCTCGCGGTCCTCCAGGACCCTCTTCAGCATCAAGACGTCTGCAACCAGCGACTTGCCCCCGCCAGTAGGTGCGCTGTAGACCAAGTTCTTCTGGCCTTTGAGGAGGTCCGGCCCCATGAGACACTGTTTCTGCCAAGGATATATGCTCTTTATGCCAAGAGCCTCGAAGTTGGCGACCAGCGGCTTGGGGATATTGTAAGCTGGGTGTGACAGCTTTAGCAATGCGTCGTGAGCGGGTGTGGGCGTTGCAGGGAAGGCTCTTCTCTGGGAGTATTCTGACAGGTCATTAATTGTGCCACCCTGAGAAATCTGCGGCAGGTGTCTTGTTATCTGACTGGCAGTAAGCGATGGTGGGCCTTTGGGCAAAGCAGCGGCAGATTGAAATGGAACAATGCGTTTGACGGTTGGTAAAGTGTGATCAGTATCGCCATTGCTGTAAGCGCCCATCTGCCTTTTCCTCGAGAGAACAGTTGTTGCCTGGTCGGCCTGGTGTTCCCTAGCTGCTTGCAGTGTTGTCTTATGCCGTATGCCATTATTTGTAGCCATGGTCGCTATGAGCCAGGTCTATTCTCAGAGCCAAGAAAAATGAGCTGCATGGGAAGTGTGGTGGTGTCGGTCATTGTCTGAGCTCTTGTCTGCTCACCCTTGGCCCCTCGGGCTGAGGAGAGATGGCAGGGGCAATACTGGTGGATGATGGCACGAAACACTGATTTTGCAATGAGTGGGTCTCTGTTGGTGAGATTTTGAGGAGCGAGAATGATGACATTTATAGATCGCGTAGTGACTGGGAAGCGTAAAGCAATGTGCATAATAGGGGAGACGGTGTGGGGAAGAACATTGTCCTTTGCGAGGCTGTGATGATGGTGTTGAGTTAGGTAAGCTTGCAGGACGGTGGATGCTGCTGCATCCTGGTAGACCACGCAGTTGCCAGGACCTGGTCCTGCCTAACAATGTGTGGTCCAAGGGTTCATTCTCTGGGAGAAGCAAAAGAGAGGTTGCCCAGGGCCCTGAGGTGCAAGGTGCAGGGTGGAGGGATTGGCGCATGGGGAGACAAGGTTCTTGGCCGACACGTGCACATCTGCCTGTGCCTTGTACCTGTGCCTTCTGCACCTCAGACCTGCGGGCAGCCGCCCTCCCGCCCGGGGGGCCAGCCAGTTAGCCAGTCCAGTCCAGCCCACTAACCCAGGTCACTGCCACCCACCTACCCAGGTGCCCCTCCTACTTTTCCCCAATCCCCAAGCTTGACTGGCTGACTAGTCGATCGGATGCTGATGATTCACCGACCGACTGATGATCGAGAGAGAGAGTGCACCTCTCTGCTTCTCTGGCTGTTGGCTGTCTGCCTGCCTGCTTGCCTGCCCTCCCGGGTAGCCCTGCACTCTGGGGCTGAGGCTGGAATCTGCCAATCTGCCAATCTGCCAAATCTGCCAAATCTGGGATGCAAATTTTCCACAAAGGGCAGCCACTCTCCACAATTGGCCAGGAAGCTCCGGCAGGGTGGATCCCCCGCCCTTGCCTCTTCAGTTTCTCCCTCTCTGCCCCCCAGTGTTTTTTGTGTTGTGCTTTGGGCTCTCTGGTTGTCCCAACCCCCCCCCTGCCCCGGTACGCCTCTACGTAGTATGTACCTACATAGCTACATAGTATGGAGTACGTACTGGCTCCTTGCTTCCCGCTCGCTAATTTTATTAGCCTTGTGAGGCCAGGGCGGCCGAGAGAGCCCCGACCCGCGGGTCATCTCTCGAAACGTCATTTCATGTTTTAGCAAAACCACACATCCTCACCTCGTCGAGATTTGCAGCCCTCTCTGCCGAGTTTGGCACTCCCTGAAATGACTTCGTACATTTACGGAGGGCATTTCTTTACTTATATCTAGCGATACTAGTTTGGTTGAGATCGGCATCTTGATATTCCCAATCACTCGAAGCCATGTTGTCCGGCGGTAGGGCCGTGGCCCTCTTGCATTGCAGGCCAGCATCATCGCGCCCGGGCTGCAAGGACCCTGAACGGCAGGCTGTTCCCTGCCAGGAAGCCTCGGTGGTGCTAAACCTCGGGTTGTTCATGTCGCCGTTGCCTTCCTCACCCTTCCTTAGTCTCCACACCTACCCAAGTACCTCTTGCACCGAGTATCACTGCAGTACCGCCACAACACGGCGCAACTGGCCTCCCTTTGATGGAACCGCAATGCAGCCGATGCATAGTTGAGTTTTTGGTGTCCCAAGGGTTGCATCCAACACTCAATATTCATGTTCCTGCTATACCTAAGGACCTCGGTCTCATCGTCTCCCTATCCACACTATCAGTCCAGGCAGCGGCATCACGATACCAGCCTGATGCTGCCCGATTGGTCATCCTCTTCACCGTCATTTCTGACTACGAGACTGGCTCGATGTACGAGCCTGAGCAAGCCAGAGGGGTATTCTTGGTCAGTCTGAGAACCGGCACCTCACGGAAGCCTCGCCTGTGTAGCTTGGTCAAGGGCTCAAAGTGGACGGGGTTTGATTGCCACGTCTGAGCCCTTTCTTCTATGTCCAACACATCCGCCGTATGTAGACGGTGAGGCCACTGCCGTCTAGGCGAAGCAATACCCTCCAGAGGTTGGTCGGCTTCCCGGACAATGGATGCCCCGGGATTGTGCACTTGGGCTGACTGGCCTTCCGTGACTCCTGCGGTGGTGTCCTTCCGAAATAGAGCTCTGGGGCAAGCCCTTGGGCCTGGTGATGGAGCACATATGATAGTAACACAGCGTGTGCAGTGGGTAGGTGGCGCTTCGACTCACTGATGTATCAGGTCCAGTAACTTGACCTTTCTGGCCCGTCATGGCTGATCGGTGCAGACAGCGTCCTCGCTAGCCTAGAGGCCACATGAGACAATGGCTCAGGATCGAGCAGCTCGCCAGGCGCGCTCCAAACCCAGCTCTAAAAGTCCCCGCTGGCTGTCGACAAGCAACGCCTGGAACCGCGTTGGGTGTCGGCTGGCCTTGTACCAAGCCGCCCCGCTGAGTCAGGCAAGCATGGCTACATGATGCCAGCCTCTGCCTTTGAATTTGTGCCTCTTGTCGGTGAGCACGAGCCAATCCATTTATCTACCACCTGCGCTTATCCCAGACGGAACGGAGCCCAGTGAAGCCCTAAAGCTTGACCGGTCTGGCTTAGTATTTTGATATCCGCCGGCTGTGTGTGGTTGGAGCTGGGAACCATGGATCCGCTGGCAACAGCCACCCCCAGCCTGCCAAGCGAAGACCAGTGGCCGGTTTGACCTTTGAAACAAAACCCGCCATCCATCCTTTGCGAGTCCAAAAATAATTGCAAGGCCGTCGCAAAAGACCTTCTCAGTTCAACTTTTCAGTTACGTCGATACTGATAGGGAGCACGGCACATTTTGTCCTTTCTGTCCTCCCTTGGTGTTGGGCGGGGAAGGCGGCGCGTTTCTCCTAGGGCGATAGTAGGGATAGCGTGACATTCCCGAGAGGCGAAGCTATGCGGGAACAAAATGACCTCCGACGCGAGACGGCGGGCGTGCAAAGCGCATCGCTCTATACAGCAGCTAACAAGGGGCCGCCGGAATGGCATGCCCTCAACCTCAGGCCTGGTCATCCTTCTCACAGTGCGGACCGGGGCAGCCTCACCACTGAGATAAAAGTCATGTATGATGATGATGATGAGAAGCGAGAACCCTGCACTCTCTTTTGCTTAGACTGCCGTCTCCGGCCAGCCCTGGGAGGCTTTTGATGTCTGTTGTTGTTGCTGGTCCCTAGCTAAGAGACATGAGATTGGATGCGAGCTCCGGCATGAGGCCAGACAGGTCGGCAGCGCTGGTCGAGGGCGGATGGCGAAGTGAGCTGCCATTGGCCTTGGTGATCATGTTCAATATTTGAAATCTAGCGAACTCGAGCCCTGGTTCCTGCGGGTAACGGGGTGGGGATTCTGTTGCCCATTGACTACACAGCAACATCGCAGTGTCGGCTCGGTTCGTAAGTCCAGCGACATCGCTCTGCCAAACCAGAAAGCGCCCGATCCGGATTTTTCATATTTTGCCCCGATGGTAAATTGCTCGCGACACATAGTCAGGCATTTACGCCTACAAGCACAATGCCGTCAAGTCGGGCGCCGTACGGAGTGACTGGATCGGTGCGCAGGCCGTGGTTGGACATTGTCGCACTAACCCGAACAGATGCTCAACTTTGACTTGCGTGGGCGGGCTAGCCCAATCAATAGCAGCCGTGATCCACACGATTGCGTGCATGTGTGCCAAAGCTTGGGGCGTTAGGACAGTGTGAGCAGCGTAGATCTGCTTCTGTTCCGAGAATTCTGGCCGCTGTGTTTCATGCCCAGCGGCTCATGTACATACATGTATGTCGCGAGACAGGGGACTCAGGGGCCAGTTGTGAGAAGATGAGATGAGGTCAACGTTTCCCCGTGGTCGAGGTGGTGCAGTGCACAGATTCAACCCGGGGGATGGTGACGCCGGCCATGTTGGCCGAGCTGTCGAGTTCCAGAAGCGAAGTGAATGCTGTCCGGATGCTACTGTGGTCTGGACAGTTTACTGGTTGTATGCTGCATGCATATCTGGCTGTTGCTGCTGATGGCTGGTCAGAGAGTGCGTGCTGGAGTGAGGTTGACACAGCGAGTCGACCTCTCCCCATGGTAACTTGCTATCTAGCGCCACGCAGTCTCTCCTCACACACACCAACCTGCTGGCATCCCGCCAGATGCCTAGGTAGTTCTGTGCACCGAATTAGCAGAGCATAACGAGGATTGCAAGTGTCATTTGTACCACATCGTCAGGGCTAGATCCGCCCGTCTGCCGGCGGGTCAAATCTTGCGCATGCGTCCCCCGTTGAGCCGTCGAGTGGACTGCCTAGACGCAGAGGAGCAGCGGTAGCAAGACCTCAACCACTGGCATGGAGTTTTGAGGCCAGCCTGGCCGAGTCTCGCGATGTATCCGCTCCGGGCCTCACCTCGCCTCACCTATAGCAAAGTACTAGATGATGATGTAGCAGCGGCCGAAGCACCAGGAGCAACAGCAAGCAGGAGGAGTACCGTACATAGCATGCAGCCTGAAGCCGGGCTGGGATGGGCTGGTGAGGGAGGATGCCGAAGTTACCTGGGGCGGGTCCACTCCGTCTGGCCATGTCGCGGCGGAGTAGACGGTACCTCCCTTGCCAGGTACCCAGGCACGGCTGGCACATTCGTTTTTCTGCGTGTGCAGGTCAGATCCAGCCGTCCCAGCCAGATGGGCAACATGGGCAGACTGCGCCAGTCGAAAAGGCGAAGAGAGGCGGCGACTTGACCACCACCATCTTTGCTCACAAAACGACGCGCAACGAGCCACCTTGGCCTACCCACCCAGTCGTTGCTTGCATGGCAGGTAGGTAGGTGGTTTGCCTCAAGTGACCAAGCCTCGTGCAATGTCACCATCACCCACCGTGGGGGGGGGGGGGACGAGCGTTGAGTTTGAAGTCGGCGGCGGCTGTGGAGGGCCCCAGATCGTCATGTGGCATTTGGTCAGTCGAGTAGAAGGCCGGGCTACTGGGAGTGCGACTGGAGGAGGCTCAGACCCGTTGGGAACCCTTTGGGGTGGTTTGTTATATCCGGACAAGACGTGAACGCAACAACATGTCGTCGAAGTGGCCCAAGGCAGGAAGGCCAGTCTAGGCGTGAGCAAGGCCCGAGAAGTCGCTTGGACATGGGCGGTACCTTTTAGACCCTTGCCGGCCAGGGTGGGGAGGGTGTGATCTTGGTGCAGCGGAGGCGTCACGGCCTTCGTCTGCCCTCCCATGTCAATCCACCGCGACATCTCATTGCACTCGCTCTTGTCCACCACTGCATTCCACTCCGTCTCCCCGTCTGGCCCAGTGCGTCCGTTGCATGATGCCCAGTTCGGTACACAAGTAGACGGGCTGCCTTCGTATACCAAGCGCAAGCAGACGAGTCCAGCGCAGCGTACCAGTCCTCATGGGTGAGGGCCTGTTCCACACACACACACAAGCACACAAGCACACACGCACACTAATAGCCCAGACGCATGCGAACCCTTTCTTTCGCCCTCTCCTCCTCTCTCCCCTCGAATGGCCGTTACTCCATCGAGGTATCGTGCATATGCATCTTTGTACTGTGTAGAGCTTGAGCTCCTCTCTTGCCCGCAGCGCAGATGGCCCAGTAGCTGCAACCCAACACTACCCCCCTCTCATTATTCATTCATGTACATGTCATCTATGGAGGAGGCTACACCATCTGCTTAGTATCTATCTGTCTGCTCTCCCTGGCCCCAGACGCCAGGCACCAGACGCCAGACACCAGTCGCCAATCGCCAGACAAGAGGACCGGACCACGCAGCTGTCAAGCCACGCTACCCACGTACCGGTTGCTTTCTTGCAGCTCGTCCCGGCCTTCCTCTGGACCTCCATCACCCTTTTTTTTTTTTTTTTTTTGACTTTCCCGCTGCCCATCGCATCGACTGCTCCGCGTACCGTACGCCTTGCCTTGCTTGCCTCTGCCCGTAGGACCAGACCAGGCTAGCAAATCCGGACTTGCCTGACTGCCTCGCCTGCCTTACCTAAGACGTTCGTTCCCATAGTCCAGTCCCTCAAGCCCACGGCCCATGGGCATGGCCTTCGTGTGGTCTTGGTCTTGTTCCATTGCCCATTGCCCATCCATCCCCATACCGAACCCATACCCATACCCATACCCATACCCATACCCATACCCATACCCATACCCATGCATACCCATGCGCATCCACACCCATACCTCGACTCGCCCTTTTCCACACTCCTCCCATTCCCACCCGATATAACATCTTTCCTTCTACTTCCACCTTGCATCACCCGCACATTTCCCTTGTTGATTTTGTTTGCTCCTCACGCCCTCACCACCGGCACTGCTCGCCGCCCGCCATTCAACTGCCACCCTTGGCTCTGCTCTTCCCACTCTTCCTAAACCTTGTGCCCTTTATTTCCTCGAACATTCCACCACCACAACCACCATCACCACAACCTTCACCATCACCACCCTCTCTAGCCCCAGCTGGCATACCTTTGCTCGGCAGCCCGCCTCCCCGACCCAGCCGTGTTCTAACACGTCTACGAGTTCCAAGGCCTAGGCCGGTTATCTTCCAACCACCTCGCCGCCCTACGGGATATTTCTTCCAATTTCCGCCAGGCTACAATTTTGGTGTTCCTACCGTCCGTATGGACCTCATCCGCCACATGTAACCCCCTCATTTTTCGAACTTGTGTGCTGTGCGAGTGGCCCGTCCCCGGTCACTTCTCGCGGCGCCGGCACGAAACGACAAGGTCGGCGCCTCGTTCCCTGCACCTCTTGCTCTCTTCACCCTCTCGCCCGGTTTGGACCACGGCGCTTTGGCCACAGCCGTCAACATGGCTCCCAAGTCCCAACCACATCTCGCCGGCACAGAGAGTCCTTCACTTCCCACCGCTGCAGCATCATCAAAGGAAGGTTCCGAGGCACCCACCTCCAGTAAGCAATCCAGAAACGCCTCGCCCTCGTCAGCTACCGGCGTGCCGCCAAAGAGAGCAGACTCTGAGACAGCACCCGGGAAAGCAGCATCCACCTCTCAGCCCATGGCCAAATCCTCTTCCTCCTCGTCAGGGTCAAATCCCCCGGATGCCAAGGACGCAGCCACTGGGCCATCACCATACGGCACGCGCTCCCGCAACAGGACTGGCCGGGCACGTCCTGTAATTAATTACGCAGAGGACAAGGACATCGACTCGGATCTTTTTGATGCACCTCCGGAGCGAAAGGACGATGGCGATGCCAAAAGGTCCACGCGACAGGCAAACCCCTCCGCCGCCGCCCAGGACACCCCCCCGGCAGGATCATCATCGGCATCGTCATCATCGTCACGCAAGCCTCTGCCGTCCTCTGACGACGGCAAGCATGGTGGCTCCGCTGCCGCCGCCGCCACCACCACCCCAACCACCACAACCACCACCTCAGCAGCCAACAAGGAATCACAGCAGCAACAGCAGAACCACGCTAGTGCCACAGCAACACCTACGCCCGTTGCCAATCCTGCTGCTACTTCCCAGACATCCAAGAAGCGCAAGGCAGGGCATCAAGGCAACTCAGCTCTGAACCAGCAGAATGGGATGGCGCACTCATCGACATCGTCGAGTGCCGCTCACAGGAAGTCGCTCGGTGGTGGCGGCGGTGCTGGTGGCGCCAGCGGTTATGCCGAGACAAACATGATGACTTTCGAGGACTGCCAAGGCAAGCCCAGGAACAAGACGCTCACAGCCGATGATGGGACAGTCCTGGCTGTAAATGGTAAGTGAAAATAAAAAACATGCGACCAGTTGGTGAATGAGCAGAGGCTGATGCACCCCTCTAGACCACGTCTACCTGATCTGCGAACCTCCTGGTGAGCCATACTACATCGCACGGATCATGGAGTTCCTGCACTCCAAAAACGATACATCGCGGCCGGTGGACTCCATCCGAGTCAATTGGTTTTACCGACCCAAGGACATTGGGCGCAAGGCCCAGGACACGCGGATGTTGTTTGCCACGATGCACTCCGACATTTGCCCTCTGAACTCGCTGCGCGGCAAGTGCACGGTGAGGCACAAGTCAGAGATCCCCAATGCGGAAGCGTACCGCAGGAGCCCAGACTGTTTCTGGTGGGACAAGATGTACGACCGCTACATCCAAAAGAATTACGACGCCATCCCCACCTCCCAGATCATCAACGTGCCGGAGCAGGTCAAGAAGGTGCTGGACGAGCGGTGGCAGTTCATCCTGGTGGAACAGGGTCGCGGAAAGGAGCTGACCAGCGCTGTGAAGTCATGCAAGCGATGCAGCGGCTACTGTGCCAGGTACGTACCTCCCATCCCATTCAGCCAGCCGTGGAGTCAGTGGACAGGCAGGACAAGACAAGAGTCACCCACTATCACCCTCCCGCCGCCCCCTGATTCCTTCTTCGCCCTCCCCTTCCCTTTCCCCGGAAGCAAGCCCTTGTCTGGCAACAGGCAGTCCTTGAGCAATCCGTCAGGCTAGTAGGGCCCCAGCGGGCCCGAAGAAAAACCCAGGTGTCACTCCCCTTCCCTGCTGGCAGACAAGATGAATCCGCGCTAGGACCCTTTTGGGCCAGCCCGGCCGCCCCCACTCAATGCGCTAACCACATTGGGCAGTGCTGATTCGGTTGACTGCGGGTTCTGTAAGAACACATACCACATGCAATGCGTGCGGCCGCCGTTGCAAAAGAAGCCCGCTCGCGGGTTTGGCTGGGCCTGTGGCCCCTGCAACCTGGCCCAGGAGCGGAAGCTTGAGGCTCTGAACGCACCACATCTTCACGACACCGGAAGCCATGTCAGCGCCGAAGATGAGGAGCTGCTCGAGGAGGAAGAGGACGAGGACCACCTGCAGGCAAACACAAACCGCACCAGCCCCAGTGTGGAACACGAACACCCGCCCCCGACTGCCGAACAGATCTACCAAGCCAGCCTTTGGCCTTATAGGTACCTCGGCATGCACTGCGATATCTGGGATGCGCTGGACTATGACGACCGCATCTATCCTCGCGCCAGCTCCAGGCTGGGTCCTCGGCACCAGGCCACTGTCGGCGATTGGCCGGGCCGCCCGGTGGAGTTTGTGAAGCCCCTGGAAATCAAGAAGACTGGCCGCAAGGACGGGCGTCACTCCAAGGAGACCCAAGCCCTGCTTGAGAAGGAGAAACGGGAGCGCGAGCAGCGGCCCAAATGGGTACAGGATGAGCCATTCTCTGGTTACGTTCCACGGGGGCTGGATCTAGATGAGGACGACCCAAACAGCACGTCAACATGCCTGTGGAGGCCCGCCGAAGACGCAAGTGGGGTGCCTGTAAAGGATGCTGATGACGATCTTGTTATTTCTGAGGCCGGAATCGATGACTACATGGACAGAGCCCGGTCTATGACCAAGGAACTTGGGCTCCCTGACCGGAGTACAAACCTGGAGGATGTGGCTAGGGACGTCTTATACAAGAACCATTACGATGCGGAGAAGTCGCTCCGGCAACTTGCTAAGACCGACAAGTCAGCGTTCAAAGAACCCGACTTGACTGTCGCGGAACAGAAGAAATTCGAGGAAGCTGTGGCCAAGTTCGGTTCTGAACTCCAGAGCGTCAGGAGGCACGTCAAATCAGTCCCCCACAAGTGGATTGTCCGCCATTACTACAAATGGAAGAAAACGGCATCAGGCAGGAAGATCTGGGGTAACCACCCACAGCGGAAGGGCAAGAAGGAGATCAAGCGTGCGCAAGCAGAGGCGAGCAAGGCTGCGGACGAGGTGGCAGACGACCACGATGATTCGGCCTTTGACACTGTCAAGGCGGGAGACAAGAAGAAGAACTTCATGTGCAAGTTCTGCAACACCAAAACATCACGACAGTGGCGTCGCGCTCCAAACGTCTCCTCCGCCGTCGTTATTGAAAACGGTGGCAAAAGCAAGGACAAAGGCACACAATACGTCGTAGCTCTCTGTCGACGATGTGCCGAGCTCTGGCGGCGCTATGCCATCCAGTGGGAGGACCTCGACGAGGCCGCCAAGAAGCTCAACTCATCTGGCAATCGAAATTGGAAGAGGAAGATCGACGAGGAGCTGTACAAGGAGCTGCAAGCAGCCAATGAGAGGATGAATGCGACCAAGTACAGCACGCCCGAGCCTGCAGTGGTCCCGCCGACTGCTGCTGCAGCCGCGGCGACCCAGGCGACGGTGCCCCAGGAGCCACCCCGCAAGAAGCTCAAGTCCGAGCGAGACTCGGAGCCCGTGCTACCGGAGGCGGGAGGCGGGGGCAGCGTTGCCGCGACCAAGAAGAAGGAGAAGGAAAAGCCGGTTGAGAAGCCCGCGCCCCCGCCTCCACCGCCGATGCCCAAGCCAAAGACTATGCCTTGCAGCATCTGTCGCCAACTGGAGCCTCTGGGAGACCAACATGTGCAATGCAGAGAGTGCCGGATGACGGTGCACCGTAATTGCTACGGAGTGGTGGATAACAGGCAAAATGGAAGATGGATCTGCGACATGTGTTCTAACGACAAGAACCCGCAAATCTCACTGGTAAGAAGACATATCCCGGACACTCCACTAAACGGCGGGCTAATTCGTTTGTGCAGCACTACAAGTGTGTATTGTGCCCGGTCGAGAGGACTGAGCATGACTTTGTAGAGCCTCCCAAGATCTCTCACAAGAAAAAGTCGGAGAAGGAACGTGAGCGAGAACGCCTCGAGAAGGAGTCTGCACAGAAGGCAGCCGATTACTATCGAAAGCTCCAGGAGGAGCTCGGCCGGCCGGTAGACCCTAGGGAACCACTGAAGAGGACAGCGGACAACAACTGGGTCCACGTAACCTGCGCTGTCTTCACCCCCGAGGTCAAGTTCGCAAACGCGAAGTCCCTCGAGCCCAGCGAAGGCATACCCTCCATCCCTCGGCCGCGTTATCAAGAGGTGTGCAAAGTCTGCAAGCAGCAGGGCGGCGCCTGTGTCCCATGTCACAACCCAACCTGCCGAACAACATTTCATGTCGAGTGTGCTTACCAGCAAGGCTATGCTGTCGGCTTCGATATCACTCCCGTCAAGGGCTCACGTCGGGACCAGCATAACATCGTCAGCATAGGCGGCGAGAGCGGGACCATGACAGCAGCAATCTGGTGCAAAGACCACGTGCCGAAGGGTGTCATTCACCACATCGAGGATGTGGTCGACGAGTCCGGCTTGAATGCGCTGCAGCTCTACGTGCGGAACTTCAAGCAGGCTGACTTGACACTGACGGGCTGCGCTCGCAAGGCCAACCTCATCCCGGCCGCTGCAAGGCCTACAACTGCCTCGATCACGACGCCAGTCAATCGCAGGGCTTCCACCACCACGCTTATCCCTGCGACATTGCCAGTTCAGGTCAACGGAGCGATCAAGGAGGAGTTACCGTACATTATGCAGCCAGTTGGCAAGGTTTGCATTACTTGCGGCACGGACGTCAGCCCCAAGTGGCACTCAATCGACGAGTCACAAGGTCTTCTGCTCGTGAACGGCCATGGTAGCAGCTTGGGTGAGGAAGCTCAAAAGTTTGTCGCGCAGCGCAACCACCAGTGCCACAAGTGTAAGAAGGCCAACCGTCGCGTCGAGCCCCAGCCAGTCGTCAAACAGGAGGCATCTCCGCCGCCTATCGAGGCCACGAGGTCGCCCCCTCCAGCAACCCGGACCACGGCGAGCCCACAGAACTTGATGAGCGTCAGAAACATTGCGCCGCAGCCGTGGGACCACCGTCCCCGCCAGTCCTCCACGGATGCTCCCGCGGCAACGCAGCCTCCACCCATAACTGCATCGAACCATGGGCCTACTTTCGGGCCGCCTCCTGGACCACTTTCTGTGCAGGCCCCGACTGCCGTCGCACCCCCCATCGCAGCACCTATGGCCCAGGCTCCACAGCAACAGCCACAGCCACCGCCGCCGCTGGCCCAGCCTATCGCGGCCCCGTCCATGCAGTCTGCCTTGCCACCGCGAGGCCCAGCTTCTCACCAGTACGCAGCACCCCACACACCGCCATATGGTGAATGGCGTCGACCAACATCACAACACGGCTCTCATCCTGCTCCTCCGCCTCCGCCGTCTCAATCACACCACATGAATGGAGGACATCCGCAAATGCCGCCCAGCACTGTGCCACCGCTGGCCCCGCCTAATCACCTGCGCCCGCCACCACTGTCGAGCATCCCGCCGCCGCCGCCGCCTCTGCAGAACGGCCATGGGCTTGGCCACCATTACGGTCACCAGCCGGCAGCTAATGGCATGCCGCCGTCGCCGAGAGGAATGGGGGGGCCGCCGCCTTTATCGAATGGAGTTCCCTACCTGCCTCAGCACCATCAGTCCCATTCGGTCCATCATCAACCTCCACCACCTCCTCATCTTACGAACGGTGGCCCTCCGCCACGTGCAGCAGAACATCCTTTCTCCCACGGCCTACATCCCCAGAGGTCTCCGTTCTCAACGCCTCACGGCAGCCCTCCCGTGACGCGAGACACCGTAAGGGTGGGTCGGGAGACAACCATGCCACCGCGTGCACCTGACAACCGACAGCCTAGTGGTGCTTCAGCGAGCCCCTCATTGCGAAACCTGCTACATTAGGAGTCGAGCGGTTCGACTGAGTCGTGCTGCGGGCAGGCCTCGGCAGTCTAGGGACCACCAGCAGGATGCCGATCGAGGTGATCCATCACCGGGTGAAAGAAAACGAGAACGAAAAGGCTAAAAAAAAAAAAAAAAAAAAACACAACACCCGAACCACATTCCTACAAGAAATGCGGCGTATGCCACCTTCTGGCCTGACGTCTACCTTGATCACAGTTAGCGCTGCTTTATTTGTCACCTTGTATTCCAAGACGGGTTTCACAGATCAATTTGTAGAATTATTGTGTCAGAATGGGGTATTCTTAGATACTGTCCGTGTCCTTGATCGACGGACACACTGGAACCCAGACGAATACGGGTTGAAAATGAGGCTCGGATCAGCAGGAGAGACGACTTCAAGAGGGCTAAGTCACGCACTATCTCAAGGAGCTATAGAAGGGCGCCGCCAGAGAGAGTCTGGCGGCGCAGGACTGGCAGCCAGCCAGGGAATTACCATTAAACATGCTCCATTATGCATCAAGCCGTGACATATTCGTGCTCGGCATCCACACTGGGGCGGTGAATCACTCCTTGGAATACACCCTTTCCTCCACGCCAATATCCTCATTCCTATGCCGGCGCTCCCATCAGCCCATGTCATTATTGTCACAAAATAGAAGAAAAGGAGCCGAAAGGAAAGGGGTCCGCCGGATAACGCACCACAACTCGGGCTTTTCGGCGATGAACGTGTCCATCAGCTCCTTGCAGCGCGCGTCGCCGACGACGACGACCTCGATACCGCGCGAGCGCAGGTAGGCCTCGCCGCCGAGGAAGTTTGCGTTCTCGCCCACGACGACGCGCGAGATGCCGTAGAGGAGGCAGGCGCCCGTGCACACTGAAGCATTGAGAGTCAGCTTTTAAAGAACTACGGATGGAGTTTTATTTAAACATGGCGTGGATCGGGCTACAATAGTGTGGTTATGGTATTTGAGACGTGGGCTTCGGGAGGGAATTTTTAATTTCCAAGCGGGTTAAAAATGACTCTTAGAAGCTGCTTACTGTCGCACGGCGAGAGGGTCGTGTACATGGTGCTCCCCCGGTATGCCCTCGCGGGCAGGCGGCCTGAGTTGAAGAGGGCGGACGTCTCGCCCTGTTTGTTTTTGTATTTGTTAGGGGTGGGTGGTTGACTGGGTGTTTGTTTGCCAATGCGAGACTTTTTGGGGGGGGGTGTCACATTGCCCGCTGACTTACATGATGGACTGTAATTTAGTTAGTACATTAGTTCTATACCCTTACTTGCGGGATAACGGAATAGGGGCGTCTCAATATAGATGCAGAATTGTCGTGAGCGGTTCACGGGCAGTCTCTCCCAGGGGATAAAATTTTAGGCAGGATATAGTACTTACTGGCCGAGCCCAGTTGGACTCTCTGGTTGTGACCGCGCCCTAACAGCTTGCCATCCTTTGATACCAATGCGGCGCCGATCTTTACGTTGATTCAAAGTCAGTCAGGAGCATGCTTCTCAGTAGGCTCGTGAGTATTTCGCTTTCCCACCAGACGAATGTCAAGAAGGGAGAGTGCGAGATGCTGGCCACAACTCACCGGGATTCCACCTTCCGAGTAGGACTGCTTGGCCTCCTCGAATGCCATGTCCATGCCCTTGGAGTCGTCCATTGTTGGCGATGACGTTTGGTCAAAACAATTTCGGGTGATGTCAGGCGGTTGCAAATGTTGAAATTTCCATGTAAAGGACTCTGTCGACGTCGTGGAAGCCCCTCTCGAGTGCGTCCCCACCATTGCCCGATGTTATCGTTCAGGTGCTGATAAGAGAGGCGGATGGCCGTGTTTTTACGTGATGAGCAGGTCAAGGAACAACCCATTTCCTTCTTGATCTCTTTTTTTTGGGGGGGGACTTTCAATATAACTAGGAAACTTTTGCTGTCTCTTCTCGTACACCGCATACGAGTTTGGGCGGCATCATCGTCGATGCCGGTACATTCCCTTCAAATGTTACTTCAACAACTCAACAACTGAGTCTGTATGGCCTAGATGCACAGAATAATGTATGGCGGGTCAGTCACTGTACACATAATGTTCTGTGATGAGATGCTTTCTATCATTATATGACTGACTTCGTCAATACATGTGCTAAGCTGATCCTTTTCTACACATGCCAATTTGGTACCTTCAGACCTCTGGTTTCCCTGCGATTCCTATTACGTGACAATGAAATCGCCCGGTGCCTGAGAGGAACAAGACACCGAGATGCAATGGGAGGTGGCCACACCATCTAGGAGGTGACCAGTTCACCGTAGATCAGTGCTAATCCTCTCGTTCCGCATCATGTGCCACCACCTCGCCGCCCTCCACATCTCATCCTCCCACCCGCCAGCCAAGAAGTGATACTTCCTGAGGAACCACGGCTTCGGTTCCCAGCTCCTCATGTCCCACGGCCTGCACGCCCCCGTACCGCGGTCGTTCCCCTGCGAGCCCCAGACGACCATACCCTCCCGGTTGCAGATGTCATAGCACAGCTCGTCCTCGTCGAGCAGGGGCGGGTTCCGGGCGATGGCCCTCAGCGCCCTCTCCCGGAATGAGGGGAAGGGTATTACGTCGAGGTAGACGTGGTGCTCGACGGTGATCTGGGCGTCGACGGGCTGCAGGTCCCTAAAATTTAAACTATAAATATTTAAATTCAAACTAAGGGATACATTGTAAGGTCTTACCGGGGCGCGCCGGAGAACCTGGACCGGATGTCGTCGAGCCGCGCCGATCCCTTGCTTGCGGCCAAGTCCCGGTTGAAGGGGCTGCCGGCCTCGTCGGCGAAGATGGCCTGAGGCCCGTTGGCGACGCCGATGGCGAGAGCGTTGTCCATGACCGCCGCGAAGAGGCCGCTTTGCTGCACGTAGATGACCTGTCTGACGTCCGGGAGCTGCAGGTTCATCAGCTTCTGCATGAACTCGCCGAGGCTATCCTCCCTGGTCAGAGATGCGGTGGTGGCTGCTGATCTCATCGATGGCACCAGGGTTGTTGAATCTCTCGAAGATGCTGGCGCTGACGCAGTCTTCGGAGCAACTCCCTTGCCCTTGATGTTATCCTGGGGCCTCGAAGGGCCGAGGAGATAGGTGGATTGCTGCTGCCCGGGAGTGCTGAAGAATATTTGGTCTGGGCTTAGTATCGATGCTGTCGGGGACTGTCTCGCATGTGGTCGCCGTATGAGTTCTGGAATCTCTGCATTATAAAAGCTCTGGTCTGTACCATGGCCTCCAAATGAGGGACTCGCAGCTATATTCGGCAGGTCTTGATACAGCTGTGTTTTCCCAGAAGCACCATCTTGGTGTCCTACAAAGTCCCACGTGGACTCATTGCCCGGCAGCGACCACGATATGTCGAAGTATGCGCCATATAGAGCCGGGAGCTCCAAGGCGCCGACACCTTCATTTGGGGGGTCCGAGGAAGATGGCTGTAGATCTCCCAGTTGAGACAAATCTGGGTCCGTGGAAGCGCTCTCATGTGACGACCCTGGAAGTGCTTGATCATCCTTCTCGAGGAGACGGTCCAGCAAGGCCAGCCTCTGCTTCCTCCGTTCTCCTATGGTGTAACGGTCAGTCCCTTGCCAGGCTTGACTGATTTGAGGAGAGATTCAAGAAGACAGACTGTAGATGCGAGATGCATTCCTGTTCTGCTCTTTTCTGGCGTCACTGTTCCTTTTGGTCACACGCGGTGCTGGCCGGGACTCATCGATACCCTCTGTAGTTGTGGCTGGCCCCATTGAGTGTAAGCGTCCTTGTAGATGGCGACGGACTACAAGTACTGTAGTTATGCATACTTTTGCCCCGGAGTCGATGGTAAAGCTGCAAGATCTTGACCAGGTCAATGGAGCAGCCACGCAAACGGGAGTCAGATCATGACAGGCGTACCCTTTTGTGGCGCATTGGAAGGAAGGCATGCAGTTGGTGAGACGGATGTAAGCAGCAGATTAGGCGGAGCAAATGGTTAAGTCCGACGGAGCGGATTCACCGATTGCTGTACCACACAGTAAACAAAGAGGCATGGACAAACTCCAATGCTGAAGGTGTCGCTCTCTTGGAGAATGATTGATTCAATTGCATGCACCTTGTCGAGAGTGGATCCCGGCTTGGTCAAGACTTCCGAGGTGGCAGTACACGCGAATTCAGCCTTCATGGATGCCCAGTGACTCTGTGCATACATAGTCACTGCCACCAAGCAGGTAAGTATTCTTCTGTCTCTTTTGTGTTGTGTGAATAAACGTGGTGGTGTTACAGGCAGGTTGTATGCAGCTGTTTGCGTCATAGGGTCAGGCTGGCCGGCCGGCGTTGGCTCTTGCCAGGAAGAGAAACTTACAGGCCTGCCAGCCTGCCTGGCCTGGTCCCCTGATCTGGAACCAAGGGATTAGTGGATCCAGGGTCCTAGCTTCCAAGGTGTGTTCAAATGTTGCCACTGCGCAGATACGTGAGACGGAGGTACCCGGATACCAAGGGTGGTCTTTGCATACCTAGATATGTGTGGGTACGGAGCACATAGTACTTCCACATACGACATGTGACTGGGGACGGAACACGATCTTTCCAGGTGCCCTAGTGTCAGCCTGGAGCTTACCTTGTTCGTGGGTGAGGCGTGCAAAATGTCAGATTGTAAGCAGCCACCTCAATGGAAGGTTCAGGACTGCTGCCAGCTGGGGGAGACTTTGGGATGCACTAGGTCTCGCAAGTAGGTACCAGGTACGGTGTTCTGCTGTCTTCCCCGAAGACTGCGGGGCATCCCTGTCTGTTAGCAAGTGACCAACGCTATTTTCGGGTTGGCCACTTCTGCCCCCAATCCAATGCCGGGGGCACAGGTCCCGAACTAAGAGATCGAGCAGCTTCTACGCTCTTCCATAGAATGGATTTTCGATGGTCGGGCTGACAATCCGGTTGGTCCTGCGGCCTGCCTGCCTCTGCAGTGCTGCTCCCGGTTCTCCATCTCAGCCTCCTCCTGCCGTTGCCGTGCTGCGATTCTGTGTGCCGAGCGCAAGCTAAATTCATTTCACCGTCGCTGCAGCCGTTTCGTCAGTCGTCTCGTCTGCTGCCCGACCAGCTGCTACCGACTCGACTCTTTCTCTTTTTCTTCCCCTGCGCAACACCACCGGCAAGTCAGTCTTTCCTGGCCTTCATTCCCCTCGTCATCTCCGACCCTGATCTACCAGACTCCTACTCTTGATACCCCCTTCTCTGCGTTCCTGGCCTTGTTTCGCAAGCCCGGTCACCATCCATCCGCTTCTGCGGCAACCCGCCAGCCCGACCAGGCCCTCGTCCCTTTCTGTACGTCCCATCGACCGCCGTCTACTCCTGCATGACGAGCATCGACCGTTGTTGTGTCTTCCCTGCTTGATACTTCTTTGGCACTGTGCAAATCTGGGCTAACCATCTGTTGGATTCACAGCCGTCATCGAGCGAGAAATCTTTCCCGACTCCCAACAGATACCCCCACATTTCCGTCCTATCCTAAACCGACACCATGGTCCGGGAGACTACCTTCTACGACCAGCTCGGGGTAAGTTGAATACATGCGAAACTCACCCCTATCTTACTACTATTGTTGATATCGGAGGGCGCAGTACTGACAAAACCCTCAGGTCAAACCCACCGCCACTGAGGCCGAGCTCAAGAAAGCCTACAAGGTCAACGCGCTGAAGTACCACCCTGGTACGTGACACCCCCCTTCGCTCACAACCACATCTTCGGTCCCACCATCCTAACCACTGAACAGACAAGAACGCCCACAACCCAGCTGCCGAGGAGAAGTTCAAGGAGATTTCCCACGCCTACGAGGTCCTGTCGGACCCCCAGAAGCGCCAGATCTATGACCAATATGGTGAGGCTGGCCTCGAGGGCGGCGCAGGCGGCGGCGGCGGAATGGCTGCCGAGGACCTGTTCGCCCAGTTCTTCGGCGGCGGCGGTGGTTTTGGCGGCGGCCTGGGAGGAATGTTCGGCGGCGGCGGTGCGCCCAACCGCGGCCCACCCAAGGCCCGCACAATTCACCACACTCACAAGGTCTCCCTCGAGGACATCTACCGCGGCAAGGTCTCCAAGCTCGCTCTCCAGCGCTCCATCATCTGCCCCAAGTGCGAGGGCCGAGGAGGCAAGGAGGGCGCTGTCCGCAAGTGCACCGGCTGTGACGGCCACGGTATGAAGACCATGATGCGACAGATGGGCCCCATGATTCAGCGTTTCCAGACCGCCTGCCCCGACTGCAACGGTGAGGGCGAGATCATCAAGGACAAGGACCGATGCAAACAGTGCAACGGCAAGAAGACGGTTGTCGACAGGAAGGTCCTGCACGTCAACGTCGACCGTGGCGTAAAGAGTGGTGCACGCGTCGAGTTCCGAGGCGAGGGTGACCAGGCGCCGGGCATCTTGGCCGGTGACGTCGTCTTCGAGATCGAGCAGAAACCTCACCCTCGTTTCACCCGGCGGGATGATGACCTGCTTTACAACTGCGAGATCGAGCTGGTGACCGCGCTGGCTGGAGGCACGATCTACATCGAGCATCTGGATGACAGGTGGCTGAGCGTCGACATCCTGCCTGGCGAGGCCATTGCACCAAGTAAGTGCTCGCACGAGTGTTTGGACCGAAGAACAGGATGCTGACCAACTTCGTAGATGCTGTCAAGATGCTCCGGGGCCAGGGTATGCCATCATACCGCCACCACGACTACGGAAACATGTACATCCAGTTCAGCGTCAAGTTCCCTGAGAAGGGATGGACCTCCGACGAAGCTGCCTTCGATCAGCTCCGCAAGATTCTTCCCGCGCCGGCTCTCCAGAACGTCCCGCCTGCTGAGGCCATGACCGAGCCAGCCGACCTGGAGGACCCTGACACCAACGCCGGAGCCAGAGCCTTTGGCGGTGGCGAGGGCATGGATGAGGACGACGAGGACGGTCACCCACAAGCTGAGCGCGTCCAGTGCGCATCCCAGTAAACGATGGCGAATGGTTCGGACGACACGGACACACATAGTTCTGTTCTTCTCGGCCTAAATGGCTAGGACAGCACCCATGTTCTGGGGCTTGGATGCGAACGACGGTAGCGCATCTCTTAAGGGTCTCTCTTTGCTGGAGACCATCTTGGGTGAGACAAAGAGGCTTGCGAGTAGACGGCGATTACCGACCATGTTACTTACTGCCCTTGTGGCTGGTTACTTGCCTCTTCTACTTGCGTACTGGAAGAGAGCGCATTGGTTGGTCTGTCGCGCCTCGAGAGAGACCATTGGAAGGAGTTGATACACACATCGGGTATGGCTTACCAGGTGGACGTAATGAGGAATGCTGAGGGAGGGTAGATTACACTGTCCGTGTTCTGTCTTTTCCTTGGTTACGTCGTGATGAAGCAAATCGTGGGCGTTAGAGGGGCATAGACAGGCATTTGGAAGCTGATCAGCTCCCCGTGAACTCCGTGTTAGGTTTTTACTTTTTGCAATTGATGGTTTGCTTTGAGAGAGGAGTGGTCTTGGCTGTTTGGATTCCGATGCAGGTGCATGCTACTCTCCTTCTGTTGGACCCTCTTCACAGTCTGTCTTGCGCAGATTTTCAGCGTTGAACAGCAAAGTTTGCGCCTCATCTTCCGCAACATCTGTTTCGTGCACGCCTAGGTCCGGGACAGGACCAACCAGACCATCAGTGACCTTGTACTCCTCTCTTACATGTTCGATCTTGAGCAAAGACTTGCCCAAATCGTACTCTTCACCTTCTGTCTTGGCAGGCTCAACCGCAGCCACCAACCTGGCACCATCGACGACTTCGACCCCTAGTGGGTTGCCGGGGAGGTTGATTGTGTGCACGTAGTCCAGAGTGCCGGTTGTCCCCAGCGAAAACAGGAATATCGCAGGCACGCTGTACTAGTTAGTTAATTTTGCCCTTTTTGTTCATGACTCTAGAATCACACATATGGGAGATGGCACATACCGCTCACAGATTACCAGAACGGTCGCACCGTGGTCCGCCCCCTCGGCCGGCCTCCCCTTCCAATGCGACAGCCCCGTCACGGCGACCTTGCTCGCTCCAGGGACCACCCCCTTGACAGCACCCAGCAGCGGCGCCTTGGCAAGAAGCTTACCGTCCGCCCAGCTCCAGACGTACAGGTCCGGGTCGCCCCCACCGCTTACCAGCAGGTGGCCCAGCTCGCCGTCCTGTGGGACGCACAGGCGGTTGACGAACTCGCCGTGGCCCATGCAGAACGCCTCGGTGACGTGCGCCTGCTCCGCGGTGCCCCTGCTGACGCGGATGTGCTCGTCGCGGTCCGCCGTGATGATGTAGGGCCGCCGCCGCGCGTCGTGGGCCAGCGCCACCGCTGTCAGCAGCGAGACATGTCCCAGCAGGAGGGTGCGCTCAAATGGGGGCACCTCGGCCTTTTGTGCGCCGCGCCGGGCCTTGCCGCTCTGGGCGGTGATCTTCTGGTCCAGCAGGGCCTGGCGGTTGCGCTTCGTGTGCACCGTCAGCTCGTTGGCCTGCGACCTGAAGGGCCTGTCCTCTGGGGGTGCCGGGCTCGGGGATGCGGCCGCGGGGGAGTCCTCCTTGAGCTGCTGGGAGTCCTGGGACGGGACCAGGGGTAGCGAGTAGACGTCCCCGAACTTGTCGGCGGACAAGATGGCTTGGTTGTGGGGAGTAATCACGAGGGAGCATGGGCGCTTGGGCATGATCCTACGAGCGTGTGAGTTATCGTGTTTCCCTTACACTTGCGGGCGTGCTTATGTGGTCTGGAAGCTACGTACCTACGGCCGAGCTGCTTTAGGTTCCCGGCGCCATCGTGCTCGAAGGTCCATATGGACTTGCACTGGGTGACGGCGACGAGGTGCTTTCCATCGGCCGTAGCAGTCAGGGTGATGACCATGGGCCGCTCTGACGGCTGCGACCTGGGCCCAGGGCGGGGAACGGCGACCCTACCTCTCTTCCCGTTGGCTGTCTCCTTGCTCTGCTCCCCTTGCTTCTCCTTGTTGTCCTGTCCGGCCTGCTCACTCCCCGACGAGGGCGCACCCGCCTGCTTCCCGTCTTCTCGAGCGACCGAGGTGGCAGAATCGAGCCTTGCACGCTTTGCAGGAGGGCCTTCCAGGCCATCTTGAGAGGGTGCGGGCGTTGACTCCTCGGACACACTGATGACCAGGCGATCCTCTGGTTTGAGGAAGCCAGCCTTCTTCTCCAATGGGTATTTCCAGCTCGAGATGTGAGAGCCGTCTGTGAGTTTGAATGAGTGCAGGTTTCCGCCCCTGGCAGCGAACAGGACGTCGCCACAGACATGCACACTGTGGAATGGCAGCTTCATCTTGAGCTAAATTTGCTCACAGATCCGCAAGCTGCTCCTCTCCGCGAAGCTGGAGAACCTTGGTTCACTCACAAGTGATAAAATTGCCGGATCTGAGCATGCGCCAACTGTTGGTTGGCTGTGAGTGTATTCTATATGTATGGGCCCGTTCAGAAAAGCCCAGGCTGCCTTATCGATAAAACATTTTTGGGCATCAGCCACAATTCCTGCACGGCCACACTTTCCTAGCGCCCCACCTCGAAAATCACAACTGCTGCAACAAAATCAAAATCGGCCGGCCGCTGTCTGAGCTTTCACCTTATCACCTACAGACACACGTCAAGTCAATCTCGACGACTCTATCAACCCCAATTCCTCAACCCCGTTCAATTTGCCCTTAAACTCCTATCTTCAAGCTTCGACAGCAAAAGAAGAAATGGGGGGCAAATCCGCAAACAAGGCCGGCTACTTCGACAAGCTCAAGGGCTTGCTCGAGGAGTACAAGTCCATCTTCATCGTCGGCGTCGACAATGTTTCTTCTCAGCAGATGCACGAGATCCGTCACGCCCTCCGTGGCCAGGCTGTCGTCCTGATGGGCAAGAACACCATGGTGAGTGATGCCATGCCATGCCGTGCAATAAATCCCACCAAACAAATCGCTAATGCCGCTCGACTGGCTTAGGTTCGCCGTGCCCTCAAGACCTTCATCCCCGACTCGCCCGAGTACGAGCGTCTCCTGCCCTTCGTCAAGGGCAACGTCGGTTTCGTCTTCACCAACAGCGACCTGAAGACCATCCGTGACAAGATCCTGGACAACAAGGTCGCCGCCCCTGCCCGTGCCGGTGCCCTCGCCCCCGCCGATGTGTGGGTCCCCGCTGGCAACACCGGCATGGAGCCTGGCAAGACCTCCTTCTTCCAGGCTCTCGGTGTCCCGACCAAGATCGCCCGTGGTACCATTGAAATCACGGCCGACCTGAAGCTCGTCGAGGCCGGTAACAAGGTCGGTCCTTCCGAGGCCACCCTGCTCAACCTGCTCAACATCTCCCCCTTCACCTACGGTCTGGGCATCGAGCAGGTCTACGACCAGGGCAATACCTTCCCCCCCGAGGTTCTGGACGTCGGCGAGGAGCAGCTCCTGAAGTCCTTCAGCAGCGCCATCTCCACCATTGCCTCCGTCTCCCTGGCCATCGGCTACCCCACCCTGCCCTCCGTTGTCCACTCTTTCGTCAACGGCTACAAGAACGTCATCTCTGTCGCCCTCGGCACCGATTTCTCCTGGCCCGAGATTGACGAGCTCAAGGACCGCATCGCCAACCCCGAGGCTTACGCCGCTGCCGCACCGGCTGCCGGCGCTGCCGACTCTGGCGCCGCCGCTCCCGCCGCTGAGGAGAAGAAGGAGGAGGAAGAGGAGGAGGAGGATGACGACATGGGCTTCGG
Organism: Stenocarpella maydis; assembly: GCA_002270565.1. NCBI lineage: Eukaryota > Fungi > Ascomycota > Sordariomycetes > Diaporthales > Diaporthaceae > Stenocarpella > Stenocarpella maydis. The sequence continues at coordinate 297,324 of NQMI01000012.1, forward strand.
TCTCTTCGACTAAGCGGTGTGTCTTCGCGCCCCACGACATGTTGATGACACGTACGATCGATGAAACTCCGGCCTCTCATGATACGGGGCCGACTTCAACCGGTTCTTTGCGGAAAATGTGAAAACGGGTAAATTGGTTCGTCGGAATAAGGGCCGTATTATGGGATAATACCCTTTTGATAGCGAACAACTACGGATCATTTGCTCCCAACCCTGTGGTTCACCGGACTGCACCGTGACAGGCATTGCGTGTCGTTTCGCCTTGTCGGCCTGAATGGTAAGCCCAAACTTTTCTGTTTTCTCCAAGCGAAGGCGTGTCGAAGATTAAAAAACAACGATTCAAGAGCTTTTTAACCCTGAATTTTTCTGATGACCTCATCACCACCCAATGAGACACCTCCAAGTTTTGGTCCTTTTTATTTTGTACAGATATCTACTTGTTTACACAGTGGGGTATCTATGCTAACTTGATCAAAGGTGTGCAGATGGTGTTTTACGTGCCCAAACTCGTATTTGATGTGGAAGGGTCCACATGAAACCTGAAGAGTGCGCCCATGCTCATGTCGCCTTTTCACCCAGTCCCCTCCCCTGCTGAGGTATCAGTATCTCCCTCGCCGTCTGTAGAGCCGCCTCTGGTAGTCCCGCCAGACGTGCGACCTTGAGCGCATGGCTCTGGCGGTTAACACCCTTCCGTAGCTTGTGTACGTAGACGAACCCTCCCTGTTCGTCCTCGGCCACATCTGTACAGTACATCTCCACCGTGCCCTCGTCCCCTCCGTCCTGGACCCGCATCGCATGCTCGGCCACGAGGTCCGCGACGCTGTGGAAGTGCGTCGCGAATAGCGCCCTGCACCTGTTGACGTGGATGAGGTGGTGCAAGCACGCGAAGGCCACCGCGCACCCGTCCTCGGGCGTCGTGCCTCTGCCGATCTCGTCCATGATCACGAAGGACCGCGGCGTCGCCTGCCGCAGTATGGTCGCCGTCTCGAGCATCTCCACCATGAAGGTGCTCTGGTCCGCGTACAGGTTGTCGGCGGACCCCACGCGGCTGTATATGGCGTCCACTATCCCGACCTCTGCGTACGAGGCCGGCACGTAGCAGCCTATCTGCGCGAGGATGGTGATGAGCGCGTTCTGGCGGAGGAAGGTCGACTTGCCCGCCATGTTGGGCCCCGTGATGAGCCAGACCCGGCCGTTGCCACCGGTGCTGCCGGCGCCGCCGGCGCCGCCAGCTCCGACGAAGCAGTCATTGCTCGCAAACGTCCTGCCTGCCTCCCGCAGCCCGCCCTCGACGGTAGGGTGCCGGCCGCCGATGATGACGTGCCCGGTCCCGCCGTTGAGCACCGGCCGGACGAGGTTCTGCTCGGCGGCCAGGCGCGCAAACGACGTCGCGATGTCCAGCTCGTCGAGCACGCGCGCGTTGCGCCGCAGCCTGACGATGTTGAGCACTGTCTGCTGCCTGAGGTCCTGGAACACGCGCTGCTCCTCGGCGCGGATCCGGAACCGCGCCTGGTCTAGGCTCCGGCCGAGCTCGGTCCACTCGGGCAGGTGGAAGGAGCGCGACGTCTGCGTCTGCCGGCCTGGCAGCCCTGGGATCTCGGCGATGGCAGACGAGGCCCACTTCAGGTCCTTCTTGCCCTTGATGTGGCATATGTGGCCGAGGCCAGGGGTCCACTTCAGCGTGAGTGACTGTGCGCCAAAGCGTTCGCGCAGCTGAGTGGTGAGCGTCTCCTTTTCGTCGAGAAGGGCGTCGAGCTGGGCGTGGAGTTTCTTGAGATGTCGGCTTGCGTTCGGCTTCATGACCCATACCTCGTTGTCCTCGCCGTAGTAGTTCTGAAGAGACACCGGCTTGCGCTTTTTGGCCGTTTTCGGAAGCAGCGGCGAGTCCTCGGTCGAGCCTTGATCGTCCACGATCTGCTGGGCCAGTGCAATCATGTTACCCTGCTCGCTATCTTCGATCTGATGCTGCTGCACGATGCCTTCCTCATCTATGGCCTCGCGGATGCGGCGGACCAGCTTGAGGGGGCTTGCCAGCTCGATGCGGTCTGTCATTTCTCTTAGAGATTCTTTCGCTGAGGCCGCCTCAACATCATTAGTAGAAACAGCCTCCAAGAGCATAGAGATAATGTCGTCCGTAGCTTTAATTGTGCTCGCGAGGTCAAGGAGATCATCGGCATCTCCCCGGCCGAGCGCAAACTTTTGGACAAGCCTCTGGGAGTCATGGCTTCTTCGTAGCAGTTGAGTGATACCTTCTCGGAGCGTTTCGTCGGCAATAAAGCAAGCTACGAGATCTTGACGAGATCTAATGACATCCAAGGACGCCGAGGGAGCACTGAGCCACTCATTAAGAAGCCTGGCACCGCTCTTTGTGACGGTCCGCCTAATGGCGTGAAGCAGGCTGCCACGGAATGCGCCGTCTCGTATGGTTTGCTTGATCTCAAGTGACCGCATGCTGTTCCTGTCAATGTTCATCACCTGCATGGCCTCGTGACGCAGGGGGGGCTGAAGCTTCATGCTAATTCCCTGCAGGCGATCTTTGACGTAGTGGAGCAGTAGTCCGCCCGCTTTGATCTCACCATCCGTGAACGAGCCCAAAGTGTGGGGTGGTATTTCGGACTCGAGCATCGGAGCCCAGTCAGAAATGGCCAGCAGCTCGCCCTGGGGGGCATATGTGACGAGCTGCCTCTCCTCTTCCAGGATTGGAAAAATAACATGACCGGAGCGTGACTGTAAGGCCTGGTCCAGCACAAACTCCCTCGGGCATACACGCGAGAGCATGGAGCCAAGCAAAGGCAAGGTGGTGGCCTGCGTGAAAAAGTGGCCTGTCGATAGGTCCAACCACGCCAGCCCAATGGGAACGGGGGCATTTCCTGTAGCGTCAGCAGATACGACGCCCGGGCCCGCATCGGGAGACAATGTGTCGAGGGCAGTAGACAGCGCAGCCTGTGGGACATGTTCTCCAGGCAGGTGAATGGCCATGACGTAGTTGTTGGCATAGGGATCCATGAACTGCTCGTCTATGAGAGTGCCAGGGGTGATTATGCGGGCGACCCTGCGATCGTGCATCAAACCACCCGACTTCGCCTGGTCTGGAGCAGCATTTGGGAACTCCTCGGCGACGGCGACATATCGATTGAGGTCCTGGACCAAGATCTTGAGGAACCGATCTAGCTGGAAGAATGGGAACCCGGCCTAGTGTCCGATAAACAAGCATTAGAACCCGCCAAGATGGTGCCAGCGCGGAGCACAAACATACGACGTCTGGCCCGAAGCGGCGGATGGGAGGGGAGGGGGCATGGCCGGGTCGAGATTTACCATTGGCACAGGGCCGGCAGCCGTCTTCCTCTGGGCGACCTTGAGATTCAGGAGCGGGCCGTACTCGTCGGCATGCTCAAAGTACAGCTCGTAGAACCCACCGACACGCGTCAACAGGACGCAGTTGTCAAACTTGTTCATGTTGCGGCGCGCCTGTTGCACCACGGTCGGGTAGGACGGAGCAGCATCATGAGCACCAGCACCAGCACCAGCAGCAGGGGCGTCGTGCTCGTCGGCAGGCCTGGATGTGGCTAGGGAGTCTGCACGAATGAGCCCCTGGGGGAGATCATCGAGGCTAACGACGGTCCTAGTCCTCTTGCCCCGAACCTGGGTGTGGGGGAAGTCACGCGGTGCCAGGTGCGCCCGAATCGGGACGCTGTGGTGTTGACAGCTGAACCTGCAAAATCGTAAGGTGGCCGTCGGAGCTGGCCATTTGCCTAGGAGGTGAGATTGAAGCCTCCGCCTGTGGAACGTCACTCGTGATGAGCGAACTGCCAGGCCCAGGGAGGAGGGCAGCATCAAGACTGATTGTTGTGATTGAAAGGCCTCGACGCGCCCATGCCTAATCCGAAGCGTGGGGTGTTCAATGTTCTCGCATGAAACGAAAGAAGGCTCGAAATGAATGGCTGCAGATCAAGACTCAAAGTGGACTGATTTGTGTGGTGTTGTACGATTTGTTGTGGTGATGAGTATACTTAGCCCAGGGTCAAGGGTTCAGGGTCTGGGGCTCCGACCGACCTCCCCCCCACCCCGGGGGAGGCCGCCCCGGTGTGCGGATCTCGGGCGGATCACCACCCATGCGGGTCTTGACTCCACATACACAGAGACAAGTCGGTCTCCTGACTCGATGTTGTGTAAATGCCCTTCTAGCTCATCGGTAGAGCGCATCACTAGTAATGATGAGGTGATTGGTTCGATTCCAGTGAGGGGCATACGTTTTGTCTCTAGTGACAGTATTAAACCATTGAGGACTGTGCAGGATAAACTCCTAAGGATTTATCACCTCGTGTCTCATGAGGTGTTAATAGAGAGGCCCCTTAGTTGCATTTTTATCTATATATATTAGACTAATAGTAAAAGAAGTAACTAGTAATTTTATATAATATACATAGTTATATTAAGGATTCACCTTGTATGCCTCTCTAACCACGTCTGCCTTGTATTTAAGCAGAGTTTGCTGCTCTCTCAGAACCCTCAGGCCCGTCTCATATTTGCTGGGTGATATCCTGCAGGCTGTGCATGGGTTGAGGTTTCTGCTTGTCTCTTTTGTTATATATACTGACCATGGTAGCAATTAATAGCAATTGCACGCCATGCACATATCCCGTACGTAGTACAATGTGCAGCTGGAAGTCTGCATGTTTACTAATTAATGTAGATCCATCCGCGTCGAGAACCGACGACCCACCACCGTCCAGGTGCATGTCTGATGCTCCACCTCGGGCCGCGGACCCGCTCGGCCGTGGGGTCGCAACACCATTCTGACCTGGGGACAACGAGCCATGCCATGTCACCATCGCGGATGCATTGGCTGATCGGGATCGCCACAGCTAACAGAAGACCAACGCACAACGTGGCGCGCAAAGACTCGGCAGGTCTGCCGGCCAACATACTATGTGTCGGGCCAGGAACGAGGGCAGATGGACAGCCTGTCCGACAGGGCACGCGCATGATGTGGAATCTGGCAGCGGGCATCTCGCGCCCACGGATCGGACAGGCAGTAAACGGCAAGGCCTGTGTTTGCGCCTGTTGCAAACACGCTGCCAATCCGAGCCTCCGGGTCGGTCCCAGGGCCGAGGCTGTTGGTGGTGCCGCGGTTTTGAGTTCAGAGACGCGTGGTTTGTGCTCCGGGCCACGTCCCAAAGAGATGACCTGGAGTCAGGACTGGGCTGATGATGGCATAAGCTTGACCGAATCAAACCAGGGCAGTGCGAGCCAGCACGGGCGGTGCACGCACAGAAGGGCAGGCCAGCAGCACATGGCAGCTGGCAGGGGCCAGGCCTGCAGGGGCCCTTGTGCGGCAGCCGTCGGCATCGACCGATGGGCGCATTTAGCCCATCACTCCTCGTTCGATGTTTATCAGCCTGGCCCGCTTCTTGCTCGCCTCTGCCCTAATGTTCACGACATAGTCGAAAGACGCCCGCCCGTCCTCTGCAGAGCCTTCTCCTTCCTCTGCCGTTTCCCCAGCGGGGTCAACCCGCCGTCAGCAGCTCCTGGGCAATGCGTCGCCCTGCGCTGGCCCGAGAGCCTCTTGTTCGTTCCCCCCCCCCCCCGTCCCATCTCCCCTACCGGGCTGGTGATCCCTTGCCGCCATTGCCCCATGGGCCGGCCCATCGCGAGCTGTGTTGCGACCAGCCCGGTGTCTTCTCCACGCGATACCGAACAGCAGGTACTGACGTCTGCACGCTGCCTGGCGATCCAACGCTGGCTGATGCCCTGCCCACCTCCCCCAGGCTGGCTGCCTGCCCCCTGAGCGGCGACGGTGCGAGCGCGCCTCGCCCTTGTCCCGTCTGCTCGCTTGCTCGCCCGCCCTCTCCGTCTTGTATTTATTCAACCCGTCCCCTGGTCTCCACCGCCAGCCTTTGCGGTGCACGAGCTCCTGTCCCCCTTCTCTCTTGATATCTACCTACCTACCTACCCACCTCCTTGCTCTCACATGTATCCGCGCCTGCTCTGCTGTGTGGTAGCCATCAAGTCCTCCTGAGCTTGGCCCTTCCCAGCAGGTTACGTCGCGGACAGGAAAACTACTGCACATACAAGGCTGCGGGCGGACAAAGGAGGTGGTCACCCGCAAGTGTCAGCTCTCGAGATCGGCCGCCGTAGTGGCCCGACAAACGCCGATTATCACGCCACCCCTTCTCACTGAATTTCTCCCGCTGCCCCCCGCGTAATCCGCAAGTTGCAACCATGGACGCCTCGACCTTCCCCATCATGCTCAATCTTTCCTCCAAAATCCCACTACCACTCCCACCAGATCACAAGTTGTTCTTCAAACACGGCCCGAGCCACGCCCCTGCAGCAATCCCAGGCCTTGCGAACAACCTTGCGAACCCCTCGCTGCTCAAGACGTTTGCCAGGGAGATGAACGGACCAGCGCCCAAGAAGGAACCCTCGCTCCTGGAGAAGCACTTCCAAGAGCAGCAGCAGCTGCGCCTTAATCTAAAGAAGTTGAACGAGGAGCCGGCCGAGAAGGGGCAACAGCAGAAAGGACCACAAACAGAAACACAACAACAACAACAACAACAACAACCATCATCGCAAGGCTCAACCAGGTTTTCGTCTTCGCCATCCGCAAGCGAATCCAGCATAGAGACCAAAGTCCCACCTCCATCCGCGTCGCCAAACGCCACGGCCGAGCACTCATTCGATCTCGGCGGTGATAACCCAGCTCTCGCTGACCCAAAGTACGTCCAGATGGTTTCCAGGATGGCGGCCTTCTACCAGCAGAGGTGCCAGGCGATCCTCAACTACCAACAGCAGCGGTGCCAGACATGGGCTGCTGGGCACAGGCAGAAATGCCAGGAAATGATGCACTCTGCCATGCTTGTCGTGGCATGGTACATCCGGGACCGGATCGGGCGTAGGAGGCGCAAGAGCAAACGTGCTTTCCGCCGTGGTCTGCGCGAGAAGAACACCGCCGCCGCCCTGAGAAGATCACCAAAGGGCGAGCTCGTCCGCAAGTGGGTCATGGACATCCCCGATGCCGCACAGTCGCCCTACAGTGGTATAAGGGACGACGATAAAATGGACATGGAGGAGAGACACTTCGACGTCGAAAAAGAGGTCACACCCGACAAGGACAGCCAACTGTTTTCCGTCGCGGACCAGATGATCAAGTCTCAGCTGGCCAAGATCGACATCCCTCTGTTGGGGGCGTTGAATCTGGATGACAGTGACAGTGAGACCGACGATGACGACGACATGGGGCGTTTCTGTTATGCGCCCGAAGACTATGGGTTAGACGGCGAGGACGATGAGGACTGCGGCGGCGACGGCGACGACGACGACGACGACCTCGACTATGAAGATGAGACCCAGGAGCCTACCGAGGATGAGATCTCCCGGGAAGCACTCCATGGAACCGGCAATGGGTCGCTAAAGAGGAAGCGCAGCGACAGCGACAGCGACATGGAACAAATCGAGGTGACCGTACCAGAGCCAAAGCGCCGTGCCGCATTGTAAAGGGATGATGGGGTGGTGGGGCAGGACGATAGCCGCGTGCGCACACGGCATTGTTACTTTGACACACTTCGAACGGCTTCTACTTGTCAGGCGCCAAGGGGCTTTTATTCACGTGTAATACTTCGGATACCCTGTTGTCAGCGTCTCATTTAAACGCGGATATGCATATACATATGGGAAGGGCATCTGGGTTATCCTCTTTTTTTCTTTTTTTTTTTCTTTTTTCTTTTTTTTTTCTTTTTTCTTTTTCTTTTTTCTTTTTTCTTTTTTTTTTTGGTTCCCCTCTTACATTGCTGTTGGTATAGTAGCAGACGAGAGGCTGACAATGTCGTCTGGCAGTATAACCTGCGGTCCCCGTCCATGCCCATCGCCTTCACGCGCATGAAGCAGTACGAGCAGCTGGGGAGGACTATGTAACTCAAGGTTGGGTGTGAGATAGCGGCATCCCCTCGGAGCTGGACATGACACATATCCCAAGGACGGTACAGAGATAAGCCACCAGGGCCAGCCAGATACATAGCGGCTTATCTTATCACGTCCTTCCCCCACAACTCGGCATCTCTTATTACTCGATCTCATCGAGTCAACCAACATGCTCTACTAAATCCATCTGATGCATCCTGCCGCAACCCAACCCGCCTTTCTGCGCCTGGCTCCAGACTCCGAGCATTTTGGCAGATTGTTATTGGGGCTTATCAGATCGTAAATCCAGCTAAGCGAAGTCCCGGCTTCTCGTGGTTGACCAGCCCGTCATCGGCCGGTCTTATGGTGGACGACGTGGGCAAATACTTTGTTATGCTGAATTCTTGGGGTGCTTGGCTTCTCCACAGTGAGATTCACCTGCAACGAGCAAGGCAGACGTCATCTTGCGTACAACCATCCTCTGCGCATTGTCCACTGGTGACGGAAAATTCACGTGTGTCCAGACTGCTTGCTTGTATTCCAAGCAGATTGCCCATACACAACGAGCTCGGCGTGCAGCCAATGGAGCGAAAGCCGCCACAGGTTTTCACATGACAGGAAAACAACACGGAAACACAAGATTGTAAACGACACTGAGAAGGCTCATTGGCCTCATCAGGCAGCCCGTAGGCCCCATGTCGTCCTACGTGTTGCCCTGCAGAACCACCATGGGCCTGAGACCAGAAGAGCACACCTCTGATGCAGGTACCAACTGAGCCACCTTCTCCACTGTCATTGAGATGATGGTGTATTAATAAGGAGGACCAAAAATACACAGTGAGCAGCATCACCCGGTCGGGCGTGCGAACATCTATTGTGCCTCTGTTTTGCCATATCGAAGCTGTTTTCTACATCGCAAAACTTGCGTGGACACAATACTGCGCAAGTGATGCTGCAGTCCTAGGATGCCTTTCATCTAGTTATGACAACGATGGGATTCCCCGATAAGCCTCTCCCCCCCCCTCCGGCCTTTTTTCCCCCCTTTTTTTTTTCAACTACCTCCCCTTTTTGTGCTGTTAAGTTTGGACTCGCTGTCGGGACTCAAGGGAAGGAGAACGCCGAAGTCGGAAGCGTCGGAATCGCGCAGGGTCATGGTGGCCAAACTCTAGGGATATGCACTCGCCGACAGTAGATGCCGGAAACAACACTCAAACGGCCAGGCCAGATCGCGTGACGTTGATGAGCGGCAAGAATTGAATTTGAGCATTTTATAATATCAGCGTTTCTCCCGTTCAAGGTGCTCGTCTGACCTATTCTTCGCAGGCCAGTCCCATACTTTGAAACCTGCGTGCGTGGCTCCCTCCCCTGAACCAGACCGTACATAAAATAAGATGTCCCTTGTTGATACTATATCCAGATCCAGAGCCGTGACCGAGACATATGTCTGTGAGCGAATAGAATGGGTGGTACAGCAGCGAGTGGTCAGCACAACGGGTGGTGGTGGTTCCACGACATCGCCTGGCGCACGGTTCTCGTGCACCAAAAGCATCACTCTAGGGTTGCTCTCACCGAGGGGATTGCTCACAACTCAGGCCGAACCTCGGGCAGGGGAGGTCAATGTGAGATTTAAGCTCAAGATAGAGTTCCATATTGTGGACAAGTCAGAAAAACCCGTGGGGGAGGAGGGACCAAACTAAACCTCGTGCGCCGCCGTGTCAAGAGCCCCTCCCCGACGAGCCGACGCCATAGGTAGGGCTGATGACTCGGGATAGTCCGGAATGTTGGCAGTCGGGCATTCCGACGTTATATACCATACCACAACACCTGAGACAAACCTGCAGGCGTATGTCGTGAACACTGGAACGCATTTCTTGAACACCCTTTCCATTAAATAATATTTACTTTCCCCCGGATCCTACACTACCAAAACCAGAGTGCGGGCCCATTTAACCTACCACAGAACCTTTTCGTGGTATCCCTTATCAATGACTCCAATAGCATGCTAGGCCATCCGGTTTTTATTTCATATGCCGTCGTCTCGATATTAAACCAACCTGAATGAGTTGGGAATGCTTTGTGTTCGACACCAGAGGTCACGTCCACCTCTCGGTCACCGACCATCTTCGTTTGGGGGACGTCAGGTCACGCGGTATCTCAGTCGCCCCGAGCGGCTTCGGGCTCCCCCATAGCCCACCCGTCCCCGACCCTAGCTGTGGCAGTGCGGAAATAGCATGACGCTCTTCATCATCCTCGTGGTGTGGAGGCTGGGCCTCTGGTATTGCTCGCGGCGATACACGGCTGTCCGCCCTGGTCCTGCCCACTCCGTTCCCGTTTGTCTTCGGGGTGCTTGGGCGCTCAGTCGCCGACTTCGCAGCCTCCTCAGCTCTCGTGCTCGGCGACACGATGTCGAAGCTTGTGAAATTGGGGAGAAAGTCGTCATCATCACCCTCGTCCGGCGTGTCCAGGGTGTTTCGAAGGGGGGACCAGAGCCCACCGGCAGCTGACGTTGGCGTTTGTTTCATGAAAGAAGTCACACCGCTACCAACCGTGATACCTCCTCCACCCCCCAAACCATTTGTGCTCAGGCCCAGCCGGCTTGCCAGCCGCGACGAGGCGCCCGAGTCTCGCCTCATGCTGCCAAGACTGGCGGCTGCAGAGGAGCTTCGGCTCCCAGCACCATCGTTCCCGCTCAGGGGAGAAGGCGCGAACGCGTTGGAAAGGCGGCCTCGGTTCTGCGCCGTCACCGAGCCTGACCGACCCGATCTTGTCGAGGTCAAGTGTTCGGTACTTGCGAAAAGCCTGAGGTCGTAACACTCATGGATAGCAACCAGGCCAGATGACGCGTCAGCGTGGGTGCCGTTGGCGCCTCTAGCCCGGTCAGGCCCTGCTCCATGGCCCATGTCGTCCTTTCCAGGCTTTCGTACCGCAGAAGTGAGTGAAGCCAAGCTGACGTCTGTCAGGACTGGCCGATGTGTGATGGCCCCGATCAGGGCATTGCAGCCAGCACCGTGAGAAACGAGAATGACCACCGGCTCCGTCTCGACATCCTCGCCGTCATCATCGCCGACGGCGCCGTCGCTCGTGGTAACGCTGTCCCGCCTCTCCTTGGTCACCATATCCGCTGGGCGCTCATGACTGGCGTACCAGTCGATCATGTCCTGCAGGCCCTTGCGGAACCTATGGTGCATAGCGGTCCACTCCTCGCCGTACGATCCTCCGTCACCCCATTCCAACGGGCCCCGCATCGAGTCCCATTGATAGTCAATATCGCAGCAGTTGTCTCTGGCATGAGGAACATAGCCCCTCGGTATTTCGGCATTGTGTGAGAGCGCGTACGTGGGCACAGGGGCAACATAGGCGCCGCCGGTTATCAGGTGTGACTCTCCGTTGCTCGTGATACTGTCACTCCGGCCGGCCCGCCTCATCGCCTCCGCAAGGCTGCCCAGGTTTTCGAGGCCGTTTTCAGGCGTCGCGACAACTGGGGACTGGCCCCACATCTGGCCGGCCCCAGGCGCAGTGGACGAGTTGTTTTGGGCTTGGAGCGCAGCGATGCCGGGGTAGTTGCTGTAATCCTCCTTCCGCAGCAGTTCGGCCTTTGCACTCGCTAGCATCAGCCCGGAGCCGGGGGGCGGAGTAATGAGCTCGAAGTAGCCCGGGGTGAGCCACTCCCCCAGGAAAGCATCGAGCCTCAGAACAGTCTTTTTTATGGCGGGCTTCGCTCTCGAACCGGGACGCGAAGTCGTAGGTGAGGTCGGCGGCGGCACGGAGACGTCGGGTTGTACGGATGTTTGGAGTCGAGGGTTTGTGGCGGAGTGCGTAGAGGATGACCGAGCGACGGTGGGCGTGGCGGGCTCGGGTATGGAGGCCAGGCCGGCGCTGATGCCTATCGAGGTCTGGATGCAGCGCAGGAAAGGCGAGCTGTGTATGACAACCTTGTACTTCCGACGCTTCCTCGGGGCGCCGTCAGGGGCGGGGGTGTCGGGTTGGTGTTCCTTGTCGCCATCGCGCAAGATCTCGCCGATCCTCTGTCCGACCGCCCTGGCCTGATTCCATCCGCTATATGTCAGGGGAGGGTCGTATGGGGTGGGCGATGAGAGGTGCCATTGCTTATTGGCGGCGTCGAGTCTGTTTCCGTGTCTGCGGCAAGGGGCGACGTCAGCAAGCCAGTACGTTGGAAGTCGAGGTCGGAGGCGGAGGCGAAGGTGATGTGGTTGGTCGTGGGTGGTGATTCCGCACTGGAGACACAGGAATGAGGCCTACCTTACGACGAAGATGTAGGCCGGAGCGCGGCCCATAGCTAATGAGGGTTTTTGTCTTTTTCTTTTTTTGGTCCCTTCTGGAATAGCGCCTGGCAGATCGCAGGCGGGAGAGGAAGGGCGCTGGGCGCTGGGGGTTGGGCGTTGTGGTTGGGGTCCTGGTGCTCTGGAGAAAAGAAGTAGTGAATTCGCAAGTGTCGTCGACAACCGGTGACGGCGGGTGGGCACAAGGCGGGCTGTCCGCGTTAGGTAATGGTGTAATAATGAAGGGTTGGCGCTGCAGTTGCAGAAGTGGATTTGTTAGTTTGGCACTCGGCACTCGGTACGCCTTCCTCGTCCGTAGTGTAAGTAGTGTCTACAACGGTACGGTGCGGGCTCGGTGCGGTGGAGGACGGACAGGGTGGCCCACGTGCTGCCGCTGAAGTGGGCCGCAAGACGAGAGATTGACTCGAGAGCCCGCGATTTGAATCGACCCTTGCTTTCTGGGCTTTTGGAACGAGTTTGCCGTCCGGGCAGGGAGGATATCTCAACTAGTGTACATAGGAGGTGTCGGCAAGTGAGACGGTTTTTTTTTTTTGTTATGACAAGGCTGGTTCCGGATGCGCCTTGTGGGGGGAGGGCTGTTTGAGCTGCAGGATCAGGCCGGTGTCATATTACGCACACGCACCAGCTTGAGGCCGAGGTGAGCGCGACGTGTGACGTGTGACATGTGACGTGTGACGTGTGACCTCTGGCCTCTGGCCGTGGCCCCGACAGATGGATCGCGAGCGTGTGTGCCCTGTGGTCGCTATTTTCGGACGGTCGAGACCAAGGCGGCGAAGAGAGCACAGAAAGGGGGTGGGTGGTTTTTGAGACCAAACGCGTCGCCAACGGGGAAGTCCGTGGGCAAGGAGAGAAGAGTATGGATCTGTTTCTGTTTCCGTTTCTGACTCTGGACCTGGATCTCAGGTCTCTGGAAATGTCTAGGTTGGGCGGTGATGGTGAGGGTTATAAGAGCCTACAGATGGCCGCCATGAAATATGTACATACCTAGGTAGTACTAAGTATTCATTCGATACGCTAGGGACATTGCCCAGTGGTCTGAAATTCCATCGGCCGCGTGACCGTACCGCACCATGAACAGACCGGAACTGGCAGCCATTTTAGCCGCCAACGCTGGTCTTGTACGACGACTAGTTAACATGTACACTAACTATGGTGCAGCGGGTGGGCTCATGGTCGACACAAATGGACTCACTGACGGCCTACCAACATCACGTCATTATTGGTCCCCCGCAATGTCTCACTCGACTCGACTCGACCTGTGGTGTGCATGCTTAAGTACGTACTTACATACATACACTAGTGTAGCCATTGCGGGGTCCTTCCTCCTCCACCCGCAGCCGCCCCCGGAGTTGCCACCAACCTTTAACGTATGTAGTGTATGTACACTAGAGGTGCCAAGGTGCAAGCATCATCATGCATAGCAGCTCCCCCCTTCTGCAAAATGCACCTGCAATCGTCACATGCCAAGCATCCTGCACACCAGGCCCCATCTTTTTCTCAAGGCGGGCGGGTCCCTCAAGCTCCACGCTAAGCAATCAAGCAGATGCCCCCCAGCTTTGACGACAACCACAGCCCTGATTGGATGAGGAGCATCAGAGTATACAATGTATTCACCTAGTTTCCAGCTACACGGCTGGTCATGGGCCACTTACTGTAGCACTCAAGTCAAGCGACCCTTCGCGTCAAGGCCGTCCTGCATTCGGCAGTTCCCTAACCAAAAGCATGCACTCTCCCCGGATGCCATCCCATTCGATTAAGAATACAATTGTACAAAGAACTCGACCACCTTGGTAATAGCGTTGGCGCATATCAGGCGCCGTGTATGCTGGTTTGTGGCGAAAGGACCACAGATCACCAGAGGTATTCTCAGAAAAGCACCGACCTGTTGCTCTCCAATACTCGCAGGGACCGTTGGGAGACCGATGGATCCTGGTGTGCACCAAGTTTACAAAGCCATGGCATGCTTCAGGAGCCCCGTCTGTGTTGCCGCTCCATATGCGGCTAATCTTTCTCATACCAATCTCAATCAAGCACGTCTGGAAATAGTCTGCATCCCGCGGTGATCTCAAGTCCTCCATCCCATTGACGTCGGTTGCGCCTTTTCCGATCGGCGTGGCTTCCATGTCCAGACTCCCGTCAAGAAGGTTACTCTTGATCTCTTGTCCGTACACGATACCCGCGGGTGCTATCATGAGTGCGATCCGGCTTTGCCTCTTTATCGTCCGCCGCCTCGTCAAGAAAAGGCGGCGTAGTACATATCCACTAGTAGGGAGTCCTTTAACCAACGCTTCGCAATTCAGACAGATAGGACTTGCGGTAAAGGCTCGTGTCTCAAAGCGTAATCTTGTTGGCCTTCCTATATGGCCCGATATGGTTTAGAGTCATCGCTTCGTCGGTGCGTTCGATTTGTAACTATCCTTTACTGCATATTGAAAGGAGTAGTGATGGGACCAGATGAGGCAACCTGTTATATCGTGCTATGTCTGTCCCATTATACAACCTCCAATCTCTGTGGTCGCTGTTTTCGTCCGCGGCGCCGAACCCCCAAGGATGTAATAAAATCAAGGCAGACATACCGACGCTTGGGAGTCTCTGCCAGACAAGGCTACAGTATCCGAGGGTTCCCCCTCCCCCCAAACCCCTGATCGCTCCTCGGGTTTATGAAGAATGTAGCAAGCCCTAAGTAGCGGATGCTGTCGTCACCTTGAACCAAACACGTCCTTGAAAGTACTTGAAGATGGTGAAATGGACCCTGGCAGTGAAGGAGAAATCTGGCTCCATGTCCGAAAGTCTTAAATCATCCCACAGAAAGTTTCAACAAACAGCTGATGTTCTTGATCCAGGAGGCTGGTACCACATCGGCAACCTCGGCTACATTTATGAAGACGATAATATCGTCATCACAGACCGCCTCAAGGAACTCATCGAGTACAACGGCTTCCAGGTCCCGCCGGCACAGCTCGAGCTTATCAGCCATCCCGCTGTCACCGATATGGGTCATTGGCGTGGTCTATGTACTGGGACAAGTACCTAGGTAAGTACCTCATTTAGAGATTCTGAACCAGAAGCCTCGATACAATGTCTATGAGCTGTAGTGCTCATAGGTTCAATATGTATCTTGTTACCATTGGCAAGCAAAAGGAATCGAGAATAAAAGTTATGATAGAATTATATTAAGTGCACATGTGGTCAGCAAGCTTTGGCAAAGTTGAATAACTTCGTGTTGCAACACCATAAAAATGACTACCGGACATGCTACGACTTTGTAAAAAGTGCCTTCTTCATGGCCCGGACGTCAAGTTCCTGTGCCCATACCCAGGTATACTCCTCGGTTGCATGCGCAGAAACCAGTATGTGTGAGCCAGAGGGCATCAGATACGAGTCACAGGTATTTTTGTTAGTGCTTTAGGTATATGTAAAAAGAAAGTAACGTAGAAAATGATAACATACCTATAAGAATCGAACTAACCCAAGAGTTGCTATGATCTTCCATATATGTGTAGTAAGTCCACAACGACCACGCCAAGACTCCTATGCAGGCCAGGACCAAAATTTGAACGCGGGATTTTCGGTGATTAAGGGCGTGCATTCGGAGTTTATGGGTTTTGCTACGTCACCTTCGGCGCAATGGGTTGCAGATTAGTTGTGTTACGGAATACTATTTATTGGGAGTACGGAATCAAAGTTCGGAGTTTACTTGCACTCTCCGTACCCGTCCCTGATATAAAGACGCAATAACTAAGGATTAATTCTCCTACATCTAGATATGTTTTCGTGAGATATCGTGAGCGACGGACATCTCCTCAGAGAGTTATTCAAAAGACACATATTTGGACACAAGCTAGTACTAGTAACTTGTCAACCATGAGCCTGCCGCCCTGCCCGCCCCCAAAGTCCCTGCTCGGCCGCCATCGGCTGCTTGCACCGACGGCTTCGGTGTACGTGAGCCCAATTTGCCTGGGTGGTATGAATCTCGGCGAGGCTTGGAAGGATAGGCTGGGAGCGTGCAGCAAGGAAACCGCATTTGAGATGCTGGATTATTTCTACGAGCAGGGGGGAAACTTCATCGATACGTGAGTCCTTGCGCGACTGTTTTCGGCTCTCAGAGGATAGTTTCCACGGCGTTGGTTTTTTATTTTTTTATTTTATTTTATTGACAACAGTGTCCGCAACAGAGCAAACATGTACCAGGATGAGGAATCAGAGCAGTGGATAGGCGAATGGCTCACCACCCGCGGCGTTCGAGATGAGATTGTCCTTGCGACAAAGTACTCATGCGGATACAAGCTCAACACCACACCAAACAAGATACAGAGCAACTTTGGCGGCAACGGTAGCAAGAGCTTGCACCTATCCGTAGAAGACAGCCTCAGAAAGCTGCGCACCACCTACGTCGACCTCCTCTATGTCCACTACCCGGATCTGGCCACGACGGCCGAGGAGCTGATGCAGAGCCTCAACTCGCTCGTGCAGGCTCGCAAGGTGCTCTACCTTGGCATCTCAGACGCACCGGCGTGGTGGGTGGTCAAGTGCAATGAATACGCGAGACACCATGGGCTTAGGGCGTTTAGTGTCTATCAGGGTCGCTGGAGCGCGGCGGCGAGGGACCTCGAGAGAGAGGTCATTGGTATGTGCAGAGACCAGGGGATGGGGATCGCGCCGTGGGGCTGTCTGGGAGGTGGGTATTTCAAACCCAGACCCGAGTCCGGCGCCCCCAAGGAGGGGAGGACAATGAATGTCAAGACGGGGAGGGAGGAAGGTGTATCGCAGGTGTTGGAGAAGGTCAGCAAGCGCACCGGGGCACCTATGACCAGTATTGCCATGGCCTATGTCATGCACAAGGCACCGCACGTGGTACCCATCGTCGGAGGGCGGAAGGTGGAGCACTTGAAGGGCAATATCGAGGCTTTGGGGTTAGAGTTGACAGAAGAGGATGTGGCAGAGATTGAAACGGGCTATGACTTTGACCCAGGGTTCCCCTATGATTTCCTAGGTGGTGGAAAGGTCCCCAGGGGCCCTTCAGAGGTGGTGTTTACGCAGAGGTTCGGCAATTTCGACTATGTGCCGGTCCAGGGAGGTATCAAGCCACACAGAGGGCCATTGAGCACACACGATCCCAAGTGGGTGTGACGTGGCCAGACATAACCTGAGCGGTGGAACAGGCTGTTGACCTGTTTCCTGGGACATCAGTCTCTCGCGGGGCGCAGGTGCTTCTATTTAGAGGACACCGGACTACATATTGAGATTCGACAGAGAGCTGGCTTACAAGATTGCAGTCGCTAATTTGATTCTTTTTTTGAGGAGATTATAAAAGCTCACAACAGACCACGCCAGGACAGACGTGTTTCGGGCTTCAGGCTATACGAATTCTCAAGCCTGAACGAATCATGCCGCCCTTGTGGTCTCTTGTCTGCTCTTGCTTTGCGGATCAAACTATGGCTTCTCCCCCAGGCTTACAAGCCCGAGACTGACTGGTCCCCATTCCGGCCCCCCTCCCATTCCAGCCACCCCATACCCATGTACACACTTGGCTGGTAAACAAAAAAATTGCTCAAAAACCATATAGTTTATTTATGACTTCTAAATTTTTAATACTTCATTTTCTAATTCTCTATAATAAATTATATTATATATGTTTAAGAAATAAATATAATATAATATTCAATAATTATTCAAGTATTCCAAGGCCATAGCAGTTAGGGAGACATGCAAGTTGAGTTGCAATGCCTGAGGTCAACTTTACCTGGAACCCCTGGCTGCCAAGCTGTCAGGGTCCACGAACCTAAGTGCCTAGGTACCTACGTACCTAGTTACCTACTTAGTAGTGTAGGTACGTTGGGTAGTGTACGTGCATTGGGGTGCCGATCAATGACAAATCCGCTGCATTACCACTTCCACCCGGGGGCTCTGCTCCACTTGCTCTTCGCAACTCAGCCTCGACAACAATCTGCTTGTGCCGCAGATATCGAGCTGAGGCCCTCTGTATACCGCCGCCATGAATCTCTCCAACCTCCTCCAGCTACCGGCACTGCTGGCCGCCGCCGTCCTCAGCGCGGCCCTCGTCTCCGCAGAGCATACCAGCAACTGGGCCGTCCTCGTCTGCACGTCGCGATTCTGGTTCAACTACCGCCACCTCGCCAACGTCCTCTCCATATACCGCACCGTCAAACGACTCGGAATCCCAGACTCCCAGATCATCCTCATGCTGCCAGACGACATGGCCTGCAACCCGCGCAACGCATTCCCCGGCACCGTCTACTCCAACGCTGACCGCGCGGTCGACCTGTACGGCGACAACATCGAGGTCGACTACAGGGGCTACGAGGTGACGGTCGAGAACTTCATCCGCCTGCTGACGGATCGTGTGGGCGACGAGACCCCCAGGAGCAAGCGCCTCTTGACGGATGATCGGAGCAACATCCTCGTATACATGACAGGCCATGGCGGGAACGAGTTCCTGAAATTCCAGGATGCGGAAGAGATTGGTGCTTTTGATCTGGCCGACGCATTTGAGCAGATGTGGGAGAAGAAGAGGTATGGCTCCGTTATGCTGCAGCCACGGCGCCGCAACCGAAGACTAACAATGCCCTCTCCCAGGTACCACGAGATCCTCTTCATGATCGACACCTGCCAGGCAAACACCATGTACACAAAACTGTACTCCCCGAACATCATCGCCACCGGGTCTTCGGAGCTCGATCAATCTTCATACTCTCACCATGCCGACAACGATGTCGGTGTGGCGGTGATCGACAGGTACACATACTATAACCTCGAGTTCCTCGAGGGCGAGGTACGCGACCTCAGCAGCAAGAAGACACTGGGCGACCTGTTCGATAGCTACACATATGAGAAGATCCACTCGCACGCTGGTGTGCGATACGACTTGTTCCCGGGTGGAGAATCAGCAGCCAGGGCGAGACTGGTGACAGACTTCTTTGGCAATGTCCAGAACGTGGAAGTGGACGGGACAAAGAACAACACACTGGAGGATGACCTGCTAGCACTGACCAAGCACATAGCGGAGCTGAGGAAGCGAGTGGGCGAGGACGACGTGGAGGGCGAGGGTGCGGCCACACAGAAAGGTGTGGCACAAGGAAGGAGGCGCGAGGCTGCTAGCAACAGATCCAAGTCTGCCAAACCCCTGACGGATGAGAATTGGTGGGCTAAGAAGCTTCTGGGAGCCGTTGTGGTAGGAGGTTGTGTCTCGCTCTGGGGCCTGGGCTCATTTTTGGAAAAGTCGGGCAGATAGCATGATACTCGTTAGTTTGTTAATAAGCGATAGTTTTTTTGTGACTGGGAATATGCATCAGGTATTGTTAGCCTTAGCACCCTGTGATGCGAGGTCTGCGCGCTGAGGAGGCCCCATGGCCTGCCTGCATTGGGTGTGAGATGTGTGGCAATCACGAGCCAAAGGGAGCGAGGTAATCATTGATTAGGAAAGGGAGTCCAAAAAGTGTAAAATGAAGTCAGTATAGGTCAGGTTCGTGCCGGCAATTTTTTTCAAATAAAATCAAAAGAAAATAAAAAAAAAATAAAAAAAAAAAATGAAACCTGAGGCCGTTGCAGAATCGACGCTCTTTGGAGGTCAGTTACACTAGACTCGAAATCGCGTTGCTTGACTGGAAGCGGAAACGTACAAAAAACTTGAGCCTTTCAATCCACCAGACACTCACCGGTTCACCGTACCATGCCCAACCACAACAACTGTAAACAACTTGCATTGATTGATTTTGGGGTGACTTGAGACGGTGAGGTGGTAGCAAGTTTTCCAGCGCCTGAATGAGTTCGGCTCATTGCCCAAGATGAAAGACTCAAAGGTAAGCCTCGCTCCCATCAGTTTTGACGATGCCCGCCATGTCTCACGCCAACTCGCAGATACTACCGTTACGCAGCCTCAATCTCAATTCAAAACCGCTCAACCACAGAGCGATCGCATGGTCTTGCGACGCAGAGCTAGCAGTCGCAGCCGATGACTCGCTGGTTGTGTTCCTACCAGAGTTTCCCCTCCTGGACCCAAATGATGATGATGAAGACGAAGATGCGGACGAGCCCATGGTCGATGACGACCTGCCTGACCTGCAGGTCCAGGACGGGTACCTCTCTTCCCGCCTGCCTAAGCAGTACGGCGAAGGAGACGACGACGACGAGGACCGGCTGGAGGAGGACTCGGAGGACGACGACATCGAGGCAGCTCAGGCCAGCCAGCCCAACGGCACGGCCAAGCCCGCAGGTGGCGACTGGGACGACACGCACCAGGCGGCAACGCGCGCCAACATCGACCCGCTCGACACGTCCGACCCGCGGCGGCAGTTTTTCGACGGCATGCGGCACTTCCCCGTGTCGTGGCCGTACCTGAGCGCGGACCTGAACGCGCACGTCTGGGAGGCGGCCGGCCGTCAGATGCCGTTGCTACACACCAACGTGCGCGACCACCTCGACCGCGACGTCACCCACATCCTCGAGGCCATGCCAAAGGACGCCGAGCAGGAGGCCGAGTACATGGAGACCGGCGCCGTCATCCCCTTCCACGAGATCAACCACCACCCGGGCGCCGGCGTCGGCCTCATCGGCTCCGCGGGCACCAGCATGAACCATGTCGTCGCCATCGAGTGGTCGCCCAGTGGGATCGGCCGCAACCGGCGGCCCGTGCTGGGCGTCCTGACCGGGTGCGGCAGCCTGGCCATCTATGGTGAGGGCTGCGCTCTGCCGTTTGGTAGCACGGTGCGGCCACTGAGGAGCATGGCTGCCAAGGGCAAGGGCGCGGCCAGGGACCTGACCAGCTGGGTGGTGCTATGGGCCGTCGGTGAGAACTTTGTCATACCTGGACAGGAGGAGTATGGGTACGGAGAGTTTATCAAGGCATTTTCCTGGAGCCAGGAGGTTGGGCCCGGAAAAGCCTTGATTGGCTACATGAACGACCTCAGGGAGGTGGTTATACTGTCTGTAGGAACCGAGTACAGAAGGACCAAGGATGAGGGGCTGCAGGAGGCGATATGGAATGTGCAGGAAGTCTGCAGGTTCGAGGCTGAGGCGCCCCACGGGCAACAGGACGTGAGTCGACAGCACTTGGGTCTGAGGCATGAGCTAACACAGGCCGCAGATCAACGATCCAGACTATGTCCCTGGGGGTTCCAGCTACTGCGTGCGATGGAGCCCTTGGGTGCGATCCAAGGACAGTTGGACTTGTGCGATATCCTACATGGAGAGGAACTATGTAGGGTTCCGGAGAGTCAACGTCAATGTCCCAAGCTGGAAGCCAAGCGAGGTACCGAAAATCACCATTGACCCCAACGACTGGGACGGCCGCTGCATTCACCTGAGCACCGATGCCTTCCTGGAATTTGAGAATAAGGTCTGGTCTGTCTCCAACACCAACCTCTGCCGTGGAGTAATCGCCACCCCGCTTATTGCTCTGCCTTTCGAAGTCGACCTCGCGCGTAGCAACCCAGAAAGGCCGAAGACGGGACACTCGACAGATCAATGTAATACCTCGGTTCCGAGCCACGATATTATTACCAACCCTATTACCGGGCTGGTTGTCCACCCAGCTGGGCCCCAAACTGTCAGCCCTCCACTGGTACCCTTGTACACCGCCGTCCGGCTCTCCGCAACAGCTACCAACCATGGCTGGTGGGAGTCAAGCCTGACGAAACCCGGGGGCCAGGAAGGAGAGCCGCAGTGGGTAGCTGAGGTCCAGGAAAAGATCAGCTCAATGTTACCGCAGGGTCTGGCGGGGCGCGTGGGCATCTTCGGCGAGGACGGGGAAGACGGCGAGGACGGCCTCGAGCCCGACGCCGGGGCCGCAGCCGCGGATGAGGGGCTGTACAATGACGAGGACGACGGAGCCGGCTCGGAAGACGCCTCGGATGATGAAACAGCACCCGGGGACGGGCAAGGGGGACCGGACGTCTACCCGCACCGCATGCGCATCTGGGGCCTCGCGATCTCGCCGGGCGGCGGGTCGACGGCGGTGCTCGCCACCCCGCAGCTTACTCAGAAGCCTGAGAGAGGCGGCTGGCACAGCCACCGCAGCAACGTCATTTTCGCATACACCAAGCGCGACGCGGCGCGGGCCCGGCAGCAACAGCAAGCACAGGAGCAGCAGCAGAGGCAGCAGAAGCCCTTGCGGCACGAGGACTTCCTGGATCCCAGCCTCGGCGGAACCCTAGGCGCGGGGGAGGACAGCGCGGCCAGTGAGGACAACCTCACCACCGAGGCCAGGCTGTGGGAGTGGATGTACGGCGGCGGGCCGGGGGTGCCGGGCATCACGCACTACGCCTACCCTTCGGTGGCGGAGGACGGGACGATCAGCCCCGAGAGCGCGGCGCAGGAGGCCAGGGACGCGCTGGCGCAGGCGCGGCGAGACCGCGTCAGGGACATCTTCCGGCCGTTTGCGGAGGGCCAGACGTGCAGCATCTGCGACGACGGGCGGACCGGGTTCGGGCCCATCCCCGGAGCGGCGGGCGGGGACGGGCGGCAGGACGACGGCGGGGCGGCGGGCGGCGGCCAGCTGGACTGCGTGTGCGGGAACGGGCACCGGGTCGCGGTGTGCGGTGCCTCCGGGCTGGCGATCGGGGAGCCTGGGATATCGCGCTGCTGCGGGGTGTGCCGGTCGCGATGTATCAACCTCGACCACCTGATCGACAAGGTGCTGCTGCCGGCGGGCAAGGCGGATGAGGCCGAGGTGGTGAGGCGGCACATCACCGGCGATGTCTGTGTGCGGTGCGGTGGGAAGTACCTTGACTAGGCGTTTCAATCATTTGATCTATAGGGACACCCTGGGTCGCAGCGCAGAATCGCATTCGCTTGTGTTCTAGATACTTTTCGACCCAAACAAGGACAGGTGACTCAGGCATGTGCCTGGCGAGTCTCTATATATGCCTATCAAACGGGGAATTTGGCGCAACGCTTCAAGAAGACACAAGCCGACCTGTCAGTATCCCCTTCTAGATCTAACTGTGGACTGAGGCTGATGCGGCTTAGCCACACCCATCCACGATGATCTCACCCACTAGAGGGCGCCTCACTACCTATTCCTCACACCCACACGCTCACCCGCGCGCTCCAACCTCAGCCAAAGGCCTTGTTCATAGCCTGGTGGGCGAGCTCGACCCCCAGGAAGGTGGCGGCATTGGCCGGGACAGCCCTCGCCAGGGCGGGGCCGAAGCCGGGGAAGAAGGACCTGATGCCGCCCCTGCCGTACAGCTCGCGGATGATGCCGCCGACGGTGACGTTGCCCTCGGAGGTCTGCAGGCGCGACTTGACGGTGTCGACGGGGAAGACGGGGATCCACATGGCGACGCCGGCGGCGGCGCCGGCGCAGGTGACGGCGGTGAGGCTGAGCTGGCCGCTGGGCTTCCCCGTGGCGGGGTCGACGGGGGTCAGCCGCCTCTTGATGTACTCGTAGGCGGCGAAGTAGGCGGCGCTGCCGGGCCCGTCGCGGGCGAGGGGTGGCGGCGCTGCCGCGGAAGACGGAGCGCACGCCACCCTCGCGGTAGAGCTGGCGCACGACGTCGAGGCCGCCGCTGTAGCGGGGCTTCTCGCCGGGGGCGAGGCGCTGGTCCTGGACCTGCAGGATGACCTTCACGCGCTCGAAGGGGGCGGTTATGGCGGTCATGGGGATGGCGGAGAAGAAGCCGGCGGCGGAGACCTGGGCGATGGAGAAGGTGCCGTCGGCAGAGGTGCCGGCCGTGCTGCGGACGATGGTCTTGCCCAGGTCGTAGCCCCAGAAGGACACGGCGACTGCAAGCGGGATGGTGGTTAGCGCTGGCGCAGGAGGGGACGCGGGCAGTGGGAGGGAGAGACGCACACATGGGGGTGACGCCGACCAGTGGGGCGCTGACGCCGGCGTAGAGGCCTCTCCTCAGGCCATCCCTCGCGATGCTCTTGCGCACGACATCAACGGCGCTGGAGTAGACGCCCTTCTCGGCGGTCTGCAGGCGGACCTTGACGAGGTCAAAGGGGTGGCCGACAACGACGGCGCAGATGCCACCGAAACCACCGGCGGCGAGGGAGCGCAGTTGCGCGAGCCCGGCCGAGGCGGCTGCCTTTGCTTCGGACTTGGCCTCCTCCTTGGACTCTGGGATGTGCGGGACCTTGTGTCCGATGTGTGCCGGGACTGCGCTCTGGATGGTCTGGTTGATGGAGGCGGCGGGATTCTCGTTGGAGGCCATGATTAGGCGGTGGCGGTCAGCTCCTGGACCGGCAGCGGCGACGACGAGTTGCAGCAAGTACTGATCGTGGGTCTGGGCAGTCCGAGGCAGAGGGTGCGTGCTTGGAAAGGCGGGACTGCAGGCTGTTGCAGGCCAAGGTCGGCCGAGTGTCAGAACCGCCTTGTTTTTTGTCGCTGTCGAGCCCCAGCCGTCCGTCCGTCCGCCCGCTGGCCGAAATGCGCCTAGTCCTCGAGGCTGAGATGCTGCGCTGCTCTTGGTTAAGGGGAAACCAAAGCCCCTGTCTGCAGTTGGGGGGGATGTTGCTGTGCGCGGTCCTGGTCAATTGTTCTCTTGTGCGTTGGGAGTCTGAGGGCCGGGATGGGAATTCCCGCGGTATAAAGGGCGGACCTTGGGTTTTGCGACGTCACGGCCGCTGGGCCTCGGCTAACTTTTTCTGGTGGTGTGCCCGACACTGCACCGGCCAGAAGTACCCCCACGTCCCACTCCAGCTCTTGAATCTGTAGTAGTGGGCGGCGCAAGGCTGACGGTGGTCACGCGCGTGTCGCTGTGGATGGCGGTGGCTTGGGTTTGTCCGATCGATCGCACAAGATTCGACTCGTTGGCGTCGAAGGGGTCTCTGCCCCGGGTTGACGATGATTGTCAGAGCTCAGGGTCGGGTCTTGGGCCTCGGCAACTCGAGCGCATCTCTCCATTATCGGCAGCATGTCTCCATAAAAGTCCTTGTGTCAGCAGAGGGACTGGCTCGGGAAACGGGCCCAGATCCATTGTCAAGGACCACTCAGCACTGCAGCCACTGTCGGGCGGGATCCCCAGGTTTTGGTACCTGTACCCACTCATCCCGCGCTGGGATTGAATGCCAGCTGGCTCCTCCGGACTTTGTTTTTTGATTGGGGCACTTGGTGTCAGATCCCGGCGACGCTCGTGACGGGGCAAGATGACTTCATCCGGGCTGCGGGCCAGAGGAAGGATTGCGCCCCATCCCCTCCACCTCCCCGGCAACACGGCAAAGGTGAAGGGGGGAGGCGAGGCTGCCGGGCCATGTGTCGTGGTTTGAGATTTCTGATTTCTGATTTCTGACAGCTGCTTGTAATGTCGACCGCCACGGACGGGCGGAGGCCAAGCAGCCTAGGCGCGGATATACTTGGCGGCCTGGGAATGAGGTGGTCCTAAATGACCGGCATGCAGGCGAGCAGGAATGTGGCTCACATACATAGTATATATACGGAGTATACACTCACTAATATCTGGCATATGCAAGTGCTCGGGGGGAGGGGTACTTCACATGTTTGGATTGCTGCATCCATCGGCTGAGAGCGCAGCGGCGGGCAGAATGCCGCTGTTACACACCCAGCCTCCCCGATTTGACAACCCCCCGCCCTGCCTGGGCTATCAACTGCAGGCAACAGTAGGGGTTGTTATATTCATCCGCAAGCCGCGTTGCTGCCCCGGACGGTCCCCCGGGCCCGTACCCGCCGGGCCCGTCGCCGCTCCGTGTCTTTGGCCGGGCCGAGGTCCGGCGTCCCAGGCATTCGGGCACGGGAACCAGCTCGTTAGAAGGCGGCAAGAGCATGGCCAGGTCGGCTTGACAGCGAAAGTCGTTGCTATTTGTACCCCGTCAGGTTTGTGTCACCGAGAGTGGGACAAGGGCCCGGAAAAGTTGGCCAGGTTACACAAACCCTCGATCCGAGAAACAACCACGCCAATGACATGAGCTGATGACGGTTGAGGGGTTCGGGAGCAGACGAAGACGAAGTCGTCAGGCACTGGTCTTCTTAGGCTAGAAGCTGCTGTGGGAGCCTCCTTGCTCTCATCACCCCTCCCGGCCTCAACCCTCGACCTGTTTCTATCCGTGTCCCTCGTCTTCCCACTTGATTGGGATTTTCAGAGGTCTGCGCATATTAACCCCCCCCCCCAACCGTAAAAAAAAAGTAATAATAATAATAATAATAATAATAATAATAATAATAATAGGCGACTTCGTTCTAGCCGCTCGACATTTGCTCCGTGGCGACTGTCGTCGGTCTTTGAGGTACTCGGGCCCCTTGCGGCACCCTGCATGGTCATCCAGGATCCACAGCCGCCACTTCCATCCACCGCCGGGGGTTGTCGCCTCTGACACTATCTATACAGTAGTCCGTAATCGCCTCGACTTATTCCAACAACTACCCATGAACATCAGACGTACTACCTACCATACACAACAACTCCCCCTCCCGACCAAGCCTCAGAATATCTACGGCACTGCTCTTGACGGCAAGCAGCCCCATCTCTACATCTCGCTCGCCCCCTCCGCCCTCCAGAACCCCACACTACCTACCGCACACGCGACATGTCGACATCATCAACTCCAGGTTCCGCCGCCCTGCTGCGGCGGCAACTCAAGCAGATGCAGACCGACAAGGACATCCCAGGCATATCATGCGGCCTCGTGCATGATAGCAACATCTACGAGTGGGAGGTCATGCTCATGATCAACGACGAGACAAAATACTACGGAGGTACGGTCAGCCCCCGTTTCCCTGGACTTCCCTCTGCCCCCCTGGGGCCCCCCTGGCCACACCGTCGCTCCTGTGTCGTCTCCCTTCCTCACGAGACAGGACAACGGGGCCCAGCCCGCTGACACTCGGGCGCCTCACCAGGAGCAAACTTCCGCGCGCGCCTCAAGTTCCCGACCGAGTACCCCCTCATGCCGCCCGCCCTCACCTTCCAGGACCCCATCCCCTTCCACCCAAACATCTACCCGGACACGGGCCTCCTGTGCATCAGCATCCTGCACCCCCCCGAGGAGGACAAGTACGGTTACGAGGCCGCCTCGGAGCGCTGGAGCCCCGTCCAGACCCCCGAGACCATCCTGCTCAGCGTCATCAGCCTGTTCGCCAGCCCCAATGCCGAGTCGCCCGCCAACCCCGAGGCCGCTAAGCTGTTGCGCGAGGAGAGGGCCGGCGCGAACAAGGAATTCCGGAAGAAGGTGCGCCAATGCGTCAGGGAGAGCCTTGGGGAGGATTGAACATTGGGGTTTTCTCTTCCATCTCTCTCTCTCTCTCTCTCTCTCTCTCTTTCTGGGGATTCTATTCTAGTCTAGGGGGAGCCCCCCGTCAAGAACTTGAGCAGTACGTCAGTGTGGCACTATATACCCCCCCCCAACAGCAATGATTGTGAGCGGCGCGTTCTATACCAGGCCGGTGGGGCCGGTGCCTTTCAACGGGCAAGCAGGCTGGCAATTACGGAGACCAAGCGGAGGATCGCGTGCAGCTGGATTTTAGTGACCCAGGAATCGGGCGCTGGAACCGTACCTGTAGAATTTTGGTGGTCTTTCAGATGGCCTCTTGTATCAAATTGAACTTTCAGCGCATATAGCGAGCTCCTTCACTACGCCCAGTTTCGTCCATTTGGACCGGCCGTGACCATGTGCCCGCATCACGCACCGCTGTGGCGGGCGCCCGATTCCGCAGGGAATCCCAAAAGAGGCTTGACGACCTCATCCCATTCTTCATCCCACCGCCGGCTGCCCTCCCTGACAGCCCCCTCCTTCAGGCTCGCGAGCTCTCTCTCGCCCCCCGCTGCCAGAAGCCGGCCCATGGCGTCCCCCAGCTCGGCCGAGGACTCGAAGCCACACCCGTTCTCGCCCTCCCTGACCAGCTCGCCAAAGCTCTCGTAGCCCGAGTACGCCAGCACGGGCAGGCCGGCCCCGAACATGTCCACCACCTTCATGGGCAGGTCGACCCCAGAGCTGCTCATGTGCAGGCAGATGCCCACGTCCGCGGCGGCGAGGAGGCGCGCGTAGTTCTCGAAGGAGAGGAACGCCGTGCGCACCGTGATGCCCGGCAGCTTCCCCGCGGCGGCGAGCCTCGCGATCTCGGCCTCGTACGCGGCCTTCTGCGGCCCGCGGCCCGTGATGATGACAAGCAGCGGCGGCAGGTCGCGGCCCGCGGCGGAGGCGGCGCCGTACCGGACCAGCGCGTCCAGGAGCAGGCCGAAGTCCTCGTCGGGCGTCCACGAGGTGCTGCTCACGACGAGGCGCTGCCGGCCGCCCGTGATGGCCGCGGTGAGGTCGCGCGCCTCCTCGACGGACGAGAGGTACGACTCGCGCTGGCCGGCGGAGGCGACGGGCTGGAAGATGGCGGCGGGCCGGTCGTGCATGGTCACGATGGGAGACCGGAGCCCCCACGGCGGCCTACGCAGCTGCCTCTGCATGGCGTGGGTGACGGTGAGGTTGGCCGAGGGCGCGAGGCGGCCCAAGAAGCACTCGTAGAGCCTGGAGACGCGGACGAAGGGGTGGGAGGACCCGCGGGTGCCCTCGAGGATGGTCCAGCCGTAGTTGTGCCAGTCTATGACGAGGCTTGTGTTGCGGAGGGTGCATGTCAGCCACGCCACGGCCAGGGTTGGGATCGAGGGCGGGTTCTGGACAAGCAGCCATTGTGCGGGCTGCGTCTTGTACATTAGGACCTCAAGTAGATTCAGAACCTGCCACAATACCTTGAGCGGGCCTGTGATGACAAAAGGAGCAGACTTGGATCTGAGGACCGCCGGCGGGGCGGCCAATGCGCAAACAGTGACATTGGGCAGCCTCGTGAGAGCTGGCAACAGGGCCGATTCTGTGGTTGTGGGTTAGCATGAGCCTGTCCGCAGCGGGAGCTCCGTCCAACATACCGCGGTAGCCGATCAGCTCGACAGTGCCTCCATGCTTGGCTATGCTGAGCGCGTGGTATTGCATGCGAGGGCTGCGGCCGATGTCCCCTAGCACCAGGACCTGTGCCGTCACATGTCGCTTTGCGGCTGGGCGATATCTGGATGGGAAGAGCAGGAATGAGGCGACGACGAGTGTGAGAGCCACTGCCCCGGCCAGCGAAACTAGTATCACCTGTAACTCCATCTTGACCTACGAGGAGAGGGAGAAGGAGGAATGCGTCTGGCTATAATTGGTGCTCCATTGGAAGTGGTTGACCAGCGAGCGCACTGAGCATGAGGTCCGGAACGGTGAGACGTGTAAAGATGGAGGTGAGGCTGGGTTAGACAAACCATCCAAACTTTCCGAGTACAACTGACAGACTGATTAAGCTTCGTCTCTACACACAATACGACTGCCAGCCCTTGATCTTCCTTGATGAATTATGGACTGCCAATCCGGGCTGGAACTACCCCGAAACAGCTGAAGCCTGCTATATACTGCAGGTATACCCGGCACCTAGATATTTACTAAGCATCTACATATCCCAACTTTCATTTCGATGCATCCCATCCCATCTGTTCTTCCACACCGCGGCCTGCGGTAGCTGGTCCCAAGCTACTGGGGCCTGTGCAGCGTGGCTGCTAACTAACACTGATCGTCCCCCCCAATCCCCCTTCCGAGATTAGCCCAGGCTTTTCCTGCATGCAGTCCGGCAGAGGGGACGAGATCGGAAGGAGGAACAAAGGCTGCTGCTGAAAGACTAGGCTGTGCTTGGCCTGGCTGCCCTGGCCGTTTGGCCTCTGGATGGCGCGCTAACCTGGCAAGCTCAGGGGAACCTTGGGCAGTCATGACGGCGCCTCTGCCTGTGCACCCTGCCACCCGCCTTACCACCCACCCCCACGATTCGTCCTCATCCTTTAGAGGAAGGTCATCCCCAGATATCCGCCCGCTCCTCTCTGATAACAACAGATGCGACGTCCTCCCTCCCTCCCTCCCGAACCACCTAGGTATTTACTCACGCTTCGGATCGACCCAATTGAAGGAGACGCGCGTCGCCTCACACACACAAACTTCTCGATCCGCCCTCTCTCACGCCCACACGTGGACGGGCCTGGGGAAACGGACACTTCTTTCGACACGGGCCCAACACGACGCCAGGCCCCAGTACCAGGCAGGGTCCACAAAGCACAAGCGAGTCGACGATATCGCGGGCCATCCCATCGTGCCGGGGGGCCCCATTGTTCCTCTGAGCTGGGAGCGGCAGACACCGGATATATCGCCATCCGCCTCATGCTGTAGCCGCCTCTCGTCTTCAGCACATCGTGTGCGGCTCGGGCGCACGACTTACACGGCGCCAAGCCCTGTGCTGTCCTCGTCCCAGGTATATTGACCATGGCCTCTGCCTACGTGCTGCCAGGCACTACCATGCCCAGCTCCCACCGTCACCATGGCCATGCGCATGGTCATCCTCGTTCACGCTCGCCCTCGTTCGGCTCCTTGAACAGGTCTTTTAAGATGGACTCGAGCTTTGCGATGCCAACACCAACCCATGACGGCGAGCACGACCACGACCATGGCAACTCGCACTCACACTTGCATACCCACTCCGAGGCGCACACGCACACGCACACGCACACGCATCATGCAAACTCGATGCAGCCACGGCAGAATGCCCCTCCACCGTTGCTGCCCAGCAGTGGGTGGAAGACGACCTCGACATCTGCGGGTAAGCGCCTGATCACCCCGGTTACCTCCTCTTTTTCCGAGCAGTACGAGGCCCCAGAAGCCCAAGGCACCGAGCCACCCCACGACCACTCCGCCGAGCGCTCGAAATTCACCAGCATGCTTCTGCCATATACCTCGAAATGGCCAATATTGCACGCAATCATGACGGAGAAAGACTCGAGGAGGATCTTCTATTTCATGAGGTACGGTTCTGAAAGGACATTACTCGTGCTTGCAACACGCTAACAGTCCATACAGCCTCAACTTTTGCTTCATGACAGTCCAAGCATTTTACGGGTACGTCACAGACTCGCTCGGCTTGCTAAGCGACAGCATACACATGTTTTTCGACTGTGTTGCGCTTGGCGTGGGTCTGTTTGCTTCTGTAGCGAGTAAATGGCCGCCCAGTGCTCGCTTTCCTTACGGCTTCGGTAAAATCGAGACGCTCAGCGGCTTTGCCAATGGCGTCTTCTTGGTTCTCATCAGCGTGGAGATCATGATAGAGGCCGTTGAACGGATCGTCGAGGGCCGGGAGACCAAAAGGCTCGCTGAGCTGTTCATCGTGAGCAGTCTCGGTCTGGCGGTGAACCTCGTCGGTATGGCAGCGTTTGGCCACCATCATCACGGCCATGAACATGACCACGGATGCGGCAGTCATTCCCATGGACACGAAGCCTCGGACTCGCACTCCCATTCCCACCAGCACGCAGACTCACATTCGCATTCGCATTCACCAGAGCAAAGCAACCATTCGCAAGATCACGATCACGATCGCGATCACGATCACAGTGACCACAAACATCAGGAACCACACGGGCACGAACATCATCATCATCACCACCATTCTCATTCTCACGACAACGAGAACATGCTAGGTATATACCTACATGTTTTGGCGGATACACTCGGCAGCGCGGCAGTTATCGCATCGACGGTTATGACACACTTCGTCCCATGGTCCGGATGGGATCCACTGGCGTCATTTATGATCGCGGCACTCATAATGGGATCTGCCATACCACTAGTCAAGTCGTCCGCACGGCGACTCCTTCTGACCATCCCCGATGACATTGAGTACAACCTGCGGGAGACCATGTCTGGAATCCCAGAGCTGCGCGGAGTTGCAAGCTATTCGGTGCCTAAATTCTGGATCGACGACAGGTTCTCGGGCGACGATGCGCAGGCGGGCAAGATGATGGGCGTTATGCATGTCGTTGCCGTCCGCGGCGCTGACATGGGGGACGTTCGAGACCGTGTACGCACGTACCT
The DNA here is from genome assembly GCA_002270565.1 of Stenocarpella maydis. Classification (NCBI taxonomy): domain Eukaryota; kingdom Fungi; phylum Ascomycota; class Sordariomycetes; order Diaporthales; family Diaporthaceae; genus Stenocarpella; species Stenocarpella maydis. Next base: position 329,363 of record NQMI01000012.1, read on the forward strand.
TGCGGCGAGGAATATCGATGTCACGCTGCAGGTCGAGCGCGAAGGGGACGGCAGCTGTTGGTGTGGCGTCGGGAAGACTCCACTCAGCCCGCTGTCTCCCCTGGGAGGGTCGCAGAGCCTTAAGGCGCGCTAGGCGATCCTTTACATGGCGATCGTCGCTGAGGTGTAAGTTGCGTTTGCGAATCAGCATGGTACACTATTGATTCATGAGGGGGGCGTTGTAGTTATTGTGTGCACGCATATTGAGTCTCCGGTGACGAAGACATGATGTGGTACTTTTGTACATTATTTTATGATTCCCACAAGAGGGTGCTGCAATAGATGAGATACCCTATGTTTGAACCCTGCCTTCTTGCTGTTGTACGTTGGAGTGTATGGTTCTCCCGAACGTCTCGTGAGAAGGATGTTGTCCGGCGAGGACATGGTGCGGTATATCATACCGTGCACGTCCCGATTCCCTGCAGCGCTGTGGCACGGAGTATATACAGCTATTTCATGCTGTTCGCTCTTCAAGGCTGCCTTGACTGCGTCTCCGAACGCGGTGGGCGCTTGATAGATTAACGACTTGGCGCGCCCATTCATATGATGCCTCAGGACACGGGATGTGTGCCTGCCCCTCGCGGGTCAGACCTTACAATCCGTGCTAGCACGGTCCGTCCCGCATTGAACGCCTCCAGGCCGGGCAGTGGTCTGCGGCGGCCACCCCTGGTATGATCGGCTTTGGTGCCAGCCTCCTTTTTGGGGTGTCGTGAAAGGCCTCGGTTCCAGATGCGGGCGAAGTGTGGACAGCGCACGCCTTCTCACTTCTTCGACGTCCCGAAGCCCGCGATACCCATCGCAGCCATCATGTCCTCCTCGTCGTGCTCACCCTCGATCCTCACGTCCTCGCCGTACTCCATCTTGACGCTCTTCTCCTTCTCCCTCTCGGTGCGCCTCTTCTCCTCGGCCTCCTTCCTCTTCCTCCGCCGCTCCTCCCTCTCGCGCGCCTCGTCCTCCTCGTGTATCTTGATCCTCTCCTGCAGGCCCGTCGCCCTTTCCCTCTCGAGGTCAAGCCTCCTCTCCCACACCTCGTCGATGCGCCGGCGCACGTCCTCGGCCGTCGCGGCGCGCACCTCGCCAGTCTGCCCCACCGCCCGGATGTGCTGCATCGAGTTGATGTGCTCCACCCACTGGATGTTGTCCTTGAAGGTCAGGTCGCACGCCTCGCAGTAGAAGCCGGCGCCCCGGCCGCGCTTGCCCACCCCGGCCCCGGCCGCCACCAGCTGCGTCTTGCCCACGTGGCTGCTCAGGTCCAGCACCGCGCTCCGCGCCTGCGTCAGCGCCTCCTCGCCCGTCATGGGCTTGTAGTACTTCTTGCCCGCCAGCTTCGCCTCGTACCGCGCCTTGGACTCCTCACGCTCGGCAGCCTCACGCGCCCTGGCCTTGGCCGCGTACTCGTCCACGTCGAACTTCTTGCGGAACGAGGTGTCCTCGGCCGCAGTGCCGTAGGCACCACCGCTTGGTTTCGACATCGCGACAGGGCTGTTGTTGTTGCAGCGGGCTGGGTCCGTGGGATCGTATCAAGCGGCAAGGGGGTGGGCGCTGGGTGATGGTTCATCAAGGAAGTCGTGGTGGGTTTTGGATGGTTACGTCTGCGTGGAGCCTCGGCCGAGCGAGCAGGGTCAGATAAGATATCAGAAGCTCATCGGCCGATGTTAGTGTGAAGCACGGGGTACATGCACCAAGGCCGCACCAGGCGGAGGTGGCAAGTATAGTGGGCTGTCGCAGTAACAGGGATGGTCGAATATGGGGAAATTTTAAGATTTTGGGATCAAATGCAACCCATTCAAAAGTTAATTCGACATCCTCCTCAAGGCGCGACATCTACTTCTCTACACTCATAACTCGTCCAAAATGCTGTACCTCGTTGGGCTCGGCCTGTCTGATGAGACAGACATCACGGTCAAGGGCCTCGAGGTGGTGAAGAAGGCGTCAAGAGTATATCTCGAGGCCTACACTAGCATTCTGCTCGTGGACCAAACCGTCCTGGTGAGTCAAGGCTGAGTCTCTGCTTGTGCATGATGATTCGATCTACAGGATGTGTAGGGCTAACACTGGCACACCAGTAGGAAGCCTACTATGGCCGGCCCGTGATTCTGGCCGACCGCGAAATGGTCGAGTCCAACAGCGAGGAGATCCTGCGTGACTCCCAGGCAGAGGACGTAGCCTTCCTCGTCGTCGGCGACCCCTTCGGCGCGACCACGCACACCGACCTCGTCCTGCGGGCGCGCGAGCTGCAGATCCCCGTGCGGACCGTCCCGAACGCCTCCATCATGAGCGGCATCGGCGCCGCGGGGCTACAGCTCTACAACTTCGGGCAGACGGTGAGCATGGTGTTCTTCACAGACAGCTGGCGGCCGAGCTCCTTCTACGATCGTATCAAGGAGAACAGGCAGATCGGCCTGCACACACTCGTCCTGCTGGACATCAAGGTCAAGGAGCAGAGCATGGAGAACCTGATGAGGGGGAGGAAGATCTTCGAGCCGCCCCGGTACATGACGGTGGGCCAGTGTGCCTCGCAGATGCTCGAGGTCGAGGAGGACAGGCAGGAGGGCGCGTATGGGCCCGAGAGCCTTGCCATCGGTGCGGCAAGGGTTGGCGGCAAGGAGGAGAAGTTTGTCGCCGGCACGCTCAAGGAGCTGTGTGACCAGGACGAGGTCCTCGGTGCGCCGCTACACAGCCTTGTGCTCCTGGGGCGCAGGACACACGAGCTGGAGCGCGACTATGTCCGCGAATTTGCCGTCGACAAGGAGGCCTTTGACAGAATTTGGAAGGCTGAGTACGGCAAGCAGCAATGATTACCTCTCATGCCAACAACATTGCTCCCTAGCCTGGCGCATCCACCCACCTGCAGGCCTGCTCTCGAGCCTGGCGCTCAGCACAGGAGGGATAGGCCGCATGTCAGACTCGTACTGCCGACCAAGATGGTGTATAAAGTCGGCTTGGGTGAGGGCGGCGATCCCAACCCCCCTAGTGGGGTTTGTTGAATCCAGGATTGAATCCAGGGTTGATCAATCGGGGTACTGAGGCTGGCTGACGTCCCCCCTTGCCCGATTTCGAACCATATTCCACTTTGCTGCGCAATCGGACAATTGCAGGAAGGGGGATGGGGGTAGTAGCTGTCTGGCTTTCTCCGGCTTGTCTGTGTCAAATGTCGGGTGCGAAGGTGTGACGGAGAGCTAGCGCATCATCGAGCGGCTCGACGCACAGATGACATCATTAAGAAGCAGGAAAGACCGATGTGCCTTCGATGATGATATCTCGCCGCCGTCTGTTGCAAGGGAAAGGTACTTCTGAAGAACAGAGTACTTAAGTAGATTCGCAAGTGCTTTCGGAGCGTCTCAGACACTCAACTCCAACAACAACACCAAACCACCTGGTCTTGAACATCATCGCACATTGCCGTCTGAGATCACTTTTGAAAAACCTACCAGGGTATGTTGCCTCTCCGCTCGCGCCTTGCACGGCCGTTGCCCACCTCCAGGGCACATGTGTGTGTGCTTGATGGGAGCTCCTCCAAACCTGCGGCCATCCGGCGATACCCTCGTCCACCGTTGTCCGCTGCCAAACCTCTAGTCCACCGGATGCTGACTTCCTCCTCTAGAAAGATGTCTTTCTCCAACACAAACACTGGCGACAAGCCCGCCGACCCCTACACCAAAGCCAATGCCGACAACGAGGTCTCAGTCGAGCAGAAGATCGGCGACTTGACCAAGTTCATTGACGCCAACAAGTTTGGCATGATGACCACACGGGACGCCAGCTCGGGCAAGCTTGTCTCACGTTGCATGGCCGTCGCGGCCAAGGAGTCCGGCGGCATCGATCTGCTCTTCCACACCAACACCGAGTCCCACAAGACGGACGAGCTCCAGGACGACTCCCACGTGAACATCTCGTTCCTGAACTCCGCAGGGGAGTGGGCGTCCATCGCAGGAACGGCAACTGTGCAGACGGATCGCGAGCTGGTCAAGAAGCACTACAGCCCCGCTCTGAAGGCGTGGCTGGGAGACCTTGGAGATGGCAAGCACGACGGAAGCGAGAATGACCCTCGCATTGGTGTGATCCGCGTCAAGACAACCAGTGCAACCTATGCTATCGTCGCGAAGAATTTTGTCAGCAGGGCGGCCGACATTGCACAGGGCGTTGTCACCGGCAAGCCTGCTGCTGTCAACCACTTGAGGGAGATCACTGAGGCAGAGGTTACCCAGTGGAGAAGTGTGCACTAGGACGGGCCAGACCGATGTCGAGCCCACGCTTGCATAGCATGACTTTAGGCTTTGCACCCTGCTTGGGGCAAAAGTCCCAGCAAATAATGACGAGTTCTAATTGACTAGTTCACTGTCTTTCGAGAACATGCACGAACGTGCTGCGTTGAGTGTGCTGTGCGTAGGCAACCGCCGCCGCCTACATTGTATGGTAGGACGGAATACACCCTGGCAGGGTTCTCTCGGACGATAATCTCCTCAAGCTCTCGAGAACCGGGTCGGGCTTCGGAAATTCTGCTGCAATGTCTTGTGCGGAGCACCACCACCTACGAATCAACGACCGCAGGCCACAAAAAGAACGCACGCACGTGCATGTGCGCCGCCGCCGCGAATAGCAGGACTCTTTCCAAAGCTGCATAGTACCCCTGGAACGGCATGAGGTTAAGGGTCTTGAAAGACGGGATGGCGTTGCCAATGAGACGAGAATGACAAGGGTGTTCGAGCATCAGGCATGCTTCACATTACCTCACAAGCTTTGATTGGTGGAAGGGCATATGTTCTCCAAATGGACTACACCGGATTACAAACGCTTCGCTCTGGCCAAAAGGGGCACCATTGCTACCGTTACAGTCTTGCCACATACAAATGGACGTCCGCAATATATACTACTCCATGTCCGTTTCACCTGTTCCCTACACGCGACCGAGAACGTTTCCTGCAGTCAAAGTACTTCCCGTGGTGGTTCGACGTGCAGCAATCTCAAGCGTGGCCTGTGATGGACGCGGCGGACTGGCTCCTACGCAGCGACACTCTGCTCACGGCCCTCCTGAGCGACATCGTAGAGGTGACCTTACGCAGCTTGGATGACCGTTCTTCCTGCGGCGGCGTCCCGGGATCGGCGCTGTAGTACGGCGTGGCCGCATCCTTTCCTGGCTCCCCATCCATATACTCGCGGAGCGTCTCGGGCAGGGGCGTCGCGCCGGGCCGCAGCAAGCTCCTCTCAAACCCGCAGCTGCTGAGCTTGTAGTCCCTCAGCAGGGCCTTGAGCTTCTTGTGGTAGACCCTGTGTGCCTGGTAGCAGACCAGGGCGTAGGGGCTTCTCACTGTCTTCTGGTCGGACAGGCGGACCGGCAGCGACATGTATTGCAGCTGGACCGGCCACAGGAAATGGTTGAACATCTGTAGCTGCCAGATGGTGTCCCTCGGCAGGACGATGAAGGAGACCTCGCGCTCTGCGGCGGGACCCTTGCCCGCCAGCCTGCCCTGGCCCGTCAGGTACTCATCGACCAGCTGCCGTCGCGGCTCGTAGGTGCGCGGCTTGCGAGGGATGAGGTGTGCCGTGTGGACCTCGAAGGGCCGGGCCGGCTTGAGGATGGCCTCGAACAGCTCGACCGAGTTCAGCGGTGCCTCGACCAGGAAGAGGACTTCATCTGGCCCGATGTGGACACTGTCGTTCGGGATGCGCGAAGGGGGCGCTGCCTCGAAGATATTGGTGTACCGGTCGTATATGAGCAGACCGTAGTCATCTGCTCGCTTCGGAGCGGGGGCAGACGAGAGATTGGCCGTAGCTGTGGCAGACCGGTGCAGGGCGGGGAACGCAGCCATCAGGTCGAGCTTGTGGCGCGGGAGTTGAGGACCACGATGGGAAGACCGCAACTGACTTGCATCTTCGAAGATCAGGCAGGCACCCCGCGGGGGACAACAGCCATACATATATGCCCCTTCTGGGCCGGGGGGTTTCGAGCCTCGAAAACGCCTGAGTAGATCCATGTTGCAAGCGTCCACTCAGAGCCTGGAGACTTGAAACAATGCGAGTAGAGAGGTCGATGCATGTCTGGAGAGTCGGGGCGCGCTTTTGTGGCGTGATGGGGTGTGCTGTGCATCGTGTGCAGGTCACCAAGGCAGGCGGCGGCTGTTTTAGGTTGAAGGTGTCGGCATCTGGGGAAAGTTTAGACGGAGGAGGTGGTGTTGCTGACAGGATCCCCGGGCTGAGCGGCCGACTGGTGGGAAGCTTGAGTGCGCCCCCCTCTCAGGTTTCATGATGGAGTCCCGTTCGGGGAGTTTCCCAGGGAGTTTCCCAGGGCCCCCCCTTCCCCGCCCCTCTTGTGTTGTCCCATCCCGCAAAGTGGCCCCCTCCGTCACACTGGTGCAACCGTGTGTGTACTCAAGTACCAGAGTACATAGGTGGTGTTCAGTGTACGGAGTACCTAGGTGTGTACACTACCTAGGTAGGTGGTAGAAACCCAGGGTGCCTAGGCGTGTACGGGTACGGGTACGGGTCTCGGGGGCACGTCAAGTGCCTGCCGATCCAGGGATCTCCGGGCCGGGGCCAATTTAACCATTTGTGACAAGCTCCAACGAGGTGTCAGTTGGCCGATCCCGAACAGACCGGTCTGCCTGTCCGCATATTGGCAAACGCCTGGCTATGCAGGTTTGTAGGCGTGCATGCTGGCATGTAGGACAGGACAGGGCAGGGCAGGGCAGGGCAGCACGAGGGCAGCGGATGAGGGCACCCGCCTAAAAGGCAAAAAGCTACCTACCTAGCTGGGTAAGGCACGCAGACACGCATGTCCGTCCTGCCGTGGTTCTGCATGATACCTGGGTGGCCACCTTACACTGCAGGCAGTCGGGGCATGCTTTTGGAGCTCCACGACATGTGAAGGGGAGGGGAGGGAAGGCCTCCAGAGGGGGCCAGGAGGCCTGCCCGCACCTCAGTGTCGTCAAGAAGCTGCTCAGGCACCTCAGAGAGGCGGCAGCTCAGGCCTTGGGAGCTCGCTCAGCTGCTGGGGATTTCGGGCACGAGCACCCGCCCGCCCCATTCCACACCGGGAGAGCATATACCCTTTCCTCCACCCTGCTTTCCCGTGCGGACAGCGAGCGAGCGAGCCACTTCCACCCGCACCCGCACATGCACATGCAGCCTGGTGCACCTGCACCTGCCCCTGCCCTGCACCTGCACCTGCACCTGCACCTTTTGCACTTTTGCACCTCGGACCACTCGACAACCTTTGGCCGTTCGCCTGACCTCCGTCCGCCTGCGCCGCCTCCTCGTCCCGACCTCACTCCTTCTCATCTCATCGACCTCACCACCTGCTCCCACCGACCCCCCTCCCTGACTCCGCAGCCTCAGGCATCGTCGTCGCCTCCCCTCCGGCCCGTCGGGGGCGGTGATACTCTTCCGTCTCTGACCTCCCGGGCATCCATCATCCGCCGCCCGCCAGCTCGGCTCTGGCTGGCCATCACTGCACAGCTGTCGTCATCTCCCGGGGCCGCCCCCCTCCATCTCAGCCAGCCCTCCCGCTCAGGCCATTCTCACTCAGGGGGCCGTCTCATTCCGGGCCCCTCGAGCGACTGGCACATCATCACTCACCCTCTGCCACTACCCCGGACTCGGCCTGCAACTCATTTGCCAGCTCATATCAGAACTGGCGTCTTACGTCACCTGCGACAACCACCTCGTCGTCTGCCTTTTACTCCATGTAAGGCGGGTCTGTACGCACCTGCACCCCACCAAGGACCTGACCCGATTCTGTGCAAAGCGTGGCCCTCATCATGGCTGGAACCATCGTGAGTCTCCAAGGCATCCCTATCGAGAACCTTGGGACTGACGAGTTCCAGGTCCCATGGGACGGTCGGGACCAGGAGGAGCAGAGCGAGCTTCTTTTCAATGCGCCCTTGCGTACGAAGAACCGCCAGCTAGAGGATGAGAACATGCACCTCAAGCGGCTCTTGAGAGAGCACGGCATCCCCTGGTCCGACTTCGTTGCCGGCCATCACGCCTTTCGTTCCAGCAACTCACAGACTGCCTACGGCCGCCGGCGGAGTTCTCGCCTCTCTGCTGTCGCCCAGCACCGCTTCCCTCACCTTCCCGTCGAGGTCATCCTGAGGATTCTTCACTATGCACTGATTGCAGACGGCCCTATCATCGACCCCCTCTCCAAGCTGAACCCCGAGACTCTGACCTCCGCCGAGGCCAAATGCGGGCCTCAGATCGCAATAGGTTTTCTGGCCACCTGCAAGGCATACCACGTCGATGGCCAGAGGATCCTCTGGTAGGTGGTGTTGCATGGTCCCCAGGTGCAGCTTCCGATCCTGACGTTCCATGCAGGTCAAAGAACAGGTTTGCCTTCACAAGCCCCGCAGCACTGCGCAAATTCGCCGAGCTGGATTTCTGCTTTCGCAAGAACATCGAGTACATCAACCTGCGCATCGTGGCTCGTTACTATGACGATGAAAAGCGCCGTCATAGACTGAGCCAAGATTACCACCCAGAGCTCACCAAGTCTCAGAACCTCAAGGTCATCCAGCGGGCCCGCGATGACAGCAGCATGGCGCGGAAAGGTTTCCACTCGTATGCTTGGACTCAGACAGTGGACTTTCTCGATGCTTTACGCCCCCCATTCGATCCGCACCACGCTCAAGGCAACCGACCACGGCTGTTGCCCGGCCTCGTGTCCATGCGCATGGATTTTGTCAATTTCCCAGATTACTTCCTGCCCTTCCCAGAGGCGGACCTTCACGAGATTGCCGCCCATGACTTCGGTTGTACCTTGAACGAGCTGATGGTCACGGGTCTTCCTTGCTGCGAGGTCGGCGTCAAGGCTGGGGCTGATCTGCAGGTGTGTAAACCCCTCCCCGCTCGCGCGTGTCTTCTAACAGGGTCTCTATCAGGGCATGGTCAAAGATGACGGGTTGTTTCTGTGCCACGCTCCTTCATACGTACAGCAGAAGAAGTACCTGAAGCCACTATGCGGCTACGAGGGCCTCGCAAGGGTTGTCCGAGCCTGGCGGAAACTGGCAAGGGAGCGCCAGGAAGCCGCAGGCCAGGTATCGCTCGTCAACGTCCCCTCGGTCCCCGAGGAACACGGGCATCCCAAGTCGGTTTGGAAGAAGAGGAAGACCGTTTGGAAGCGCGTTCCCGTCGCGCGAGACTCGGAGGAGAGGGATTGGGTCGAGTTTACCGTAACACCGGAGAACCCGTCGATGAGGTGCTGGATGATTATGACAGCGACGACAGTGATGCCATATGTCCAAACTGCGGCGTGGTCCATGGCCACTATGACTACTGGGGTTCCGACTCCGAGTGAGTTGTTCGACTGACTATACGAAGACTTGGGTCTGGGTGTTGCACATCTGAGCGGTATGACGAAACGTATTGAAAATATGGCGGAAAAGAGGTGTCACTATTGATTGATGCTTATTGATTACGGGGTTGCTTTTAGAGTTTGTTGCTATACCACATGATACCAAAGCAACCGTGGAACTACCTGTCCATATCCCGATAGCTTGTTTTGGGGCCTTTACCTTAATTACACTATTTGTTGAATAACTCTCCCCGTGAATGCTTCCAATTGCTCCCACGTAGACGTCGCTGATGATGCACTTGCCACCTGTTAGCCCGGGTTGGGCATGAGCAGCTTTCCGGGCCTCATTGTTCGTTGAGCAATGGCGGTGGGCCGTCGTTCACTACAGGTCTTTCTATGGTGATTCATTTCCGAAAGAGTCAGATGTCATATTCTACCCGCTAATACAAGCCTAGATAGTTCGCTAAAACCTAAAACCTTTATGATCTAATTAGTAATGATATTTGCATTCCGATTAGTTTATAAGAGAACCTTAACTTAGAGGGCTAGGGGCCTGGGAAGGGGGGCCCTTCGTCTAGGTATGTATAGGCCCCTCCTCTAGGCGTAAAAGGGCCTTTGTTGAAGCCCTTCCTCCGGGTATATAGAGGGCCCTCCTCTGGGCATGTGGAGGTCCCTCCTCTGGGCGTGTGGAGGGCCTTCGTGGAAGCCCTTCCTCTGGGTATATGGAGGGCCCTACTGGGTGGCGTGTAGGGGGTTCGCCGCGCCACTCGCTCTGCTCGCTCCTCTAGCAAACCTCCTACACGCCTATTTAAACCGTATTCTTGAACGAATAGCTCCTAGGGCCCCGGCAGGGGCTTCATTCTGGTATATATATATATCATTTATAAATTTTTGCTTGTAATATTTTGCGAGTTTGCCCTCTATACTTGGTTTTATTGGCTTGTGAACCATTAACAAGTTGACCGACTGATGGGTTTACAAAAGTAGCTGTCAGGTAAATAGGAACCATGTCTATATGGTGACTTTTCCGAACATACATTCCGGCGGTGCATCGTTTTGACGGCCATTGCGAGTTGGCTTTGGCTCTTTTTGCCATTAAGTTGTTCGTGGCAGCTACCACACTCAAGCCTCATATCTGGTACATCATGAGGCTCATCACCAAATCGCGCTGCGCTTGGTTGCGAAGACTCATCTCTTCGTCCTCAACAACGACCTGCCGATTTCTGTGCATCCCAATACCTCTAGCTTACTGAAGCGTGCCCTCTTCCATTTACCTAGTCTTACAGCCCCGTCATACAAGAAGTCCGACATCTTCCGATGCTAATAGTTTTTCTACATGCTGCACAACACACTTCCCCTCAACCACCTCTTGCATCAAAGGAGGTCATGTCCTCTGTTGGTCTTTCCCTATCAGGAGGACACCTATGATACATCCAAAAGCCAGTGTATCTCAACTCTGTCCCAACCTCAACAAAGGTTCTCGCAGGCCATCCTGAGCAACATCACTTTCCTTCAGCCTCTACCATTTTCAACTTCATCAGCATCCCGTTTGTTGTCGACACCGTACAGTTTGGCTTCATAAGGCACCTGTCGACAGCCACCCAGCCATCAAGCCGACACTCAAACAACTTCCATACTTCCTTCCGGAGTCCGAGTGAGGTGTTCTTGACGAGGGCACCATGATGTGAGTGCGGTAAAGCTACTCCAACACGGTCTTACCTCGCCTCGCGTCTTGGCGGTTTTAGGAATGAACCTCATTCAACACCTCCATACCTCGTTGGAGAATTAGCTGTGACACGGTCCAGAGGGGGGCGCCTTGCTAGGCGCGATCTCTTCATCTCTCGTTTTCCTATCACGAACTGGTACGCATGACCGGGAAACAGGAACCTTACCTTATTGTTTATTCAAGCTCTTACTCCTCCTCAACTCCTGCATTTTTCCATCTATGATCTGGGCCTTACTCATGTTTTCTAGCATCTAGGTTCTCTGCATTAACTAGCCATTCATTCCTCGAATTCGCTCAAGCGTCCTTCGCGAGACCCTCCATCCCAAAACTGGGCTTTTCAGAAGCCCTCCTCTTTCCAGTACAGGGTATCAGATCTCGATTCATCCTCTCTACGTCTCGATCCAGATCTCCACATTCTGTCTGCCCAACGTCTGGGCCGTCTCAACATAAATCATCCGACAACGTAACATTTGATCCTTTCCCAGATGGTCCGTCATCTCGTGCCACACCCGGAAACTTCCTACTGAGCCTGAGAGCGTGAACGCCTTTCGTCCAGCAAAAGTTCCTCAAAACGAGGCATCCAGTCCACCATGAACGACAACGGCGTGCCAGCAGGGAGCAAAGCCGGACGGGTACGAGTGAAACAGGAGATTCTGGGCGAGGATGAAGAAATACCAGGAGGGCTCAAGAGCATTCCTGACAACAAGATGAGCAAAATTAATGGACACAAAGCCAAGTTGGCCAAGGCGCCCGCAAAGTCTGAGGCAGTCGAGGAATCAGGAACTGATGAGCTCCATCAACCAACCACAATTAACGCAGAGGTCAAAAATACGAAGAAAGCATCCACTCGAGCGAAGCGAAAGCGTGACACGGACAGCAATGAAGGCCCGCCCACCAAGAAGCTGACATATCGGAAGCCTCGACAAGACACGCTCGAAGCCGCGAGATATGTCTCGCGAACCAATGCCCTCGTACTGAGAGGGAAAGCTGCGAAGCTCCCCCAGGATCTTGATGTTAAGCTGCCACAGATTTGTCATGCACCCGGAAATCTGCGTGAACATCTCAAAAGCCTAGAAGCCGCAGGCTTGAGACTACCCCATGCGGTGCCGGCCACAATCAAGACGCATGTCAAGGCTCTGAGCGGCCTGTGCCATGCCTTCAAAGGCCTACAGCCATGGCTCAGTCTTAAGTACGGCGAAGAGCCGAGGGTCGACGATTTCAAATGGAAGGTCCAGGGGCTGAACCATCCGCTACATTCCCACCAGATCCTCGGGAGTGCAATCATGATCACGATTGAGAAGGACCTGGATCAAGGATCTGGCCTCCTTCTTGATTTTATGGGGTTCGGAAAGACTGTGCAGACTCTAGCATGCATTGTCTCGAATCCTGCGCGTTTTGAGAAGAGAAAGCGCCCGAATGACGGTTCATCCACAACACTTGTGGTTGTTCCAAAGTCTGCTGCAACACAATGGGCTGAAGAGATTCAGCGCCACGCTTACCCTCACCTATCGGCCATGCTATGGACCAAAGAGTCTGAGACCACGAGGAACCACACACTGCAGGCTGACATCCTTGTTGTTACATACAACCAGGTCCGTATCATGAGGACCAAGAAAGACCGCAACGAGTGCAGCTCCTTACTGTTCGATGCTCACTTCCACCGTGTGGTGCTGGATGAAGCTCACACGATCAAATCGAGGACCTCTGATACTTTCATGGCTTGCATGGCTCTTCAAGGTACCCACAGATGGGCTTTGACCGGGACTCCGATCCCGAATGGCGTGCATGAGATATGGCCACTCCTCACATTCATCCGGCACCCCAGTGTTAAGGATTTTCCGCACTTCAAGAAGACCTACCTTACCAGGACGCGTGGGAAGAAATTGAAGGGGCAAACAGAATACAAAGAGTTGGGGAAACTCTTGCTTGACATTTCCATAATGAGGACTCGTGGCCACGAATTCTGTGGCCTCCCTCTTGTGAATCTCCCGCAGGATCATGCTGTCAAAGAAACGGTCAAACTCTCTCCCGAGGAGAAGGTCATACTGGATTCCCTCAAGAAGCACATCAAGGATTTCATTACAAGCAAGTCTGGAGGCAGGTCCAATTATTTGGCCCTTCTCGAAAGGTTCACCCAATACCGACAATTCAGCTCGAGCCCTCTTCTACTCGCGGGAGTAGTCAATGGCGGCCTATGGACCCTTGAAGATGTAAAGCAGATGAGGGATGAAGCACGCAGTTTCGGATGCGAGCAGACGCCGATCATAGATTTGTTCGAGCGCTGGCTTTTGGAGCCGCAGTCCCTCCACTTGGCTCCGACCGGAGACAGCAAGGCGGATGCTGCGATTGCGAAGGCCGACAAGATCATTTGTCCGTTCTGCTCAAAGAGGCCGACTGAACCGCAACTTGCAGGATGCTCGCATATCTGGTGCCTCAATTGTGTGCAAAAATGGATGAGGATGACCTCTGCATCATCGGAACCCGCGGAGTGTCCTAAGTGTAACCAGCTCGTCGGAGAATGGCAGCCACACGACCCAGAGACTATTGGTGGTCAAGATGGAGAAGGGGGAAGAGGTGACGATTACAACGGCTTCCAGCCTGCTGACGAGGATACATCCCATTTGTTTGCGACTCTGGATAAGCCTCCTCGACAGCCGATCCCTCTGACAGCGAAGCTCGGAGCCACGCTTAACAAGATCGTCCAGTGGCAGGCAGAAGCTCTAATGGACAAAATAATAGGTAAAGTGTCACTGCTGTGTTCCTAACTCTGCAATTGTTTTCGCGACTAATCAAAGTATTGTAGTCTTCTACCGCTTTATTGGGAGCTGTCGTATCCTGGGGCGTTTCCTTCAGGACCGTGGCATCGCTTTCCTTTATTTCAATGGCCAGATGAGTGATGATCAGCGCAAGCATGCCAGGGTTACCTTTGATAACGAGCCATATGTGAAGGTACTCGTAAGTTACCCCAATTCCCTTCCTTGTCGGGCCAGTCCTTCTTATCCTGCTCTCAGTTGATGTCCACGAAGACTGGATCGGAGAGTCTGAACCTGACTGCAGCAAATCGGGTCATCATCACCGATTTATGGTGGAACTATTCAGCGGAAGAGCAAGCATTTGGCCGTGCAAACCGCATTGGGCAGCGCAAGGAAACGCATTGTGTCCTCTTCCTTACCGAGGGCACCGTTGATGAGCGCATGAAAGACCTCCAGGAAAAGAAGAAGAAGCAGCAAAGTGCAATTGCTGAGCTTGAGGCCGGTGAAGGGCTTACAGCCAAGACACTGCGAAAGCTCCTAGATGACCGGATAGAGAAGGCGAAGAATGGCGACAGTGACGGCACCGACAGTGAAGGCAGCGAGCAAGATGACGATGACGGCCACGAAAGTGAAGAACCGGAAGAAACGGACGGCGGGGATCACGAAGACTAGCCGGGGAAGACCAGCTGCACAGATTGCCGTGATGTACTCGACCGCCGCCAGGCTTCGTCGCCACCGCTCACCATGCACGATCTGCGCACCACCACACGAAGGCGAGAAGCTCACTGACGAGCGGTCTCTCTGGCCATTTGCTCTCAACAATTCATTCATTGCTACTCACTTTATGACTTATGAAAAAATTCTACCAAGGCACGGGGGGTTCCCCGGGGCGGGTGTGACGATGGGGTTGAGCTGGGATCGAGTTATTGAGAAACCCCCTTGGGAATGGTAGATACAGACAGAGACACTTGAGCAGACACACCTGCGTTGAACTCAACTGAAAATTCTTGCACTTGGCCCGGTTCAATTGCACAATTAATTAACTGTCCCGCAAAACAACTCGCTACCGTAGAATACCAGGTGGAAAGCCTCTGCCGGGGCCCTGAGAGCTATCTATCCAAGTACCTAGGTACTACAGCTTAAATAAGCGTAAAGGCGATTCACCTTTATCACTTACTATACTTAATCCTCTAGTAACCCCCATCTATATTACCTAATAAAGCCCTCTATATACCTAAATGGGGGGCCTCTAAGTACCCAGAGGAAGGGCTCCTCCAATGGCTCTCCACGCGCCCAGAGCAGGGCCCTCCGCATGCCCAAAGGGAAGGCCCCCTTCCCAGGGCCCCTGGGCCCTCTAAATTAGGGCGTATAGGTATAGTATATCCAGATCCCATTCATAGACTATTCTGGACAAATAGCAAACAGCCCTGACAGACACGCATGACCAACTCGTGCTCCCATAACACCTACTTTGGCAATGCTCACACCAAAAAAAACGCACACTCAAGAATACCTACCTACGCGCAAGAAATATGCTTGACCGACCTAGGTCTGAATGTTATACCCTCTGGTTAGCTTCGGGCACAGCGCAAGTGGTGGGTGCACCAAGGTAACCCCCTAGTTTCTTTTGGTGTGGATACAAAACTTGGATAACGTCTCAGTCTTGTTAGTGTTTATTCGAGGTTACTATAGGGTTGCTTGCGTTTGGACAGATGCTTCGGTGGTGCACCGTATCTGTCCTCCTTGTATCTGGGGAAGCACTGATTGTATCAAGCACTTGACTACGGAGCGAGTCCTCGTAAATAGCATCGTTATGCGCATGAAAGGATATAGCCGTCTCTGAGAACCTTCCGAGAAGAAGGACAATGGGTTTCTCAAGTGAATGCACCCTATAACTAGACTCTATCAAAGGCGACATGCGAGGGCTTAATGAGGAATAAACGAGCAAGTGTCGTTTCCGGAGGGGGAGGTTATGAAGAAGTCGCAAAGGGATGACTTGTGTCGTTCCCCAAGCAACAGCGCGTGTAATCTTTTTGTAGACTATACCCTGATCTTGTTTTGGCTGAGAAAGAGAACTAAAAGGAAGGGAAACAAGAAGAATTGGGACACATGAGTCCACGTTGGAGGTCTTGGCTAGCCGAACGGTCTGCTACATTGGTCTGCAAAATGTCGCTGAGGGTCGCATCTCATAAAAAGAAACAAGCTACAAATATCAATACTCTGCCCCTCATGTTGCCGGGGTATGGGATGAATATCTTGGAGTTTAATGGGCATTACTCGGTCGATTCCCAACAAGCAGACGCTAGCATGGAGCTTGAGGTGCCCATGAGCCATGCGTATTCAATATACTGACTCAATCGAGATTCACTTCCAGGCATGTGACGGCCGTGATCCCGGGTGTTTCGAGAAAATGAGGCCTGCCCAGTAGCACTGGAGTATAAGCATTGGCCCCTGCCACCTCTGTTGACACTCAATGCCGGGAGTGGCGGCTTGGAAACCGGATGATTAGTTCGGCCCACACGGTCTCTATACTACGTCCGGGCGGAGGGAGCTAGGATGAAGTGGCCCGCGAGGCCCTTGATGGGTGGATACACATGTGTGAGCGCGGCAAGAGGAGGCGGTGGCGCACAGCCGCCTTGGGCGGGCTGGCGGGCCATGGTGTAGGGCGTCGTCGATCGCCAGGGGTTACGAATTGCCCAGCCTGGCGACGTCAAACGCCAAGGCGACAAGGACGCCTCGTGCTGCGGACTGAAGGATTATTGGGGGTTCGGCTACAGGCACCCTTGGTGTCTCGAAGTGATCCAGCATTTGAGAAACAGGAGAAGGGGTGGCCCAGGGCGGTCGTCAGAGATGAGCTCCTCTCGTGTCGAAACATCGAGCTACGACCTCGTCACAATCTGCTGTCGACTTTGCTTCCGGTAAACCCACCGTCGCCGGGCGCAGTGCTTGAAGTGGCCGTTTCTATCCACTGCAGATGGTTGCGATCTGAAACATCCCGGCTAGCTGCAGAGAGCCGACCCCGCCAAAGCTTTCTTTTAGACACACGGCTTCGCCACTCACGATTCGCGGCCGCGCACTTGGCACCTAAACGGCGATCGCACTCACCAGAGACTCACTCATCTCATTGACTGGCAAGAGCATCAGGTGGATATTTCTCCCCAGGCCCTCGCCGCTCGAGAAGGCCGCGGCTCGTGCATCTGTACCGCCCAGCCAGCCAGCCAGCCAGCCAGCCAGCCAGCCAGCCAGGGGTTGGACGAGTGTGTGGAGGCCCATACCGCCCGCTGCGGATGCTACGGTGAGGCTCGCCAGCCGTGACCATCACCAACCGCCGCGTCACACATTATCTGGCTGTGCTGGTCCCTCGTCCACGGCAAACAAGCCGACACCGCCAGGCACGCCAGGGTCGGAAAAGGATTGGGCGCGCTGGAGGCGCCGCAGCACAAGGCAGCCTTTCGTCGGCTGTGCGGCCAGGACTGAACCGGATATACTGTGTAGTGGTGGCATTCAGGAATCCGCCCATCCGACAATCAGTCATTCGAAACCTTGCGAGACCGCCACGGGAAGCAGTAGGACCTTCTCGTCCAGGCCGGCTTGCCTGACATATCCCATGTCGCCCTGAGCAGTTTCAACCCATCACGGGTGTCCCTCTACAACCCATCTCCATCTCTCTCGAAACCCTACAATTGCCCGCCATGGCTCTCTCCCCAGCCAGCCCCGACGAGCGCATATGGAGCCTGCGGCGGATGGCTCAAGAATACAACATCGACGACAGTCCTGAGCCAACACCACTGTACAAGCCATCAGCTACCCCTTCGCCATTGACGCCGAATTTCAAGAACCCCGAGGATGAACAACGCGCAGAAGAACTGCTCAAACGAAGGAGGCTGATGACCGCTCAGGCCAGCGGCGATGGGAGTGGTGGCGCACCAGCTGGGAAGAAGAGGTCTTTCACATTAACCCGCAAGGACAGCTTCTCGTCCAAGTTCGCCTCCAAGGAGATCTTCGACGCTTTGGATGCTCATGTCGCAAATGCAGGTGCGCCGGGCGTGGCTGAGGCACTCATCCACAAGCTGCGCATGGCAGGCGGGGACCTCAACCGCGCAAACACAAAGTCCAAGGCGGCCTTTCATCTTAGGAGGAAGAGCTCGGCCGACCTGGGACAAGAGCAAAGCCGGATCCTGCAGAAGGCTGTCGAGAACGCGCAGCAAGATATGGTCGACGTCCTTGTTCCCCACGCCGCGCCGGCGACTCTAGACGCAGCACTGCCCCTGGCATTACGGCACGGGAATCGTCATATCATCGAGGCTCTTCTGAGGTACGGGGCAAGCGTGGCACAGACTCCAGAGGGACAGTTCCAGTTTCGGCAGATGTGCATTAATGGTGGACAGGCCGAACTGGTTGGCTTGATCCTGCAGTCTGATGGCAGGCCTGCCCTGGACTGGATCTCAGGTGCCATGATCGACGCAGCAAGGAAAGGCTGCGCTGGTACCGTGGCCCAATTAAGCCGCGCACACGCAGACGGCAGTTTCAATGATGGCGCCGCCCTCAAGGAGGCCATCTCGCAATGCCGAGTCGACATCGCCTTGGCAATCATCATCGGCAACAAGCCTCCGAACAAGCAATGCATCAACGACGCCCTCCACAATGTCACCAACCATCCGACGATGAACCCACCCGAGAAGCTCACCCTGACCGACATATTACTGCTGGCTGGTGCTGAGGGCGACGTGGTCTCGGCAGCGTTAGTTAAGGCCTGCGAAACCGAGTTCTACGCCATGATCGACCTTCTCATCAGTAGCGGAGCCTCAATCGAGTATCAAAACGCCATGGTCGTGAAGAAGGCGATCGCAAGTGGCAACATCAGCCTGGTGCAGCTGCTTCTGGGCGAGGGTGCAGTACTGAGCCCGGACCTCGCTGGGGAGCTCATCGAGAGTATAGGGAAGCGCATCAGCCCGGAAGACAGGCGTATCCTGCTCAGCACGCTGCTTCGGAAAGGCGCAAAAGGTCCTCCCCTTGGCGAAGCTCTGATCAGGGCAGCGGAAGGCGGAGACAGCGAATGTGTCAAGCTTCTTCTGACACCGCACTTTCCCGGCTCCGGAAAATTGCGGCCCAAAGCAAGCCATGACCTCAAGACGGGCCCGCGAAGTATGGTTTTTGAGCAGCATGCAGTAGCAGATGTGAATCATAACGGAGGTTTGGCACTCAAGAAGGCGGTCGCTGCGGGCAACCTTACCATGGTTGAGTACATTCTCGCAGCGAAGCCGAGCATCGAAACTCTTATCGGGGTGTTCCCGAGCATCAACGACCTCAATCAGATGGAGCGGTTCCACATGACGGAGTCGTTCCTGAGCGCTGGCGTCACCGGGCCTTGCGTACATGCCGCCTTACAGAAAGCCATCGACGACACGCCACCCAGACGGGATGAACGGCTCATCAAAATCTTGCTTCAGCACGACGTCGACACGGATATCCACGATGGCGCACCGCTAGTATCCGCCATCGAGCACTGCGATGCCGACCTATTGGAGGCTCTGCTCCGAAAACGGCCCACAACGAAGAATGCCGCAGTAGCGCTGGCGAAAGCCATGGCTGTAGAAGACAAGGGCAAACGAGCGCGGATGGTGAGCGCGCTTCTTCGGGCCGGCGCGAATGAATCGACGAAGACGGTCGGCGAGTCTCTGGTGAATGCACTACACGAGCAGCCCACGGATACTCGCCTGCTGGCCGTGATTTTGCAACAGGGCCATGCCGATGTTAATATGGACATGGGCGATCCAGTCGTGATGGGTAAGACTTCGCGATCGTGAGATAATACCACCACGCTGACGTTGGGTAGCTGTTCGAGATGAGAATCCCCAGGTGCTCGAGCTTGTTTTACAAACAGGCAAGGCTACACCCGAGACTTTCGATCTTGCCATCCAGGCGATGGGCAACGTACCGCCAAGCCAAGAGAAAGCAACCAAGCTGGAATCGATCGTGAAGCGGACGAAGCAGAAGGAGTCGTTGAACAGCCTTCTCGCCGACGAGGTCCGGTGTATTCTTCACTGCCCACCCCAGAAGCGCACCTTGGTTGTCTTGAGGGCTCTCCTTGCCTTGGGAGTCGACGTCAACACAAATAAGGGTGCTGCACTTTGTTATGCCGTGGCTGGCGCGGACTCCAAAATCACCGATGTTCTCTTTGCGGCCAAGCCGAACGCAAAGTCACTGGCGGCGGCGGTACCGTTCGCCTTCAAAATCGCTGACCAGACGGAGCGACTTACTTTCATCCAGAAGCTCCTGCATGCTGGTGCACCGGCGGTCGAGGTCAACAGGGCGTTGGTGCACGCGATCGGAGCCCACCCTGACGATACCGCCCTGATCAACACTCTCCTTGCCGGAGCAGATACCAGCGACGGAGAGGCACTGATGATGGCAGTGCGAAAGGCCAATGTTCTCATGGTGGAGATGATTATAACGAGAGTAAAGAAGCACCCGGCAGACACGCTGAACGATGCCTTCAGCGAGGCCACCAGGATTGAGGATAAGGAGGTCCGGAGAACGACCTGTGAGCTTCTCTTGAGAGCCGGTGCGGCGGGCCCCGCCGTTTCCGACGCCCTCCTAGCCGCTGCTGGATCGGGAGACCTGACCCTTGGAAAAATGCTCTTGGACTACGGTGGTAGCGTGGACCACCGCGAGGGACAGGCCGTGGTTGAAGCGTGTCGCGCCGGCTCTGCAGACGTTTTGAAGATGCTTCTGTCAAGCAAGGCCACTGTGAAGAAGGACACCCTCGAGCGTGGCTTTCAAGCCGCCACAGAAGTGGGCAACCTCAACCACCGTGCGGCTGTGTTCCAGCTACTCCTGGACAAGGGTGTAAGCGGGGAGATCGTCGACGCACAACTGGTATCGGCTGCACGCTTCGGCGATGATGCCCTTGAGCTGGTCCGCCTTCTCCTCCGCTACGGCGCGCAAACGGACTACAATGGCGGAGAGGCCGTCTACAATGCGACGAGATGCGCCTTCCTGCCCCTTCTTCAACTGATGCTTGGCATAGCACCGGCCAGCGCGAAGCAAGCGAAGCCCTCAAGCCAGACGATGATCCGCGCGCTCAAAGCAAGCTCCAGACTGAGCGGGGAACCTAGATACCAGGTTATGAAGTGGTTATTTGCCGCTGGCCTACCTGTCTGTGAGGAGGTCCACATCTCACTCGACAAGGCCGTGAACGAGGAGGAGCCAAATACCGACCTGGTCGAGCTGCTCCTGCAGAACGGAGCATCGCCACTCGCCAACGGCTGCAAGGCCCTGATCGACGCTGCTCAGAAATTGAATGTAGGGGTACTGGATTTATTCCTGCAACGCGAAATCGCACGGGACGATATCAGCTGGGTGTTCCTGCAGACCTTCACGGCTGGAGATGCAGACAGGTGGTTCACTGAGCCCGGCTTCCAACTGGCGCAACGCCTTCTGGAGAAGGGAGCTGAAGGCGATGGCCCTGCAAGTGCCCTCATCGTCGCAATTGACTACATGGGCACAGAAAAAGATGACATGGCCCGGGCGTTCGTGGACCTGCTCATTGAACACAATGCAAATGTCAACCAGGACCAGGGCGCTGCACTTATCAAGGCCGCAAAGAGTGCCAATGCTCACCTCATGCGGCAGGTGTTGCAACAAAGGCCAAACTCGGATTCGGTGTCCATGGCCTTCCCTTATGTTTTTGACCACGAGGTGCCTGAGGATGCAGTATTGGAGCTCATCTCCTTGTTCACGGACTACTCTGACGGGGAAACGCGGCTGGATGCAATGTTCAACCACCCGGATGCCGAGCCAGTGGTGTTCAAGGCCATTTCACGTTACCCGCGTTCCACCACGATTGTCGAGACCCTGCTTGATGCGGGCTACTATCATGACCAGATGACCAATGCACGGGTTTTGGACGAAGTCGAAGAAGCAGAGCCTGTGAACCTCCTACTGTGGTGTCTCTTACAGCCGCAGAAGAAGGTCAGCAGCAATATCATCAACATGCTCATCGACAGGGGGGCGCGCGTCAACTTCGAGACACGAGTCTCGAAGACGACGCCCTTGATGCTGGCCATCAGGGAAAGGCGTCACGACATCGTCAAGAAGCTCGTGTTTGCTGGTGCGGAGGTCGACGTGGCTGATGTCACGGGCAACACGCCCTTGACACTCGCTACGGCAGTCGGCGGAGACTTGGGCACAATGATGATGCAGAACATCCTTGCCGCCGAGCCGTCGCAGAATGACGGCTCCCTTCACAATGCCGCGAGGGAGCTCAATGTTGCGGCCATGGAGGTTCTGGTGGACCACGGCCATGAGATCGATTTCCCAAGTCCAATACACGGCGGTCGCACTGCTTTGGGTGAGCTCTGCCTCCATTCGGCGGATGGCGGGCCCCTGACCGCAGTCCAGGAGAAGGCCATGGAGAAGGCCATGGTATACCTCCTCAAGCAGGACACAGATCTCAGCATCCTGTCAGACGGAAAATCAGTCCTGTTCCTGGCTATGGAGTCGTCTGAACCTATCGTGACTACGAGGGCGCTCTTGAAAGTCGGCATGTGGAAACACATCAACCGGCAGTTCAACCACTATACGGATAACACGTATACATACTCGCCTACCCAATACGTCAAGCGGGTGCTACCACAGAACGACACGTCGGAGCAGCTGCTGAACCTCCTCAAAGCCAACAGGGCTAAGGACGTATACTATGCAAACGAGGGGCCACAGCCCGAGGGCGCCATTGGTCTGCCGGACGACATAGTCCGCATCGAGCGCGAACGCAAGGCGCGGCTCGAGCGGATCCAGCTCGAGGCCGAGGACCACTCGCGGACGCTCTCGCGCACCAAGGAGGTCGCCGACATCCAGAACCAGATCTTTGCGCAGCGGGCGCAGCTCGAGGACGCGCGGTCGCGGCAGCAGCGCAACACGGAGATGGACGGGATCCGCGAGAGGGCTGTGCTGGAGGAGGAGCTGTTCAACGAGGCGGTGCGGCGGCAGCGGGCGGAGCGGGCGGCGGCGATGGAGCACCAGTCGTCCATCACGCAGGCGGCGGTGGAGCGGCAGCGGCTGCTGGCGGAGACACAGATCGAGGCCGAGGACCGCAGGCAGCTGCAGCTGCTCGAGTACGAGAGGCAGTCGGCGGACGTCAAGGAGCAGCACGCGCGGCAGATGACGGCCAACCGGGTGGACGAGCGGGCGGCCATCGACCGCATGGACCGGGAGCACGACGCGAGGATCAAGAACCGCATCGCGCAGCAGAAGAAGCTCGTCGACAGCCAGAACCAGCTCGCGACCCAGCTGGGCACCGTGGGCATGCCGCAGAGGAGGCAGATTGGCTACATCTCGGGGGAGCTGGACTGAGGGAAGGGGTGTGGTGCCACGACCCCGGGAGAGGTCGCATTTTCGGCTGCGGAGGCAATAATTACTGGAGCAAATGGGTGGTGGAGGTGTTCTCGGGGACCACGGCGCGATTCGATTACCCATGACGAGTTTCCTTGTTTGTCATTGTTGTAGAATATGTGTACCGTACCGTCTTTAGACCCTGAGGATACCGGAAGCGAAGCGTTCCTTTCTCTCTCTCCCCCCCCCTCCTGTTTCTTTTTCTTTTTCTTTTGTCTCCTCTACCGTAGTCTGGTCGGTTGATGAATCTCATGACATGATGCCATCGTCTGCCCGATCATGGGACTAGTTGTGATCCACACCGAGGTTGGCCCGGGCGCTGTGCCTGAGGAGGCGGGACTAGTGTAATCTGGAATGCGTAGGGCTTAATATGACGAGCTGCTCTGGAGAAATGCAACGGAAGTGAAAGGAGCAGCAGTACTCCGCCGCGGGAGCAACCCCCCGCCGTCATTTCTAGATGCTCTCGGCTCGGTTGAGCTTGTTTTCAAGCTTGATTGTTCATCGGTAGGGCCGAGGCGGTGATTTGAGACGGGTCGGGCGTAACCTGGTCAGTTCGACACAGCAATGTGTTCTTTGTTGCGAGAGTACCTAGGATGGCTTCGAGTCCCGGCGCCAGTCTGGGGTCTGCAGAACGGCACATGAGTGTTGTGCCATTGTTTCTGCTGCGTAATTGCAAGGTGCGATTTTCCAGCCAGCGCGCACAGTCTCTCAAAGGCAGGCAGAGCCGGCATCGTTGCACGGTTCATGTGTCGGACTGCGCTGTGACATGGGACGGACTAATTAATAACTCACTCAACCACCACCGTGTGCCGAGTGAGCGCATCCCCTCCTCCCCGTCGAGGCGTCCTGTCCCGCGTCCCATTGCTGCACACAGAGACACAAAGTGAAGATCTTCAGGGTGCAATCTTGTGCGGCGATCGACATGTTGGGAGACAGGCCAGGCGCAAGACGATAAGGACAGGACAGAGCTGGGTATTTTCTATTTTCTGACAGAGGCATGTGAAACTGCGTGATCGGCGGCGGTTGGGAGGGCTGCTATAATGAGAGGTGTGGACACGGTCCTGTCTATGTGAAACGGCATACACGAATAGACGGGAGCTGGTTGCGTCACTGGGGCGGAGGGTGGGAAGATCTGGGAGCTTGGGGCAGCGAATATAGTGTAGATACAGACACCCTACATGGGTAGGTAATTTGTGTAACTACATACGCTATGGAGGGCGGGCCCCCCGTGTGTCAATCAGTGGTGCTCATCAGGTGGAGGGGCAGAGGGGCAGGCGTTGCTTGGGAAATCCTGGCCACGGCTGCCAACTTTGAGTCGCCCACAGGCAAGGTGTGGGCAGATATAGGCAGGGTCAGGAAAGGCTGCCAGGGACCAGGAACATTAACAGCCGCCCTCGTGCATTGAGTGCTTGCTGCTCCTAATGAACCGGCTGAGGGGCGACGGGTGCGCTTTTGATTGCCATCAATTTCAGCCCCGCCAACCCTCCTCCCTCGACCGCCGCACCTAGACGAATACCTTAAGTGCTGCCCATGCGCCCGCCGCCTTGCATCGGACTGATTGAGACCACTGGACTGGCTGGCTGCTTCGGCGTCGCATAACACACAAGAGGCTCTCTTCACCGTTCCTTATTACCTATCTTTCCCTACCAAGGACGTCGCTTCTTGACCTTCCTTTCCTCTCTCTTCTCGACACCCTCACATCATAACCTTTTCCTAGGCCTTCCTCCGCGGTCTCTCTTCTCACCACGGACCGTCCTGGTCTCATCACATCGCACCTCGCCCCGTCCCGTCCCGTCCCGCTGCCCAAGGCTTGCTGGAAACCGCGCCCGCACTACTAGGCCTCTGTTCACCATGGCGCCCGTTGGAACTGTTCTCGTTACCGGGTGAGCTGCCTTCTTCCCCCGTCCCGGGCCGTCAGGCGCGAGCTTCCACCGCCCAGACATGGCAGGCAGCAGAAGGCGCACGATTATTGACTGTGCGTTGCAGTGGCACTGGCTACATCGGCTCCTTCACCTCGCTTGCCCTCCTCGAGAACGGCTACGATGTGGTGATTGTCGATAACCTCTACAACTCGTCCGAGGTGGCCCTAGACCGCATTGAGCTCATTTGCGGCAAGCGACCAAAGTTCTACAAGGTGGACGTCACCGACAAGGCAGCCCTTGACAAGGTCTTTGAAGACCACCCCGAGATCGATAGCGTCATCCACTTCGCGGCCCTCAAGGCAAGTTCAAAAAAGCATGGCGCATGGTCGCGCAGCCGATACGGGCGGGCACGGAACAAGGAGAGTGCTAACCATGTCCGCAGGCCGTCGGAGAGTCCGCCGTGATCCCCCTCGAGTACTACCGCGTCAACGTCGGCGGCAGCATCACCCTCCTGCGCTCCATGACCGACCACAACGTCACCAACATTGTCTTCTCCTCCTCCGCCACCGTCTACGGCGATGCCACCCGCTTCCCCAACATGATTCCCATCCCGGAGAACTGCCCTACCGGGCCCACCAACTCGTACGGCCGCACCAAGTCCATGATCGAGACCGTCATCGAGGACCACATCAATGCCCAGCGCAACAATCTCAAGAAGGAAGGCAAGCCCTA
This sequence comes from Stenocarpella maydis, assembly GCA_002270565.1. NCBI lineage: Eukaryota > Fungi > Ascomycota > Sordariomycetes > Diaporthales > Diaporthaceae > Stenocarpella > Stenocarpella maydis. The sequence goes on from NQMI01000012.1 coordinate 355,157, forward strand.
CGAGCAGTGGAACGGCGCCAACCTGCGCTACTTCAACCCCTGCGGTGCCCACCCCTCGGGCATCATGGGCGAGGATCCCCAGGGTGTGCCATACAACCTGCTCCCCCTGCTTGGCCAGGTTGCCACCGGCCAGCGCGAGAAGCTGCTTGTGTTTGGTGACGACTACTCCTCGCGCGACGGCACCGCCATCCGCGACTACATCCACGTGTGTGACCTGGCCAGGGGCCACCTGGTGGCGCTGAACTACCTGCGGGAGCACCACCCAGGTGTCAAGGCATGGAACCTTGGCTCAGGCCGTGGCAGCACCGTGTTCGAGATCATCAACGCGTTCCGTGCAGTTGTCGGCCGGGACCTGAAGTACGAGGTCGTGGGGAGGAGACAGGGCGACGTGCTGGACCTGACGGCGAACCCCAGCCTGGCCAACAAGGAGTTGAACTGGAAGACGGAGCTGGCGATGGAGGACGCCTGCTCAGATCTGTGGCGCTGGGTCAGCAACAACCCCCAGGGGTACCGCCAGAGCCCCCCCGCAGAGCTGCTCGAGGCTTTGAAGAAGAATTAAGGAATATGCAGGGAGACAGGATGGACCCGTTTGCATTCGGAGGTGAGAAAGTGCAAAAAGAGTAATGAGACCCGTGTCGTGCACATGGCGGCCATGTCTGCCCGGAAAAGTGGGGATGATCTTGGATGGCAGGCAAAAAAAAAAAAAAAAAAAAAAGGCCCAAGCATCCCATAGACTTTGTTTCTACGAATTAGACGAATTATGGAACTTATCGAGAAATATTAGTATAGTAGACTCATCTCGAAGTCAAAAGGTGGTTTTGGATTCATCGTCCCTGGTCCGGTCGGGTGCACAGCCTCTGCTATGTTGACACTGGGCCCAGTGTGAAGAGGCTTTGTTCTGCCTAATAACGCACCCTAACATGCACCATGGGTGGTAATAAACGGGTAACATTGTCATTGAGCAAACAATGTGACTCGACTGAGCTGCACCCTGCGCAGGCTGCTGACTAAGCACGGCGCCACTACCTTATCGCGCCATCCTCCTATCTAACTAGGCACGGAGTAGTACTCCATACCTACAGATTACTCGGGCGACGACACGTCCAAGGCCAGACGCGTCTCCCGAGGCGCCGTGCAGTGAAAGGCACGATTCACTTATGTGCTTCTGCATCGCATCGCCGGTTCCGTCCAGGATTTAATGGGAGCAACAAACAGATTCCTCCACACAAAGCCAGCTCTGCTCGTCGCAAGCCTTCACCCACATCCCGGTTTCAGTCTGCAATAAAGGCCCCCTTTGCGCCATGCTACATTCCGACCGCGAGCGACATCTGCTTTTCTCGTCCGAGTCGCCCACTTCTCTCGAGGTCATCATCACCACTCATGCCCCCGACCCCTGACCCTCATCTTGATTTCAGCTTTCGACCGCCAGCATCCCACACAGCCTAGACACCTGCAGCAACGCAAGCACTGCCGCTCGATGTCTTCGCACTCAGACGTCGTCGCTGTGTTTGCCCGAGTCTGATCTCATTACTCCTGCACCTTCTCATTGCAGGTCAGGCCTCTGCCGCCCACAGTTGCACCTGTCGAGGACCCTCTTGATCGACTGAGGCTGCCAGTCAGCCCCGACAGCGACCTTCTTGGGTCTTTTTTGGTCTTGAAATTTCAAAGGTAGGCAAACTCATTAGATTCGGCCTGGAAACTCTTATTTATTTCCCAGATGCAGACTTGGGTTGTGACTCTGCCCGGGTCACTGCAGGGTTGTGCTCACTCTCTCACTTTTACTGCCCGCGTTCCGCGCCCCCCCCCCTCTCAACCCATCTCCTTTTTGCAAACAAGAAATATAACTGGCGATAGGTTCAACTCATTCTTGGTTGGTACCAAGTAGCCTCGCGTCTCGGTCAACTCAACAGCCACCATGCCGCCCAGGCGAGGTCGTGCAGGCACCGTGGCTCCATCCCCGGCGCCTGAATCGACACCCAGAGCGCAGAGGACTCTAGGCCCGCCCAGGTTCAGCAGCTCCTATGGGTCCCCAGCGATGTTTGCCGCTGGTCGCAGCTCCACGCAGTCCTCGTTTGGCGGCATCGGCGGCGCGATCAGATCCGTGCAAGAAATGAACGTAGCAGACAAGGGGGATAGGGTGGCCAGAGCAAACCAACGGTCTCGTACGTTCGACGTCGACGAGTCCGATCCGCGACTAGGCCGTAACAACCGCAATCGCAACTCCACCTCCAAATCTGAAGCCCCCGCTCCGGTGCCTGCTGCGATTCCCCCGGCGGTCCCCCCGGCGAAGCGCCCTGCGGTGCCTCCTGCCCAGGTACCCTCGGGGTCCGGGAACAATGGCCAGCGTAAGTTTACTCAAAGTCTACTCGTCCCGCATCATAAGTAACGCGGGACAGACTACATCCTCTACGAAGTTTACATTCTTCTCTAACCTACTGCACAGCGAATCCAAATAATGGACGGGCATCAACCGTCGGACCACTGCCTCAGTCCGGCGTCAACACTCCAAGACCGGCTCGGTTTATGTCAACGCCGCTTGATTCTGACACCCCGTCTCACAGGAGTTTCATTGAGGAGAGCGAGCTCTACCATGGTGCAAGCGTTGGGACACCCAGACCGACGCGGAGCACACCTGCACGGGGATCCTCGGCACCGCATCATGGCTCTGAACACAGTGATTCCTCAAGTGGCGAGGATCCACTGCACGGTGATCCGCCCGGCCCCCCGCCCGGCCCCCCGACAGGTCCTGGAGATTCGGATCCGAGCCCACGGCCTCCCCCCAGTTACAGGCCCATCAGCTGGGCAGATCGCTTCACACGCGATGGAGGGTTCAGAGGCCTTGGGGGTCACCAGCCTCCCACCACGGCCGGCACTCCTGCAACAGGAACACACCATATCGGTGGGCCGGGTACCGGAGGGGCTACAACTCCAGCGAATGTCCTTGGAGGGGCAAACAATGGAGGACCTTCAACTGGGGGGCCGTCAACTGGTCCAAAGACTGGAATCTCATCGACAGGAGTGCCGGGTAGTGGCGGGTTCTCTACGGGTGTGTCTTCAACCGGGAGTTGGAACGACCCGCCAACAGTACCTTCAAAGCAAAACTCTGGAACTCCTGGTGTTTATAGTTGGGATACTGCTGGAGGGCAAGGCACTCAAGGGCCTGGTACTGATGCACCTGGTACAGTGACAGGCCCTCCTGTTCACGACCGCCGGCAAGGCTCTAACGAAGGCATCCAGCAAGACGATAGGCAAGGGCCGCAAGGCTTGCAGGGAAGTCGAGGGCCGCAGGGACCGCCCGGCGTGTCCGGGCTACCCGGGCTGCAAGGACAGCCGGGGCCTCAAGGGCAGCCCGGACCTCAAGGACCGCAGGGATTGCCGGGACCACAAGGACAGCCGGGACCACAAGGACAGCCGGGACCACAAGGACAGCCGGGACCGCAAGGACAGCCCGGGGAGCCCGGACCACAAGGACCGCGAGGCGCGCCAGGGCCTGGGGACAACGGAGCCAGTATTCCGCCAGACGTTCTGCTTGCGGGCGACAGCCTCTTCGCTCGAAGCTTCAACTGGGTTTATTCGAGCTTGCCCATCCGTCGCAGCCCACCTTGGCTTTCCAAAGCTCTACAAGTTTGGGGGTTGTTGGCCTTCACCTGCTGGCTTTTCTTGATCCTCCTGGAGCTTTATATCCCTCCAAGCACATCGGAAGGCATCCAAGTCGGCAAGGACTACGCGTACCATGACAACTCTCTGGTTGGCTGGAGACAGAACATCCTGCAGTTCGTGCCGTGGATTGTGCTGCACCCTTTCGCTGTCCTCACCGGCAACCTCGGTTATGCAGACTATCGCACCCAACTACACGTGCTGAGCGTGAATCAAGCCAACAACCAGGTCCGAGTGAAGGGAATCTCAGATGCTGTTGAAGAACTGCGCAGGATTCTTCCAGAGCTCATCAAAGTGGACGCAGGCATCACAACCTCTGAGTGGAAAGTCCAGGACGACTTCTGGCACGCCCTAAGCGATGAGATGAAGAAAGGGCGGTTTATGTGGCACCTCCTGAGCATTCAGGGCAAGGAAGACGGCTCTTATACCATCTCAGATGCACACTGGGATGCTATTAGGCAACGATTACAGCATGAAGACCTGTTGGCTTCTGTGCGCTCTGATGATAGTGCGATGGGCCTGAGCGACAAGGTCACGAGCTACGTCGACTTGTCTGTGTCAAAGTCGTTCCAAGATTGGCTTGCCAAGAATGCGGACGCAGTACGGAAGGTGCAGGACCCAGCAAAGGGCGAGCCGAGTGCCTCTTACGCAGATCTATATGGTCAGGTCGACAAAGCAATCGCTGAGCGACTCCAACACTTGGATCTCGAGACGCGGGTCGTCACCAGGGAGGAGTTCATATCCAAGATTGAAGAGCATTTCCGCAACAACACTGCCCAATTTGACGGCGAGCTGAGGGCCATGAATGACAAAATTCAGCAGGCTTTAGGCATTGCCATAGACGCCAAGAACTCTGCGAAAATTCCCCCGGGGTGGAGCCGCACCGAAGTAGAGACACTTGTGGCTGAGACGGTCCGACGAGCTGTTGCGGAAGCTCAGCTGGAGGCTCTAGCCAAAGGCTCTATCAAGTCACACCTGAGCTCGGAGCTCCTCAAACAGAAGAATTACTTCAGCAGCATTCGGGGCGCCCTCATCGATCCGAAGCTCACTTCGGATACATTCGACTGGAGGGTCGAGAAGGACGCCAAGAGTGATGGCCCGTCAAGCCCCGGTGCCTTCGCCGGCTGGATTCGCGGCTGGACCTCTGGCAAAGCGCATCCGGTGTTCCGCCGTGGTGGGAGAAATACCGGCATTCCTTTTGCTCCTTCTATCGCGTTGGAAAAGTGGGATGAGGACGGCGAGTGCTGGTGTGCTGCACATAAGGACGACACGCACCCTGTGGATCTGTCCATCTACCTCGCCGAGGCTGTCATCCCTCAATATATTGTCGTCGAGCACATCGACCGCAGTTCCACGTTCGACCCAGACTCTATGCCCAAGGACCTCGAGTTCTGGATCAAGGCCCCAGGCGACAGTACGCAGCGGTCCCTGGCCGAGTGGAGCAAGAAGAGGTGGGCCGACCAACCAATTGGCCAAGGGCAGAAGTTGATCGACAAGGGGTTCGTCAAGGTTGGAGGAATGGAGTTCGACTCGGGGACAGGAGAGGGCGACAGCCAAGTTTTCAAACTTCCTAACGAGCTTACGGACTTTGGAGTGCAGACCGAGCAGTTTGTGGTGCGCGCTACGAGCAACTACGGAGCAAAAGATCACACTTGTTTCTACCGGCTGCGACTATTTGGCAAGCCACCCGGGGGCCAAAAGGGACCGGAGGCGGGTAACCCGGAGCACGAAGACCTATGACAGGGATTCCTTTTTGTGGCAAGGGGCTTGTACAGCCGGGGTTGGGGGCAGAGTATCCCAGAAATTATAAACAGCCGACAAATGACCTTCGGTATTCAAAGGGAAAGTCTATCGCAGCGGGCTTGGGAAGAAAGGGAAAGGGAAGTGAAAGGGCGTTGGTCGTGTGACTCTCAGAGACATGGAGATTGACCAGGCGTTTGCTGGAGATACCCTTCGTGTTGTATATTGGGTTACTACACTGACCCACCTTTGAATTTCGTCCTGCGCAACAACGGTGAATGGTAGTCTCACACCTCGACACGAAGGGGAAAGAAGATGCCGACTGTGACGACGGATATTATCACCCCGGCCGAGTAGACAGGATAATGACACCATTGACATTTGATGAGTATGATGACCACCTACCTCTGCTTGCGGTGTCAGACCCAGGCGACGGGCATGCCACGATCTCTCATCAGAGGGAAGACATGAAACGGCTCCGGATGCGATAATAAGATACTGTAACGTCCCTAAATCCTCGCGGCCCTTTCCCCCAGAGCCATCTTGCGTCCCATGTATGGTATAAAATATCATATTCGGGAGCGCGGGGAGGCGGCCCTCTGGTATTGCGGAAGATAACTGTATGTGGTCCATCTATGCACAAAGGGGAACACCCACCGAGTGAAGCAATGACATTGAAAAAACCACCGTCTTGAACCGTCCTCACCTCCCAAACGCCCCAACTCTCTTCCCAGCCCCAAAATGACCCCGTGTATTCCACGGTACTTGCTACCGGTCGCGACCTAACCTCTCCTCGTCGTCATCCACCAGCTCGTACGCGGGCCTGAAGCCCTCGCTCTGTCCGCCGCCGCCGGACTGCTTCTTGAGGAGAGGATTGGGGTGTGTGTCTTTTGTGCCGCCTAATGATGTGTATCCTTGGTCGTATAGTGACATGTAAGGAATGCCCAGGTGCCGGAGGAACTAGAGGCAAGTCAGCCAGGGGCTCTGAGAATAGCAAACTGTCAACCAGCCCCCCCCTCCCCCTTCCGGGCCACGCCAATAACGCAGCTGCGGAGGGTTGGTTTTCGGGAGAGCACGCATCACACCACAGCCTAACTCACCGCCCAAATCTCGGCGTAGTGCCAGTCAATGATGGGGTGGACGCGCACAAAGGCGGGCCAGTCGCCGTCGGTGGGGTCGAAGTGCCTGAGGGCGGCGCCATGGGGGTCGGTCCTGCGAGTGCCGACGAAGACGGCGCGGAGGCGGGGGCGGTCGCGCAGGTAGGCCTCGAGGGCCTGGCGCATGGGCAGGGCGTAGCGGGCCAGGTCGAGGTGGTACTCGGCGGCGGAGCGCTCGACAAAGGCGTCGACCTCGGGGAAGGGGTCCGGGGCCACGACGTAGACGGACTGCAGCGAGGCCGGGAAGGGCCGCGGCGAGCGGCTGCGCACCGGGGTGGGGGCGGCGGGGGTGTTGGTCGGGATCTGGGAGGTCAGGCCGTTGGGCGTGGAGGTGCTGCTGGCGAAGGGGTGGTGGTGTGTCGAGGGCGGCAGCGCGGGGGGCGAGAGGGGCCCGCCGTCGTGGTCTGGGGGCTCGAAGTGTCGCGGGAGGCAGGCGAGGATCAGGACGAGGAGCACGAGACAGTCCTTGCCGCCGTTGTAGGAGAGGGAGAGCTCCTCGAAGCTGGGGGCGGGCCGGGGTGAGCTGGCCGTTCCGCAGGGGCGCGGGGCGCGTGCTGGGAGTGAGGCCCACTCACCTATATCTCTCGAGGGCCTCGTCGACGACGGATATTGCCTCGCGGGCGTGGGACTGCACGCCCCTGAGCAGGTCGGTCTCCGCCTCCTGGGCCAGGAAGGCGTCGACCTTGGCCTGCAGCTCGAGGCAGACGTGGCGCAGGGAGAGGGAGGCGGGTGGTGGCTCCTTGAACCCGCCATTCGCTGCTGGCGAGACGCCGTTGGCGACGTGTTGGTGCGGCATCACGACAGCTAGATGTGTATGTGTAGGATTATATCGCGCTGTGACCGGAAGCCCGCAGCCATGGGCACGAGCCGTGTGGAAAATGCTAGAGTGGCAGGATCGGAGTTGGGCATATGTGTGCTTCAGGTAAGAAGGTTTGCGACACAAGAAGGCGTGCCGGACTGAAGTGTAAGCTTTGGGGACTTACTCCACCGCTGCGGCCTCGGCCATGGCGGGGACATCGGCGTCGGTACTCCGTAGTGTCCCTGAGGGGTCCTTGGAGACCTGCCAGGGATCAGGGGCCCACATTTGCATCTTCCATCTTCCATCTTCCATCTTCCATGCTTCCATGCTTCCATGCTTCCATGACCTTCGGCTGGTTTACACAGTAATTGCCACGTTCGTATGTCCTCCTCAATGCAATTGACAGGCAGCAAAACCCGGAAGCCCACGGCCCAGCTGTCTTCGACGGCGATTCCGGCCGTCTTACGCTTCAGTTGCACAATTGCATGCGTTGCCTGGAGGGATCGCTAGTGAGCTGGACAATGTCAGCAGACAGGGTTGTCCTCGGGATAGCCAAGTGCTATCTAACTACTGTGTAACTATGTGCATAGGTATAGACTATGTCAGAGGGTGACTGGATTGTATACTCCGTAGTAGTCCATCCTATCCCAAGTCAGGTGGTCTCACGGTATGGCACTCTACCTAGGTATGGCAGACCACCCAGGTACCCTGTTGTAGTATGTCTATCATACCTAGGTATAATATTGTGATGTGGTAGCCCAACATGCGCGAGGCCGTCCCATGGCCAGTAGCTGGGCAGGATATGGTTTGTCCTACAAACACTACTCCGTAGACTATCACCAAGTCCAGAGACGGCAGCAAACGGCAGTTTTGGCACTACTCCGTACATGTGTAAGTACCAAGGTACCCACACTAGGTACCCACACTAGGTATCCAGGTACTCCGTACTATGTAGTGTGCGTGCCTGTGTGGTCTGCCCCACCTGCCGTCAAACCCCTGCCCAGATATTTGGGCGACCTGGAAATTTTCTGGAATGCGACACTTGCAACAAAGCGACTTGCCTTCCTCCTGTCTCTCTCACGGCCGGCGAAAATGGCTCCGCTTTCAAAGCCTGCGAACAAGTCGGGCAAGGGGCACTCGAAAAACAAGGCGGACAAGACCCTGAAAAGGAAACGAGAGGCCGAGGACCACGAACGACTCAAGAAGGCCATTGACGACTTCGACCCAAAGTCGTCGCCCGCCAGCTTCGCCGACCTGCCCCTCTGTGAGGCCACAGCCGCTGGCATCAAGGCCTCTCACTTCGAAACCCTCACAGATGTACAGGCTCGAGCCATACCCCTTGCCCTGAAGGGCCACGACCTCCTCGCAGCCGCAAAGACCGGAAGCGGAAAGACGCTCGCCTTCCTCATCCCCGTCCTCGAAAAGCTCTATCACGCCCGATGGACCCGCCGCGATGGCCTCGGCGCCCTGATAATGTCGCCAACCCGCGAATTGGCCGTGCAAATCTTCGACGTGCTGCGCAAGATTGGCCGTCACCATGACTTCTCTGCCGGCCTGGTCATCGGCGGGAACAGCCTGAAGGAGGAGGCCGACGGCATAAACCGCATGAACATTCTCGTGTGTACGCCAGGTCGCATGCTCCAACACCTGGACCAGAGATTCGGGTTCAACGTCGACGATCTACAGATTCTGGTGCTGGACGAGGCCGACCGCATCATGGACATGGGTTTCGAGCACGCCGTCGACGCGCTGATCGAGCACCTGCCCAAGGAGAGGCAGACACTGCTGTTCAGCGCCACTCAGAGCAGGAGGATCTCTGATCTCGCCCGCCTCAGTCTGAAGGAACCCGAATACGTATCAGTCCACGAGGCCGCCGACACGGCAACCCCTAGCACCCTGCAACAGCACTACGTCGTCACGCCGCTCGCGGAGAAGCTAGACACGCTATATGGCTTCATAAAGGCAAGCTTGAAGACCAAGATTGTCGTCTTCTTGTCGTCCGGGAAGCAGGTCCGATACGTATACGAGACGCTCCGCCAGCTGCAACCAGGTATACCCTTGCTTCATCTGCATGGCCGGCAGAAGCAGGAGGCGCGGTTACGGATCACGAAGCAGTTCACCTCGGCGAGGCATTCCTGCCTGTTTGCAACCGACGTCGTGGCCCGAGGTGTTGACTTCCCTGCGGTGGACTGGGTCATCCAGGTCGACTGTCCCGAGGACGCCGATACCTACATCCATCGAGTTGGCCGGACAGCACGATACCAAAGCAAGGGTCGTGCTGTCCTATTTCTGGATCCAAGCGAGGAGGAGGGCATGCTGAAAAGACTCGAGCAGAAGAAAGTTCCGATAGAAAAGATCAGCATCAAGGCAAGCATGAAGAAGAGCATCAGGAACCAGGTGCAGAGCATGTGCTTCAAGCAGCCCAATATCAAGTATCTGGCGCAGAAGGCATTCGTTACATACGTACGGTCCATCCACGTACAGAAAGACAAGGACATCTTCAACCTGGACAAGCTGGACTTGGATGCATACGCCGCGAGTTTGGGACTGCCGGGGACGCCGAATATCAGATTCCGACCGGGAGAGGACCTGAAGAAGCTGAAGAATGCGCCGAGAATGGCGCTGAGCGACTCGGAAGACTCTTCGGACGGCGAGGGTGACAAGCGCAAAGGCAAAGATGAAGTCAAGACCAAGGTGCAGAAGATGTTTGAACGAACAAACCAGGACGTTCTCTCTAGCCATTACCGCAAGATGGTAGGCGAGGAAGGTGACGATGGCGAGGATGAGGACGACTTCATGGTGACCAAGAGGGTCCTGAACGACGACGACCTCGACGAGGCGGCACAGAACGGCGGCAAGAGCCATTCCAAGGTCGTCGACCTTGGAGGAGATCAGAAGCTCGTCATCGACTCAAAACGGCGCGAGAAGCTTCTCAAGTCCAAGAAGAAGCTCCTCAAGTTCAAGGGGCATGGTCAGAAGCTCGTATTCGACGACGACGGCAACGCCCACCCCGTATACGAGCTTGTCGACGAGGAGGAGTTCAAGAAACAGGGTCCTGTGGACGAACTCAGGCGGCAGTTCGTCGACCACGAGACTGAGAAGGTTCAGGAGGCCGACGTCGAGGACAAGGAGCTGGCCAAGGCGAGGAGGAGGGAGAAGAGAGAGAGGAGGAAGGAGCGAGAGAGGATGGAGCGTGGTGAAGGGCCCGCCGGGCCTGTGGCACAACTCGAGGGACAAGGGGATGATGGCGAAGACCCACTGGCACTATTGCGATCGTTGCCTACTGGAGACTATCGCAGTGAGAGCGAGCCTGAAGAAGAGCAGAGACCGGCCAAGAAGCAGAAGAAGTGGTTCCAGAACGACTCGGACGTTGAGGAGACTCCAAAGAAGGCTAAGAAGGGCAAGGGTAAGGGCAAGAAGGTGATCGAGATGGCCGAGGAACCCGACACTCTGGAGGACCTCGAGGCGCTCGCTGCAGGACTGCTGGAGTAGTACAGCTTTACTTGATACCCTAGTCACAATTGTATGCACCCATTAACATGGGATACTCGCCCTGGCCCACTGGCCAGTCCCCCGCACGAAGGTATGCTACGGAAAGTTGCCCCACAGCCAGGTACCACATGGGAGGGTACCGCACAGGAGGATACATATAGGAGGGATGGTATGTCATAGTTGAGGTTACCCACAGGAAGGTATCCCGTGAGAAAGGACCTAGGTCCCTAGGCATCCATCTCATGGAGGAATCTCGCATCCAGTTACACATCGGGTGGTGACCCCCTACCTAATCTCCCACGCGTACGAGGTAATCCCATAGGTGGTCATCTTGCGGGTGATTTTAGGAGGTTGGACTAAAGCATATCACCCCAAGGAAGTGCTTCCCGGAAACTTGAAGCATGTCCCGAGGGAGGTCGTCCTATAGTAGGGCCTCATGGAAAGTCCATCCTACTCAACCAACACCATACCGGGACGCCTTCAATCGTCCGGGGCACCTGTTCACACGACGCAGTCCTCGCTGGCATTTCCCACCGGGACCAACGAGGCCCCACAACCTGGCCACGCAGCGCTGCGCATGGTGTTCTGGCCTACAGCTTTCCTGCCTTCTTCAGGCCCCTCTCGCCGTCGACAAGCACGCACCAGCCCTCACTGCCGACGGTGCCGCCGCCGAAGCCAGCAACCACGGCCTTGAACCCCTGGGAGCCGGCAGCCTCGCCCTCGCCGTCCCGCGCGAACTTGATGACCTCATCGTCGAATGTGCCGGGCTGCAGGAAGACAGCCGGGACTGGGGGGTTCGGCCCAGCGTCAGTCGTTGTCTGGGATAAAAGGTCCTGGTCGTTGAGGGTAACCAAGGGTACATGACTTACTTCCTAGCTTCTTGGCCTCCTCGAGGACCTTCAGCGTGACCGGGGGTGGGGTAATTATGGAAACGGATGTCTCCTTCGGATTGGGCAGGTCTGAGAGGGACTTTACGGTTGGGATCTCGGAGGGCTTGCCCTCGGCGTCTGGGAATGAGGGCACAGCGATGGTGGGGGCGGCCGGGTTGACCGGGATGGCCTGGATGTCGTGGTGAAGATACCAGGCGAAGACTTGAGTACATGGTCAGCCGGATCACGCTTGGTACTGCATTTTTTGTAATAAAGCCCCATCGAGGTTCATGGCAACAAGCCTGAGCCGGGCTACGTGGTGTCTCTCTGGCTCTGGAGATGCCGCCTCGGCCTCATGAGCCCCCGCTAAGGCGACTTACTCTTGTGGCCAAACTTGGCCGTGTTGGAACTTGCGCCGACGACGGCGAAGTTTTTGGACGAGAAGAAGGTCTTGAGGGATGCGTCGGTGCTCATTTTGGTGGCGAGGTGAGATATGCGACGGGGGAACGGGTGGGCCTTTGTGGACACTGAAGGTGTCGCGGAGAATGTGCGGGCTAGAGAGCTTGTATTATAAGCGAACATGAGTAAATAAATGTATTGCCCTTCTTTGTAAGTGAAGCCGTCGTAGTATTCCAAATACTATGCAGTGCCCGCTCTTCCCCCCACGCCCCAAGACCAAGATGCCGAGCGTGTGCTAACGTTTTCCAGGGTCCCCGTCACGTTATTGGGGCTGGTGTGTCGCAGCGCCAGAGCAATGCACATTCGCGTCACAGCGTTTCAATGGGCGCGATTCTCTGTGCGTCCCGCCGTCTTGGGTGCTGCCTATCTGGGTAGATGTTTTTGAGAGCTACACACGACCAGACCGGGACGTGTAGTCCGTAGACACACTGCGGGGCCTCGTTTCTGCCGGGGTGGGTTGAGCTCCGGCAGAATGCTCCTTTGAAAAACAAGGTGGCCTTGTGGTCATTTACGTGTTTACGCAGGAACATGGTGACTTTCCTCGTCTTATACCTAAATAGGTACATGGTAGGTATGCCAGGTATATACGGACTATATGGCTGTATGGGTTCTATAGCATAAAACACCAGACAGACTGTTATCAGCCTGTTGGACTGCACTAGTGCTCCTTGACGAACAAACACCCCCCCAAGTCGGTTGGTTGCCCAGTCAGTTTCAGCCCCACACATTTCGCTCTCCAGCCTCCTGGCTCCTGGATCCTCTTTTGGGCTCCTCTGGAGGCTGGCTCTGGCGGCTCGCGTCCGCCCTGCTGGCTCGCTCGCATGAACAGCACAGACCACGAAGGGGGGGGGGCCCCAATAAACAGGTCCATGTCCAGGGAGAATGAGGCAGGCTGGAGACCGCTCTTCCATTCCGTTTTATTCATAAAGCAAGAGCTGGATCCTGACCTCAACCCCAGAGAACACCATCGTCAACCTCGTTTCCGTCCCTCTCCCGCCATCTCCACTTTTTTTTTTTTCTTTTTCCGCCGGCCCCTACGACCCAACAATGGTGAGTTGCGTGACCGTCAACAACAACATGAATGACATGGAATCCCCCGGGGCGAGCAGCAAGTGCGGCTATTGGACGGGCCAGGGCTGTGGGAGGCTGGCAACAGGTAAACAAGACAGGACGGGGTGACGTGCAAGTGCAGCAGCACGGATGCGTCTGCCCTCGCAGGTTCCAGTTTAGCGCGGCTTCGCTCGCCTGCTGGTTGCCGGTTGCTGGTTGCTGGTTTGCTGTTCCCAGACCAACGCTGGAGGTTTACGGGCTGGCGTGGCTGAGGCACCTGGCAGGAGGAACGAGCCTTGGAAGGTGCTCGACTCCAAACAAGCCCGTTCCCGTGCGCTACGGACCGAAATACAGCCCGACCACCGCGTCCTCGGGTGATCCCATCTCCAAATTTCCCAGCCCCAGCCAGCCACCGCAGATGCGGATGCAGATGCAAATCCAGACACCCGAACACAGCAGCCGCGCCGTCCTTTTCCTTGTCAAGACGCTCTCAACGCCGTCATCACTGCACGCCCTGCCCTGAATCATCTGCTGCACCTGTCCCCAACCCCCACTACTCCCAGCTGCTGTTTCCCACCACCTGGTCCGGATCGCAACCGCCGCAGCCATGTCTTCTAATCAGTACGATGCCCAGGCTTCGACCAACTACAAGGAGGCTTTCTCCCTGTTCGACAAGCGCGGCAACGGCCGCGTCACCCTCGACAACCTCGGCGACCTCCTGCGCGCATGTGGCCAAAACCCTACCATGACCGAGATCAGGGACCTGGAGAAGAGCGTCGGCGGTGACTGTGAGTCTCGGCCTCCTCCCCCAGCCACCTTTGTTTACATCGGCACTTCCGCGCACCCAACGCCCACCCAACGTGCCACTTCGCACCATTGACCTGCAAAACACCGAATGCCATTCCGCACCACCCTGCCTGAGCAGGAGACCGTGTAGCTAACCCGTGTCTGACAAATGCGCAGTCGACTTCGAGACCTTCCAGCGCGTGCTGAACCGCCCCGGCGGGTTCCGCGACCCGGGCGAGCCTGACGAGTACTGCCGCGGCTTCCAGGTCTTCGACAAGGACATGACGGGCTTCATCGGCGTCGGCCAGCTCAAGTACATCCTGACCAACCTGGGCGAGAAGATGACGGACGAGGAGGTCGACGAGCTGCTCAAGGCAGTTGACACCAGCTCAGGACAGGTCAACTACACAGGTACGCGCTGCCCCCTAACCCCCTCCTGCTGCAGCATATACATAAGTCCTGGGTCATGTTTTGGTCATGGCTGATAATGCCGCCCGCGCAGAACTCGTCCGGACGATTCTTGCGAACTAGACGGGACACAACGAACGATACCGAGGCGAGACGCCGCGGAAACGTGCGCGAAAGGGGTGACTGCGCCTGTAACGGCGGGAGGACATGGCACAAGAAGATATATTGCATGGATTTTGTCAGGGACTGGCCGGCGTTTAGTGCTTTTGTTGCTGACGAGTGACGAGATACGCCCTGAGCATCACAAACAAACGTTGGGTGCCTCGGATCCGGGTGTTGGCCCAGGACTGCCCTGAGAGTAGGCACAATCAATCAGACATATGGAAATGTGGAGCCTCTATTGCTCGTCATCACAGAAGATCCGACCCTTTTGTTGGATTTGATGCAATGGGTGGTGATGGTGATGTCGCTTCTCGCGCGGCAACAGTCAGTCTATGCTACGATTATATAACAGGTCCTTGCTGGTCACACACGCGCTGCGCCGTCACTGACAGGCAGGTTTTGGGCCCCAATGTCGTTGATTTCGATCGGTAACGAAGTGGAATGGGGACGCCAGGGCAGAAAGAATACAGGCCATGCAGCCTCACTCGACTCACTCGGAGACGACCTCGGTCCAGGCCACCGTTCCGCTTCCCATTCTTGCCTGGGCTGTTTGCTATTCTCCTGCCTGCCTGGATGGATGGCTGGCTGGCTGGCTGGCCAACTCACTGTCCATGCAACGAGCCGTTTGCCATATCAATCTAGGTAGGCCTATTAAGAAATGGTTGGTTCCGCTCTCACCGCAACCTACCGGAATACCTAGGCCAGGACAAAGGAACCCTGCAAGGCCCGCAGCCACCACCCGGGCAGTGTGCAGGGACCCCTGATCAGCTGCAGGCACCCCGCAGTGTGTCCCGCAAGTCACAGCTTCCCCTCCATGCAGTGAGATGGTCAGATAGTCAGTAGGCTGCGCGGACACAAGCCTCCTGCCACTGCCTCTCGTGTCTCGCAGGAATATCCTCCGACCTCCAACGTGGCGTCCTATTTTCCAAGACGACCCCTGAAGCCTCGGGGTAATAAGCCGCAGAAGCCTGCCGTCCTCTTTGCCTTCTCTCTCCTCGTCCTCGCTGTCTCCATCACCCTGGCCGTCTCACGAGCCGTTCCGCGCGTCTCGCTGCTCGGGACATTCTCCCGCCTGAAGTCTGCACGTCTAGCAAAGATCCCCTTCATTGCGACCTCTCCCTTCTCGGCATATAAGCCCTTGGTTGCTCACCCTCCCTACGCCATGGACAAGTACAAGAAGCCCCCGCAGGCGCCACCCACCTTCATTGGCACCAAGGAGAACATCGTCTCGGACACCAAAGCCTTGTGCGACAAGACACGCAGCCTCCTGGACAACCTCGTTGCCAAGATACCCGCCGACGACGGCTCCAAGACTACGTTCGAGAACGTCTTGCGGCCTCAGATCCATGACGAGAACGACTCCGCCTTGACAGCTCGCATCCTGGGCTTTTACCAATATGTCTCGAGCAACTCGGAGCTGCGTGATGCCTCCACCGAGGCCGAGTCCATCATGGATGAGTTCGCCATTGAGATGGCTACCCGGGAGGATGTCTTCAAGATCGTCGACGCCGTCTACCAGAAGAAGGACAGCCTCGGGCTAGATACCGAGGACAAGAAATTCCTGGAGAAGGAAAGGAAGAACTTCATATCCAACGGGCTGGGGCTCCCCGCTGGGCCACAGCGGGACCGCTTCAAGGAGATCAAGAAGAGGCTGAGCCAGATCCAGATCGAGTTCACGAAAGCCTTGAACGAGGAGAATGGCGCCATCTACTTCACCCCCGAGGAGCTCGACGGCGTCCCGACCGACCTCACCGAGAGCTGGGAGAAGGGGACCGGAGACAACGAGGGCAAGCTCCGTGTCTCCTTCAAATACCCCGATCTCTTCCCGACCTTAAAGTTTGCCAAGAACCCCGACACTCGCCGGAAGCTCTTTATCGCGAACGAGAACAAGTGCAACAAGAACATGCCCCTATTCAAGGAGGCCATTACCCTGCGCGATGAGGCTGCGCGGATGCTCGGTTTCCCTGACCATGCCTCTTTCAGGATCGAGGACAAGATGGCCAAGACCACCAAGACGGTCAATGACTTCCTGGCAGACCTCCGTGTGAAACTCGCACCTGGTGGGAAGAAGGAGACGGAGCATCTCAAGGCAATCAAGAAGGCTGATGTTGAGTCCCGCGGGGAGGAGTTTGATGGCAGCTACTACCTCTGGGACCACCGCTTTTATGATCGTCTCATGATCGAGCAGGAGTATTCCATTGACGAGAACAAGATTTCCGAGTATTTCCCTCTGTCGAAGACCGTGGCTGGCATGTTGAACATATTCGAGAAGCTGTTTGGTTTCGTCTTTGTCGAGCTGACTCCTGAGGACAAGGCGGCGATCAGCCCAACCGGAAAGGGAGAGGATATCTCCTGGCACGAGGATGTCATCGTGTTCGCAGTGTGGGACGACGAGGGCGAGGGCGGCGAATTCGTTGGGTACCTGTACCTTGACCTTCACCCTCGAACTGGAAAGTACTCGCACGCGGCCAACTTCAACCTGTCTCCCGGTTTCTTGCAAACAGACGGTAAACGGCGCTACCCTGCAACTGCGTTGGTCTGCAACTTCAGCAAGCCAACGCCAAAGAAACCCAGCCTGCTCAAGCATGACGAGGTGGTGACGCTGTTCCACGAGTTGGGACACGGCATTCACGACCTGGCTGGCCGCACAAAGACTTCGAGATTCCACGGAACCTCAACAGTGAGGGACTTCGTCGAAGCCCCCTCGCAGATGCTTGAGAACTGGTGCTGGACACCCAGTCAGATCAAGGGACTGTCCAGTCACTACGAGACTGGGGAACAGATCCCAGATGAGCTGGTTGAAAAGCTTGTTTCGACCAAGCACGTGAACGGTGCGCTCTTCAACCTGCGCCAGCTGCATTTCGGCATCTTCGACATGACTGTCCACACACCCAAGAGCCACGAGGAGGTAGAGAAGCTGGATGCCAGCGCGGTCTACAATGACCTCCGTGCCGAGATTGCTGGCCTGCAGGGCCCGGAGTCTCTAGGTCAGGGAAGGTGAGTCGTTGCCAAGCGTCACGAAGATTTTGACATGTCGATGCTGACCCTATTCATAGTAACTGGGGCAATGGGCCAGCAACATTCGGCCACCTCATCGGAGGCTACGATGCTGGCTACTACGGTTACCTCTCTTCTCAGGTCTACTCCACAGACATGTTCTACAGCGTGTTCAAGGCGGATCCCCTGAATGGAAAAGAGGGCCGGAGATACAGGCACACTGTGCTCGAGAGGGGTGGCAGCCAGGAGGAGATGGTTACCCTGGAACAGTTCCTGGGCCGAAAGCCTGCCAACGACGCCTTCTACAAGGACCTCGGCATTACCAGCTGACTCGAGCGGGCCGCGAGCAGTCGTCTGTGATGGCTTCTCCTGACTGACAGAGCGCTGCACAGCTTGGAATGGGACGTGTGAACGTAGCCCAATGTAGTCACGATATGAATAGTAAAACGCCGCAAACTTTTCTCGGGTGATTTGCCATTCAGTAAGATGTGCTGTGGCTGGGTTATGTGTTGGCAATGCGGACGGTTCTCCAAGAGGCGACGCCAGGTTTTAGGAGACAAGGTTGCAGTTGAACAGGAAAGCCCACCTTGCAATAATTTTTATTAGCACAAGATATGCGCACATGTATTTATTTAATATGACTGATGTAAGCACCACTGAGGACTGAATGCCACAATGTGGGGCTCCAGATGTGCTGTAGTGTGCACTATCCAGACTGACTCTACATCAATTGATGTACTGGACAGTGTGGGGCTCCTAGTTTGTTTACTTCGGGAACGGCAGGCCAATGGCGCGTTGGGATTGCGCCCAGGATGGTTTGCTTCACCTCGCTCTTGGCTTTCGAAGCTCCGTGCTTGCTTGCGACGCGACTGCCACTTACCATCAGCCTGTCCCTCGCCTTGCAACCACGATCGAGGCTTGCATCCACCGCGACTTGTTGCATTTTGTAGACTATTGCACATTTAATCCCGCTCATACCGCGACTCGCTCATTCTTGCGCCTTGTGGCTTGCTACCCCGGCCGTCCCGGCTGTACACACAACACGCGCCTCCTCACCCGTAATAAGACGACCTCGAGCTCCGTGAAGCTGATCAGGCTGTAACCACCCTCACCATGTCTACCGACGATGTTGATGAGTACTTCATCTACGAAAACCGCCTTGCGTCTTTCCATGGCCCGCAGCGTGTCACGAAGAGGAGGGTATCGACCGCGGCTACATCCCGTAACCCCAAGACGCTGTCATGGCCACACAAGTCTATCAAACCTGCCGACGTACGTCTGCTCTCCCCTCGTGCTTCCGTTCTGTCGTCCCGAGAATCTTACTGACCGGTGTCTACCCTTTTCAGATGGCCAGCGCCGGCTTCTTCTTCCAGCCCCTGCCCAGCAACCCCGACAACGTCGTCTGTTTTCTCTGCAACAAATCCCTTGACGGCTGGGAAGAGGACGACAGGCCCCTCGAGGAGCACCTGAAACACTCACCCGAATGTGGGTGGGCCATCACCGCGGCAGTGGACGCCGAGCTCGGCGATTACGCCCGTGAGGACCCCAGAGACGCCCTCATGTCCGAGGCCAGGAAGGCCACCTTCGCTGGGCGGTGGCCTCATGAGAACAAAAAGGGGTGGAGCTGCAAGACGAAGCAGGTAAGAAGGGACAATCGCAATACCTCATGGAATATTTTCTGATGCGTTGAACAGCTTGTTGAGGCCGGCTGGAAGTACACGCCAACACTGGAGTCCGATGACAATGCTACTTGCACGTATTGTCATCTGGGGCTCGATGGTTGGGAGAAGAGCGATAAGCCCTGGTATGAGTACTAGCCGCTTTTGGATGTGCCTGAGGTACTGACCCTCCCAGGGATGAGCATTATAGTCGGGCGCCCGACTGTCCCTTTTTCGCCTTGATCAGCTCGAAGCCAGCCCCTAAGAAGACAGGGCGTTCAAAAGCTGCCAGGATCTCCAAGGCGTCTCGGCTATCCCTGCAGTCTGTTGCCACAGCCGCCTCGGACATGACATCGCTTGCCGATGTCACCGCAGACGTCGACGATAGCGTTCTTACAACAGTATCCACCATGACGGCAGCCTCTAAAGCGTCCAAAAAGACCATGAAAGGGAAGAAGGCAGCAGCAACGACAACAAGGGCGAGGAAGACCCGCGCGAAGAAGGACGATGCTGTTGAAGTGCCACAAGATGACCCAGACCAAGATGCAACTTCGGTCCCGCCATCCCCCCCGAAGCCCGCAAGAGGCCTCAAGAGATCGAGCGAGGAGCTTGAGGATGCTGCTCTAACTAATGCCGAGGCACCTGCTCCTAAGAAGCTTGCCACCAAGACGCGCAAGGCCCGTGGTAGCAACGCGACCGAGGCATCGTCGATTGACGCCGACATGCCTGACGCGCCAGAGCCAACCAAGAAGACAACAGCTCAAAAGACAAGAAAGGCATCTGGAACGCGGAAAGTATCTGGTGCTCGAGCCGCCAGAGAATTACCGACTGCTTCGGTGGACTCTGTTGCGCCAGTCCCCGTCCCCAATGACGACGAGATCGACCGGCAGCTGGAGGCAGACCTTGAGCGGCCATTGTCTGATGAAGAGGACATCCTAGCTGATCCAGACACAAAGGGGGCGGCCGCCTCTCGTACGAATGTGGAATCAATACAAGAGTCCAGGGTGGACAAGCTCCTTATGCACACATCGACCGCTGATTTTGCCATGTTTGATCCCGCACCGGCCCAGCCGACGGATGCCCAAATCAACGCGGACCTTAAGATCATGGAAGACGAGATGGACATAAATCAGAAGGCCGAGACGGAAGAAGTGGTGGTCCCAAAGAAGGGGCCCAGGGCTGGCACGCGGAAGGCGTCGAAAACAGCAGTAGAGAAAACTGAGGAGTCCGAACCGCCAGAGCCCACGGGGCAGTCACAGCCGCGTATGGGTGATGAAGCAGAAGAGCCAGACGAACTTGCGGAGGCGGACGTTAGCCTCGGAAGCAATAGCACCGTGGTCAGGAAGTCCTTGGGCAGGGCCTCGCTCGGCAGGGCTTCACTCGGCAGGACTTCGCTGGGCAGCGTGACAAGCATAACGAGCACCAAGAGCACAGCGAAGCGTGGCCGTCCACCAAAGAAGTCGAGGTTGCCAAATACCACAAAGGATGAGCCGACCCCGGACGCTGCTACGATGTCCGCGGCGGAGCCCGTCGATGTCGATGTCAAAGCAGCTCCAGCTCCGGCTGCAGTCGAGGGTACGAAAAAGCCAGCAAGCACCGGGAAACGCGGCCGACCCCCAAAGAATCCAAAACCTGCAGACGTGGTGCCAGAAGTGCCGGCTCCTGACCAGGCAGCAACAGAGCCAAAGCCACAAAACGTCATCACCAAGGTCCACGTTGAGTCGGCGACGATGCAAGAGAGCTTTTCCGCAGCCGCTGGCACTCCTCGCGTTGCCCGGAAACCTGTTCCGGCTCCAAAGGACTCGCCTTTTGCGATTCGCAACGACGAGCACTCTGCCTCCGCTCCTGCTTCCAACGTCCTTGCTGTGCCTCCCAAAACGCCGGGCCACCATGCCACTCCCGCGCATTCGGCTAAGCAAGCGACCATCTCACCATCTCCTTCCCCCCAAGCGTCGGATGCAGAGAACCGCCCTCCCTCCTCACAGCCCAACACTGCCAGCAGCAAAGGCAAGCGCATTCCTCCTGTTTCGCTTCCCGCCGCATCCACGCCCACGCGCCAGATGTCTCCTACGAGACAGCTCTCGCCCTCGAGGCAAAATGTTATAGGCAGCCTGCAGAGTGAAGAACCCTGGACGGAGGCTGATCTGGATGCAGTCTTTGGGGCAGCCAACAACGGCCAGGAGGACACCAGCGGTGCAGCCGATCGCTTTTTTGCACAGGGCGGCGAGCTCACGGAGCAAGAGCGCAACATGACTGTCGAGGACTGGATTTATTACAATGCCGGCCAGGCTGAGCAGAAGCTCAAATTTGAGTGTGAAAGCATGGTGATGGCATTCGAGAGAGAAGGCACGAGGGCTATGCGCGCCCTCGAGGGTCTGGTCGTCGCTGAATAAGAGACGACGTCGTGCTTGCCAGAATTTTCTGTTGGTATATTGCATTGGATTCTTATGTTGAGCTTGTCAAACACCGTGTCGAGGGGGGGGGCGCTCAGGAAAGGCGTTACGGGGGCAGGAAGGAGACTTATCTTGCTTGTCATAATTGGGCTGGTGCAGGGAGACTCACCTCCTCCGGGTTTGCCTTCGGGCAACGAAGGTCAAGGTGATCGTCTAATGCGGGATTCGGCCATGCGGCTGGAGCTCTTTCGCATGTAACAATACGCGATGGAGGTGCTCGCTGCTGCAATCCCAGCACTGATTGGCCTGCAAGGCAGCTCACTCTATCTCAGGCTGGTTGTGTTGATTTAAAGCATCGCATGGCAGAGGCGTTGGCTGTTTTCCATACATGTTCACGTTGTTCGCTGTTGACCGACACGAGTTGAGTTTCACTAACTGATACGGCACCTCTGTAACACCTGGATTGGGGCACACATATCAAGGTTGGTATCTCAAAAAAACTTGCCAATGTCAATGATTACAAGTGCGATGTCCTAGCGCCACGACCTCACTCATTGGATTATGCAATGATGCATGCAGAGGTCGGCCGGGGAAGTAGACTAATTTGGCAAGCCCAGCCAACTCTCGGGCGGGAACAACGCCGAAAATGCAATAATGCCCGCCACCAACCAACTAGACAAACATACAGAGGATTACGTTCTCGTGGATCTGATGGTCAAGTGATCTGGCATATGTTGTCAGGCATTCCGACTCTTGTCAGGATTGTCTGCCAGAGTAAGTACTTATGTTGCCCGGCCATGCGTACTTAGTACTAACTAATTCGCATCCCATCTTTGAGCACTCCAAGCATACCAACATATATCCCAATGGCGATGGTGCCCATCCTCGTGCTTTGCTTGCTCCTCTGGGCATCAGGGACAGAATGCCGCGCTTACTCGCCAAAGATAGCTGCCATTATCGACAAAGCTCGTCGAGGTGCGGGAGGCGCGGGTAAACGACAGTCTACGCATGCCGCTAACCTTGCTTCCAGACGGGATCGACTTGCCTTGCCTCCATTTCGCTGGAGCAGCCTTTCAGTCCATCGAAGAGATCAGTCGGTCGAATGCCACCGAGCCAGACTTTGCCAATGCGACAAGAGTTGATACTCACGGTCAGAGTTATTCCTACGGCCCCGCCGTGCTCCTCTAAGAATCTTCTCCGGGCTGACAGCGGAACAGTACACGCAGTACCAGACTTCTACCGTGCTCTCGTCCCAGTGACGGGGGGCATGCCGACTCCCGTCTGGGATGTGGCAACACACCTCCAATTCATGGCCAACCACAGCATCTCGCATGCTGTCCTGTCCATTTCGACACCTGGCAGCAATGTCTTTTTGGGGAACCAAACTCTAACCGTGGGACTTGCGAGGTTGCTGAATGTATGGCTGGCAGAAGTGAGTTCGGCCCCTTTTGGCTGACGTCAAAGTATCCGTTCAAAAGCTAAAGGCCACCAGGTCGTGCAGGCATTCCCAGGTCGGTTCTCCTTCTTTGCTGTCGCGCCCCTGCCGTACGCCAGCGCATCGTAAGCCAGTTTCCCTTATTCCTGTTTCCCCGGGTGGCTACAACGTACCCTCTGAACCCACCGCGCAGCACAACCGAAGTAAACTATGCTCTGGATGAGCTCCACGCCAGCGGTATTGGCCTGTTGACGAGCCATGAGGGGCTTTACCTGGGAAATCCGGTTCTACAGGCTTTTTTTACCTCTCTCAACTCAACCTCGGACATGTCTCCATCTATATTTGTACATCCAACCGCACCGACTCTCAGGATCAACGGGAGGTGAGTCCTTTTGCGTCTTTTCGAGGACTGTATCGCTCCAGATATCCATCCCTTTCCCAACTTGGTGCTTTTCATAGACAGTAAAAGTTGCACTTTTCCACTCCATACGGGTCACGGTCTACTACTCTTTTTACTAACCTTATGCCCTGGTTAGTTTCATCGAGGCCAACCCGAGTAAGTTACATCGCACCACAACGTTATACATGTTGAACACGGCAGCGTCCTGACAGAACAACAAGCCTTATATGCTACAGGAATGGTTGAATTTTATTTCGACACGGCACGCACAATACTCGATTTGACACTGAGTCAAAACTTTGTGAGCTTCACTAACATCCGTTGGATATTCTCGCACTGCGGAGGGGCATTCCCTTCCATCGAAGATCGGGCCCTGAAGCGCCAGCCAGCCATCGAGGTGCCGGCGAAAGCGGTCTACAACACAAGGTCAGGTGACCTTCCCGTTTCATTCCAGCCTGTAGATTCAGTTGCCGGCGGGTAACACAAGTGCTATAACATTGTCCCGCTGACTTGCTTTCCCAGGCTGTGGTACGACAGTGCAGGTCCAACCTACTTCTCCCAGGTGAAAGGGCTGTTGGGATACGGGGTCCCGACGTCGCAGCTCGTCTTTGGATCGGTGAGTCGTGGGTTAGCTTGCGATGATTCCCCGTGGCTAATCTCGTCTAGGATTACCCGTACGCAAGTGGGACTTATGATTTGGGAATTGGTGCGATCCAGGTGGCGGACTTTTTGTCGGACCAAGAGAAGGGAGCAATCTTTTCAACTAATTACCAAGCAGTCCTTGGGAGTGTTGTTCTCTGAGCGCATATGTCGTCAACGACATGTCTTTGTGACCTTTATGGATAATTCATCCTTCCAAGGGTGAATGGTTCTCGAGTTTATACTTCTCAGAGCCTGTGTGACTCCTGGTCAAATAGGCAACATACAGACCCAGGGTTGCTGTAACTTGTATGCCCTGCACATCGCCTTTTCCAAGGCTTTCCCCTACTTGAGTGATGCAGAATTCTGCAAGCATCGCGTTTTATGAGTGCTTCATTTGCTTGCAACGTTAATTGTGCCTATTGTGAAGCTCATGAACACCGCGTCTCAGCCGTTCAACGGTCAGGGGTTTCGGGTGAGGGATGTAAGTGACGATTAAGACAATACTGAATATGATGCACATGAGTGGAAGTGGCCAGGGGGTCTCTGCCAATTTGTTCGTCTTGCCGGTGGCCATCAGCGTGACGAGGCACAAGCCGACACCCATGAGGCCGATTACAACCGACCGCAGGATGTTGAAAACGGTCCAGCCCTGCCTTTTTGAGACTCCGTGGAGAATAGTGAGCAGTACGAGCATCACCCCGGCTGAGAGGAAGGCGTAGATGAACTAGATTTTGTCAGCGTGTTTTTTCCTTGGCGAGATTTAGATCATGCATCACAGGATGCTTACCACCAGGTTGAACTTCTTTGCTATGTAGCTCGCAACGGTCATGGTGGACAAGCGGTCGCGCTTGATGCCACCGATACCGAAGTTGCTCAGCACCGAGTTCATGACAGAGCACAGGAGGTCCTCTCTGTCGATGATCCAAAGCTCAGTAAGAGTCGAATTGCCAGCGGAGAGTCCGGCCCTGCTGACAGGCATGCCACCGTTCCTCAATATCTGCTCCCACAGCTCATCCGGGAGTAGCGAGATCTCATCGATCCTCGCCATGACTTTGGACAGGATGTCTGCCTGGTCTTTGGTAGCCGGAAAGGCCTGGAGGTAGCCCCTGACCGTGGAGTTCAAACGAGTGGCGACATCGACACTTGTCGGTATGTCAGGCAAGAAGGAACGCACGACGGCGTATATGGCGTCAGTCACCTGACTATAAATCTCTAGAACTTTCCAGTTGATTATGAACTTGTTCACCGCCACCATTACTATAAGCAGCGAAAAGTGGAATGGTGCGTGAAGCATCGCCCAGAGCAGCTGCCGGCGGGAGGCCATGTGGTTGGGATGCATCCAGTCGAAATAGATCTGGAATATGAGGTAAATAGCCACGAATCCGGACACAAAGACGGTCCACATAGCCGTCGCTGGTGTTGTCCACACGTCAGTTAGGGCATCAAAGGGACAACGTATTGGGGGACTCACTCCATTCGTGCCAGCCTATGGTATCTTCGATGGTCGAAACATTCTTGGCAAGTTTGATGATTCCTGTAGGTCCAGGGTCAGTTTCTGGAGACTGTTTTCAACATCAAAGTCTCCAGTCCGTTCCTAGACTCACCTTCGCCAAGGATGATGAGCGTGAGCAGGTTGAGCCTCTCCGCCAGATGTGACCCTTCGAAGCTGACAACCTTGTAATTTCGAAACACAGAGACAGCCAAGTTGGCCACAATTTCTATCATGGATACGACGAATAACATGTCGTGGGTTGCTCCTTGGTTTGAAACACTCGCGGCGACTAGCATTCCACCGTAGCAAATGGCTGAGACAAAAGGAATCAGGACTGTGATAGTCATCGGTTTCCGCGCTTTCTTATAATGCCTCAGATGCCAAAGGATGATGGCATTCTGCCCAAACAGGACAAATCTTGATAGCATCAGGGTTGCGGCTACGTTCCCGTTAGTTTGTTTGCAGACGGCTGCGCCACGGCCTGGACGAGTACTCACCCAGAGCCATCGAAACACCTGGCATCCTGTGCAGTGCGTTGAAGAAAGGAGCGACTTCGGTGAAGGAGACCATGACCGCAAGGTGTAGCGCTAATACTATCCGCTCTGCAATCATGAACGTACAGTTAGCAGGCATGTACCAATTTGACGCACTTTGGTCTGGATTTGGAAAGTACCTGTCCAACTGTCCGAGAGAAACCTGACATCGTAAATGACAACTAGGAACCATGTTGTCCATAGAAGACTAAGGAGCTGTCAGACCGCCGCTGTCTAACCTTTTGGGCCATTTCTCTGCACCTACAACTCGAACTCTATGTATGATGCCAAATCTTGCAACTCAATAATCTCGTGTGTCTAAGTCTTGGTCAGAAAAGATTGGGCTCGGTTTGGACATGTACCACCCGGACTGTATGTTCCAGGCTGCGTGAGATGGAAACGTACCGATGCGAAAATGTTGAGCGTGGCCACGAACCAAAGGTCGAAGAACAACTCCAGTAGAGTCGCGCTTTCTCTCTGAGACTTTTTATTAGAGCTTCATTTTATTACAAGAAGTAGCACTTGAGCCTGGGGACAAGGACCAAATCGAGTTGGGTATACCATACCTTGACGATCTCCGGCTCCGACTCAAGGTAGATGGACATATCATCTAGTACCGAATCCCTTACTGAGTGTATTATAGAGCCATGGTCGTCCTTTGAATCTGTGTGAGCCGATACAGGACTACCTTCTTCCTCGTACTTCATCTCAGGTACATCCAATTTGAGCATCAAGCGCAGCTTGTGCGTGTGGTAGGCAAATGTTGACATCCGTGGCATATCACTATTGGCACCATGACTGGGAATGCCAGAGTCTTGAGCCTGGTGATAAGATGCCATGTCTGAAGAAGGAGAACAAAAGACAATCGCTTGGTGAGATCCGAGCCTGAAGAAACGAAGAATGAAGTTGAGGACAAGGCACCGCTGGAATTATTTCTACATCGACCCTAAATCTGCTGCAAGTTGAATATATTATGGAAACCAAAGAACGGATCGAGAATCACTCAACCTTATGATGTTCATTGAACTCGGGATTCAAGCGCGCCGTGCCGACGGCCATGTAAGTGGCTGGACGTGTCCTCACTGCCGTCGGCGAACACGTCCCTCTGGAGATCAATAACATGTGGTGCGGGTCTGTGGCACCGTTCTTGGCACTCTTGTTCGACCACTTCCGTGGCTCACTCCTCGTCCTATCTTCCCAGGTATCATTTGCCAAGCGGCAAGTTGTTGATCTCATCACATTTGCACGTTGCTTGGCAGCAACACGAGTATAAACCTGGCCCTGACTGAGCTCACATGGCTGGCGCTGAGCTAGAAGCTTCTAGGTGCGCCAGATACGACGAATCTAGCACGTGTCAGGTTTACGGGTTCGATCTCTTGATATCCCGCTCGGAACAATGCCCGAGGGGTGGTGAATGGGAGGCTGCCGGACACGAAAGAGCTTGGGAGGCTCCCGCTTACACGGTTTCTGCGGTGAATGAGGAAAAGTAGGAATAGTCGAATAAGCAGATGCAAAGAGCACCAGGATTATCGTTACTGGTGACACTGGTCCAGAGAATGACGGCCAAGCACATGATAAGGCTGGGGGGGGGGCCGTCCGGCCATCGTGAGGTTCACTCGATCGAAGAGAGCTTGTCCTGACCCAGATCGTCCCAAGTTCCGCGTGGTGTATGACTTTCCTGCCACCTTGTTAATTCCCCGACACACTGCGGTGGCCCAGATTCTGGTTTACACACCGTCCAATGTTCGCGGCCCGTGTGGGTGAGCACGGGTAATGCATACCCGAGGTCCTAGCGCCAGCACATAAGTTGATAGGCTCGACTGCTCCAAACTGAACCTTGGGAAAGTGACAAGTAAGGCCACATAGACCCTCATCCGATCCATTCCATGACAAGAGGAAGGATCCGAACATTTCCGCCTTCATGTCTTCATAGCTAACTCACTGTAAACCGGAAGTCGTCCGGATTTTAATCAACCACATAGGCCTACCGGGGTCGATTACATGCATCATAAGAGCAATCCCCTCTACACTAGTAGGTCTGAACTGACCGGGTAGTGCATAACTGGTACATCATTCAAGACAATAGCACTGGCAGTGCTCGCTAGGACGGGGATCATACGTGTGAGGTCGGCATCCTCCCAATATCTCTCGGCCGCGGTCTGGACCGCCTTAGTCCCCGCGCCCCCAAAGGAATAGTATGATCTGCACTACATACCTGCCGTACAATCTCGATGGTTTTCTCTTCCCGTGAGCACGGCCCACGATACTATGCAAGTTAGAGACACATAAAACCCCTGGTCGTGTTGTTTGTAATCCCTGGCAACAAGTCCTGTTGGGCTCGGTTTCAGCCTGCTCCGCGTGAAAGTCCAGAGTGAGCCTAGGCCATCACCGGGGGTAGACTCGTTGGTACACTAAGCAATATTCTCATGATGGTGTAGCATCAATCACGTCGTCACAGCGGGCGGCGGCGGAACACACTGCATTGGACTGAACTGAGAACACAATCATTGAGTTGGGATAGGAGTCACCGATTAAAGGTGGCAGCCGGAACAAAATGTTAAAAAGATCTGAAACTCCCCTTTCCTTCAAGGACTGCCGCGCCGGTGGCCAGCTGATCAAAGCCATTTGACTTGGCCGGCTTTATCAACGACATGGTGATGCGCACACGCTCTGTTAATAATGTGGCCAGCTTATGGCGTGACTCCTATTACACTTTCTCCTCGGCACGCAATCAATCCCGACTGATCAGTGAACCCCTGAGGCCGTCTAAATTCACGCAGCCCGCATGTCGACACGGTGTAATCATGTTTCAAACAACAAGTAAATTATGGGATGCTGAGGAACCTCTAGATACCCTTGTGTTAGAATTGATCTGAAAACAACAAGAGAACTCGTTATTAGTTATTATAGTGTGAATTATTGAAAGACAAGGACCATTTCGAGGACTGAGCCTTCCGATATCGAGCTCAAAATGGCAGGCTGGACAGCAGCCAAAGTTAACTTGGCGCCTGTGTATCCACAAACCGTATATGACCTGGCGTCAGATTATGTTCGACTCATAGAGTCTGGTATCAAATTGACATGTAAGAAATCTCCAGAAATGGCCTTCGGCAATTTGAAATTGCATTGAGATATAATACCGCCGGCATACAGTGTACCTAGGTAGATGCTAAGCAAAAACCCCAAAGCGCAAATGTAGCAGGGTGGGGTAGACCCTTGAAACAATATTGGCCGCCGCCCAGGCGTTTCTCATCATACTATCTAGATTTGCCTAACCACGCCTTTGATGAGACCGAATGGGGGCAATTAGTTATATATCACCTAGGCATCTACAGCTGGAGGCATTGTCGTCATATAACGAGAAACGAATAGGAGGGTTCTAATGTCCAGCGAATGGTCTGCATTCCGGATTAGATCTAATATGGAATGGATGACCCCGTGGAGCTTAATGCCGGATGTAGCATGATCCCTTTCTTGTGCGTCACGCTGGTTCACTGTTCCAGGTCATAGCCCGATATATGCCGGACTACTAGTAGCACACCAGTCAAGAAGAGGGTCGGGGAAGGAGATTTGTTGAGCTTTAAACATGGCTCCTCGTGTAAGGATAGCATCCCTGGGTTATCAAGGGCAGTAGATGAATATTCAGTGGACAAAAGTCCAATGCTCAACTCCCCATGCTATATATTGTTTTATAATTTCTTGTCATTTTTTCCGTTCCTTTTTCTAAAATTTTGTTTTCGAATCTCCCCAATTTCTTTTTTTTGTTGCCCTTTTCTTATGAATCAATATCACGAAGCTTATCCCAACAGCGGCAAAAGTATTGTTTAATCTTCACACGTGGTTGGGCTCGGTGACCGGGGCCCATAACTTGCACAAGAAATCGATCTCAGCTCGCCAAGATCTTCAACACGCTTTTAGGGAACCTTTGGAATTGTTGTACTGTCCGGCTGCTTCCATCTCGGGTCAAGTGCAGCGGGTCCCACGTCCTGCAATGTGGGAGATCTTTGATGATCCGGAACTGGTCCGGCAGGTGATCTTCTGGACGATCACTTCTTGAATCATGAAAGGCTGTTAGCTGCACAAGATGGACGGCCCCGGAATTTTCAATTGTCGAAAGCACAGTTATCCTGCATACCTGCAGGAACACGTATTTATCTGGTTGCTTAGAAATGCCTCGGCACGCCATGGGAGTCAAGTTTTACGGTGCGCGTAGTATTTCGCTTATATTTACCATAAAATGCTTTGGAGAATCTACAAGGGTCCCAGAATTCCCAGCTGATTACCTTTTAGTACTGCCCAACCAGGGAATCCAGAAGAGGCGTCGTCGTTATCTCTCGTACACCATAAATCAGCACCTAGGTAGCGCCTCTTTTCTGGCAGGCCCTGTTCCAGCCGTTACCGTCAAGCGCGTTTCCTTCGGTTTCTGGAAGATATGCGCACCAGTAACGGTCCACACCGGCTAGGTTTCTGGGCACTTTTCAATCAATGTTAGTCTTTGTATTGACTTGACAAAAGGCAAAATGAGGACTGACCCATGGCAAGCTGTTTGGTGCCCAGCACTGAAGGCAAGTGCCACATGCTGCGGTGGCGGTTCCAGCGTCCGTCGGGCCGCCTTTCCTATGGGTGCACTGGTCCCACGATTAGGCGCGGGCAATTGACACGCTGTTATAACGATTGGTTTGTCAGTGGTACTTTGCTGCTTGCTTATATCTGCGAGGTCTGCTCTTACAGCGTCGCGAGTAGGACGAAGACCGTCATTGTACCACTCGAATGATGGACGAGGGGGTTCAGGAAAATGCAGTGGTGAGGCTTAATCAGTTTTTTTGAAGGCCTTATGGGTGGTTGTCGATGTGGTAATAATATTCTGTCTACCTTTGCCGACGAAGGTAGGTATTTATGTGTGTTATGTATGTCGATCATTATAGCGTATGTGAACCAGACTGCCACTCTATTGATAGAACTTGTGGAACCACTTACGGTTGAGTCTTGCATTCTACTACTAGTAGTCCTAGATGACTCACGGTGACACAACGCGTTTAACCATATCAAGTCTGGAAATGTCAGATGTAAACAAGACCATCTGCTGTTGAATAACTGCCCCATTTACTCCTTTACTCCTTTTTTGTCCACGAGTCGGCTAGGAAGAAACAGGCGGCACGACCACTGAATTCTAGATCGGACATCTTGAGGGAAAATCTACCCCAGGTTCTTCTGATGTCTTCGCTTTGGGGTCTTGCTGCTTAGGCCCAGATGCTCGACGAAAGCCAGTGTGGTGTGGTAATCGAACGGATCGTATTCCGGTGTAGATATCCTCTTGGCGAGCACCCTATTCCTAAATTAGCAGTAGTTCTCGCCCACGGGTGGAATTCTCTACTCACACACGGCCACACTGGGTCTTGGCAGGTACCTCTCGGCCCACCGTAATTTCCCCACTGGCCGTAACTGCTTCGGGAGAAGATCGCCACGTATTCTGCCGCCAGACTGGTGTTTTGGCCAGTGTGCAGACTGGCCAACGGAAGCCAGTGTGCACACCACACTGGCTTCCGTTGCCTGCAGCCGCAATGGCAGACGAATACCGAAACAGAGTCCAACGGGCATGCGTGGTTATAGCTGTTTCTATGGTGATACGCCGCCATAGACGTATGTTCGAGCATCTCAGCCAGACACAGTCTTTATCGCCAGACGTCGTTGTTGTCAGAGAGAGGACAATTCGGCCAGGGGCTGCAAACGAAGTGGCNACTGCGTGGCCGCTTGCGCGCAGGTGCCCTTGCTGTCGACGGCATGGCTTTCCGCTTCCCACGGGCTGCCTGGCTCGATAGCAAGATTGGTACGTCTTCTCGCTGGGGAAGAGCTTGACTAATAGGTATCGCAGGGAAGTCGGGGGCTGGCTTGAAGGGGTCACCATCGTATGGTTCCGGTGGCACCCTCTCGTCCTCCGAGAGCACAACATATATCGTGGGTTCGGCTTCTGCAAGACTATCAGACACAAGAAGGTCCTCCTCAACACCATCGCCAGCGTGGCTAGTAGGGGATCCGGGCTCCATTGCGGTGGCTTGTGGGCAAGTACGCTCGATTGGCGATATCACGGTCAACTTGCAGTCTACGGTGACAATCACACGAAACTTCTCCTCCCCGACCAACTACACCCAATACGGAAGGCGGTGACGGCTTCCGAGCCTAGCGAGGTACTTCTCCATCAATACCCGAACGGGTATAGTTACGCGCACGAGCAGCTTGGCAAGAAAGTCACTGGGCAGGGGCTCACACCACACTGGGAATCGTCGAGCATCTGGGCCTTACTCCGTTATCGGGTCGCAGTGTCCAGGAGCGGCTGCAAATATCGGTCATCCCCCCCCCGCGGGAGCCTTGGCGCCCAGCCACAACAAGCTTTGGACAAGGGATCTTGGCGATTGCCCCAGGCCAGTTCGCTCCAGATCTGCAGGTGGTAGTGCCTGGGCAGCAGGTGGATGCAGTGTTGCGCGGCCTGCGACTGCGAACTTCCCAGAGAGGGATGGTGGGCCGCCTCCCCCTGCTACCTCCAGCAGTGTATTTTGTTGGACGTCTCGGTTCTGACGAGACATGGCATCACGTCCACGTCTTATGAGAACAAAGCAACCAGTGTGACTGGTCCATTTCGGAATCACTCACTTGATAGCGCACAAGTCGACTACCCTGACGAAAGCATGGGACATGTTGATAGCGCTAGGAGAAGCAACCCCAGCAAACCCTCTCCATCCCCTGGCCAATGGCCTGCTGCTTTACACTAGTGTATACACTGCCTGAATGTCCTGACCCCGAAAATAGTGTAAAGACGTTGTGAGGCCCACAGGAAATCCTACCACCCCCGGGCGCCACCACCTCCCCGAATGCTCCCACCTTCCCGGATATGGATCCCAGTCTTGGCTAGACCTGCCGGCTGAGTCGCGCATTTTATCCCCATGATTGGTGGACATATGACCTTTAGGACGTAGCATTCTTGCGATGCCGACGGGGCCACCGTATCTCATATCTTGTTGATGGCGATCTTCTATCTTTCTGGCCCCGTTGACCAGCCAGAGGGGAGACTCTACACCAGAATGCGGTCCCTTTTGAATTGGGAAGGTGGTAGTAAACAGTTATAGCGCTGCTGTGGCACCATTCCGAGCAAGATAGCCTCATTCGACATCTCTGTGGCCTCGTAATGTCGCGTTGCAGCCCGCGTCGCCAGCCCTAGGCCCGGGGCGAATGCGCAGGGAGAAGCAGAGGCTGCTAGTGTTCGTCAAGCACGCGAGTTCTTGATCGTGAAGAGCTCGGGTATAAAGACGTGGTGATGCCCTCGTCGTAGAAATCACCTTCTGATCATCACCAGCGGTCTTTGAGCATCCACGGATCCAGAACAGTTGTTGTCTCTTCCCCCCCCTCCTCCTCCTCCTTGCACCAGTCGGAATCCGTGAATAACTCCAAAATGAGGTTCTCTTCTTTCGCTGCTGTCGCCCTTGGCGCTGAGGTTGCCCTCGCTGCTCGTTGGACTGAAAAGCGACGGGAGCGTCACGCTGCCCGCGCGGCTACCCGACAGAGCAACCCGCTTCTTCCTGCTACTGATGTGGACGGTCTTCAGGTCGAGGCATTCACCAACGAGACCTCCCATGCTCAGTACTCCACCAACTGGGCCGGCGCTGTGCTCATTGGCACTGGGTATAAGTCGGTCACCGGCACCTTCGTTGTGCCAACCCCCTCGAAGCCTTCTGGCGGCAGCTCTAGCACTGAGGTTAGTAGGCTCTCCTCGAACGTTGGCCGCCGATTTCCTTCCAGCGTTGGAAGCTACGGCGTGGAGGGAGCGTCTCAGTATAATAAGCTTACTTTTTACCGATACAGTACGCTGCCTCGGCCTGGGTCGGAATTGATGGCGACACTGCGCAAAACTCGATTTTGCAGACCGGCGTAGACTTCTATGTAAGCCGCGGCCCGTTTTCGTGCTGCTCTGGTTAGTTTTGAAAGCTGACTCTCAACTCTGCAGGTCCAGGGCTCACAGATCAGCTTCGACGCCTGGTACGAGTGGTACCCGGACTACGCGTAAGTCTCCATGTAACCCTCGAACAATTCCGGGATCCCATATCAAGGAGGGACTAACCCGCCTTGCAGTTATACTTTCAGCGGAATCAGCATCTCTGCGGGTGATACTATTACTGTGACCGTCACAGCCACTTCCAAGACCGCCGGCACAGCCGTGGTCAAGAACGTGTCGAAGGGTACTTCGGTCACCCATACTTTCACGGGCCAGACCCAGGCTCTGCAGGAGCTCAACGCTGAGTGGATCGTGGAGGATTTCTCTGAAGGCAATTCTCTCGTTCCGTTTGCCGACTTCAACACCGTGACCTTCACTGGGGCATCCGCCAGTGGATCTTCAGGAACCGTGACTCCCTCCGGGGCGACTCTGATCGACATCCAGCAGAGTGGAAAGGTCTTGACCAGCTCCTCCGTGTCGGGCTCCTCTGTCACAGTCAAGTACACTGGTTAGTCCGGACGGGTGCTAAATGCATTTCTTTATAATATATGTATGGAATGTGTTGTTTGAGACAGGATTCGGTTGACGAGCCCGGCATCCCGGCCGCGGCGACTAGTGACGTTGGGGAAGACCTCGGATGAGGGGTTGTAATGCTGCTCGTTGTATTTAGCTTCTTGTCCGTTTGAGTTAGGCCACGGCCGCACTCGGCAATATTTGGAAATAAACGAAAGCCCAGTCCCGCCCCGCTCTTTTTATCTCTGGTGTTCCCAGCAGCATACAACTGGTCGTTGGAATCGACAAGAGACGAGCATGCGAGGCCAGTTTTGACCCAGGAAAAGAATGCTGAGACAAGTCAAGAGGCGCTGGCTCCGGGCCGTCCCTTCAATCGAAGGATGACCGAAGCTGATGCCGACCCCACTGAAGGTCCGCTAGTATCCGGGGCACTCAGTGGACCTCGGCTCCCAACCACGGTACCTGCGATCTCGGCCAGTGGTCCATGGAGGGGCTTCGTTCGCTTCTCCTGTTGCAAGCGCTGCATCGTGTATTTTCCCACGCAAGCCCCAGAAATGGCTTTCAACAGCTTGTCCAACACGTTGAGATCATGCAAGAATGTGCGGCTGTGCCTGCCTCAAATACCAAGCGTCAGCAGGCACCAGGCTGGTGCTGCCCGACGTTCCTCAACGGCCGCTGGCTTGCTACCTCTCCAAGGGTATCGCGTTCTTGACATGACCCGTGTCCTAGCAGGTGTGAGCTGGCTTCTGCAGGTCAAGTGTCAATTGCTTTGCTGACTCATTAATGTAGCCTTACTGTACTCAGATACTGGGTGACCTCGGGTAAGTCGATCTTCGAGAAGACATGGTGGACTCGCTTTCCGTCCTCAGACGCTGAGTTTGTCCAGTGCGGAGGTCATTAAGATCGAGCACCCAGTCCGTGGCGATGACACAAGGGCCTGGGGTCCTCCATATGCCAAATACACCGAGAGCTCAGAGCATCAGGGGCCCGGGGAGTCGGCTTACTTTCTGGGCGTGAGCAATTGACTCCTCAGACGTGTTAACACAACGGATGCTGACCATTCGGAGGTGAACCGGAATAAGAAATCCCTGGGCTTGTCCTTCCAGGATCCCGCTGGCGTTGAGATCCTGCACAAGCTGGCTGCCAAATGCGACATTCTCGTCGAGAACTACATCCCTGGAGCGTTGAAGAAGTACGGCCTGGACTTCGATACCATCCACAAGATCAACCCGGCCCTGATATATGCCTCCATAACCGGGTATGGCCAGACCGGCCCATACTCTCAAAGAGCAGGCTACGACGTGATGGTTGAGGCCGAGTTCGGATTGATGCACATCACCGGTGCCCGTGATGGCCCCCCTGTTAAAGTCGGCGTCGCCGTCACAGACCTAACCACGGGTTTGTATACGAGCAATTCCATCATGGCTGCTCTTCTTGGCCGCCAGAAGTCGGGCAAAGGGCAGCACCTCGATGTTGCTCTGAGTGACTGTCAGACTGCCACTCTGGCCAATATTGCTAGTAGTTGTCTCATCAGTGGCGAGAAGGATACTGGGAGATGGGGCACGGCTCATCGTGAGTCCATCAAATGTCTCGGTGTCTCTAGTCCTCGTCCTGGCTAACAGAAGTAGCATCGATTGTCCCATACAAGGCCTTCAGGACAAAAGATGGCGATGTTCTGTTTGGGGGCGGGAACGACCGGCTGTTCGGTATCCTGTGCGACGGCTTGGGCAAGCCAGAATGGAAAGACGACCCCAAGTTCAAGATCAACTCGCAGAGAGTCGCCAACAGGGACGAGCTCGAGGCCGAGATTGAGAAGATTTCGACGCAAAAGACCACAAAAGAGTGGCTTGATGTCTTCGAGGGGAAGGGGATGCCCTACGCCGCGGTCAATGACATCCAAGGAACGTTGAGCCATGAGCACACACTGGCACGCAACATGGTCATAGAGGTTGACCACGAGCACTGCGGTCCCATCAAGTTGGTCAATACGCCGATGAAGTTCTCTGAGAGTAAGCCTGGGTTGAGGAGTCCGCCGCCAACTTTGGGACAGCATACTGATGAAGTGTTGCGGGAGCACCTTGGCTTGGATGAGGCCCATATTAGCAGCTTGAGGGAGAAGGGCGTGGTCAATTGAGACCCAGCGTCAGCCTGGGTAGGTAGAAGACAGAGGCACTGGCGGTTGGTAGATGCTCCTGCCACCTTGGCGAACACTATAAAGCCATCTTTGCCATTTTAATGTGAAGCAAATGTTTCACGAATGGTCTCCCATTAGCGCTGCAGGGCCGTGTGATCCAGCTGTTTGGCAGTTCTGGGACTGGTGCCACTGAGAGCCAGATTGATCGTCGTCCGTAATGGGAGTCCTTTCCTATTTCACTAACGTGCATTTGAAAGCCTTTGATTGCCAAGTGAGCGAGGGTGAATGAGGCTCGTAAAGAGAAAGACAAAGGAGGAAAAACAGGTTTGGGAGGTTCAAAGTTGCTGTTGCTGTTGTCGCATGTCACGTGCGCATCACGTGCTTCTGAACATCGTGCCACCCCTTAAGCGACCTCACTCGCAGCTTCTCAGCCGGAGATGCAACGGAGCACCTTACATACGGGGTCAGCTCCCTCGGGAGAGAAAACATGGCCAACACAAATTCGACGACAGTGGCTCCAGCGCCAGCAGCAAATCCTGACGGCGGCAATGGCACAACACCCGCAGCACAGGGATCGTCACCGGCGAAGCCATCTCCTGCGGCTGCCTCATGCCCGTCCCCATATGTCAACGATGGCTCCAAGAAGTTCACATCGCCGTATACCCCACAGTTCTCGCCTGCGACGCAGATGATATTGAAACGGATGCGCGGCGAAGCTGGTGGGCTGAGTTCCGCCCTCGCATCGGCCACGGCTCCCGGTGCGCCTCGACCCAATTTCCCGCGGCCGGTCTATGAGAGCGTCAGAGAGCGCATCATTGCGAGCATGACGAGCGGCAACACTATGTCATTACCAGCGCCACCGTCGTCTTCGAAGAGCACAACGGCAGGCACTTTGCGCTTCCCCATGAAGCCGGCGCTGACGAGTGCCTCCAATGGAAAACAATCTGTGGCAGGTGGGCAGAAGCGCAAGCGGGAAGGGGACGCTAGCGACGGCTCCTCGCCAGCTGAGGCCTCGGACTACGGCGAGGGCATCAAGAGGGCAAAGCCAAAGCAATCAGCAGCACCCCAGATCACACAGTCAGGGAGGCGCATACTGAAGCCCGAAACATACGATCCTGCGGCAGAGGACAATGCAAAGAAGAACGCACGCCTGGGCAAGCGGACAACGGAGCAGGCTCTCTGCAAGAAGTGCACCCGCATGTACAGCCCCGCTACCAATCAGATGGTGTTTTGTGACGGCTGCAACGACCCGTGGCACCAACGCTGCCATGATCCTTGGATCGATGACCAAATCATCCAGGACCAGAGCTTGAAGTGGTATTGTTTGATCTGCCAGGCGAAGAGGGAACGGCTGCAACCAAAGAAGAAGGTTGAGCAGCCTAGATTTGGAAGCTGGGCAGACAGACCAACCTCTCAGGTGAGATTCCTTTGGCCAGACGCTTTGGGCCTATAATGTTAACATCTACATTAGAAACGAGCCTATCTTTCAGCACTCTCACCAGAGGACTTGGTCAACCTGGTAATCCATGCCACCGAGCTGCATCCCGACCTACCAATCTTCCCTATCGAGTCCACTACGTCGCCCAAGAAGTCATCAGCAGGCAGCATGCCGCGGCCCCTTTTCGCAGGTGCATCAGCAGGCGGTCTCTTCCACCGCGCCGAAGCGAACCCCGCAGGGCCCTTGAACTTCATCCGAAAGATACCGGCCAACGCCAAGAAGTCAACCCTCGCCAAAGCCCGGTCAGGCACCGGCTCTCTGCAGAGCAAGACCGCTGCGCAGGCCAGTGCTCTCGCGGCTGGAAACCAGGTCAATGACGAAGAGGAGTCGCCATTTACTAGGCTTTGGCCCAGGCCGGGCAAGGGCATGTACAGCCGGCTTCCGCCTGAGGCGGACGACGACCGTGGCTTGACAGATGACAATGACTATGCTGCTTTCAGCGTGATCATCTTCAATGAGAAAGGCAGTAAGTCACGTTCGCAGATGCAAAACACCCAACCAGTCGCAAGAATGCGAGCCAAAATTTGAAGGGACATTCCAAGTACCCACAACGTTGCTTGCTACTTTGCTGGTGTTGCTAACAAATACGCACATAGAAAAGATGGAGGAGAACGGAGTTAAGGTTTAGAAGGTTATCACGGAGGCCGCGTTGGAACCCAAGAAATTTCTTTGACCTGTCGGCCAGAGGCACCATGGAAGCATGTGCATTCTGAGACAGAGAAACAGGTAAAAGCTAGAAGCGGTTCCTCAGAGCAGTCGAGTACGCAATGTCTCTGGAGGTGATGGCATTAACATTAGAAGTATATACAAATTATCATGTCTTGCAGTCCTGTCGTGCCGCATCGGCGTGGGTGTTCTCCTCCAAGGCAGTGCTTGTTCTCCTGCTCGTCTCGGCGCTCACAGTCCTGCTATCTGGATTGCCCGACGATGTTGCCTGCGACGACTCCCCCGATGTCATCGAGGACGCTCCGCTCCTACTCATCGAATCTACCTGGGCGTTGCTCTTTTCACCCGAGTGAATCTCGCCCAGAGCAATGGTCGCCTCCGGACTAAGACCGCGCTCAATCTGAGAAGGTGTTTGCGGATCGCTTCCACGCGTACGCGGGGCTGAATGGGCATTCGAGACTTCTGGGACCCCGGGCGGCCTTGATGTCTGCCAAGAGAACAACGTTCCGATTCGCAGATCTCTGCCCAGAGTATGTCGGTGGATGCTCGTATGTAGTAGGTCCCAGATTCCAATCACCCATAGAAAGAGATAAATGACAGGGCCGGAGAAGCTCGAATCCATTCCCCAGTAAGAATAACCCTGTGGGAACACTTCGCGAAAGCCCACATAGACCAAGAACATGGCAGTATAGCCCAGGCCGGTTAGTAAGCGCAGCAGCACGGCCAAGGCTTGCCACTTTCTCTTGGCTCTGGCGATAGAGTAGACGTCGAGAGATATATCGGTAGCGGCGAGGGCAGTAAGCGCGATAGCTGGCGGCCTGTACCACAAAGTTTAGCTGTCAGTGAGCCCAGTCCAAGGCCGAACATAGCCAAGCTCAAGAGATCTTCTACAAACCTTTGCTCCCGACCTCTGTACCTATAGAGGAACTCGGCCAAGATGGAGAGCAGCAACGAACACGCAGTGGCGTGCACCACACCATTAATGACGCGCAGGGCAACTTTCGCCCAGCGGCGCTCGTACATCTCAGTCCAGCTCCAGCTTCCTCTC
Organism: Stenocarpella maydis; assembly: GCA_002270565.1. Lineage (NCBI taxonomy): Eukaryota > Fungi > Ascomycota > Sordariomycetes > Diaporthales > Diaporthaceae > Stenocarpella > Stenocarpella maydis. The sequence goes on from NQMI01000012.1 coordinate 395,129, forward strand.
CCGCGGATCGAGCTCTCGTAGGTCGACTGCGCGGGCGTGTACTCCATGTTCTCGATGAAGACCGACCTCCGGCTGGGTGGCGGTCGCGTGTTGGGCGCGGTCGATGTGAATGGTGCCATGCTGCCGAGCTTCTTTGTGGGCCCCTTCGAAACTCTGCCGTGTCGGTCTGCGCCGCTCCTGATCCTCGCCCAGCGTGGAGAAGCCTCAGACTTGATACATGCGGCTTGTGTCTTTTTCAAACGCACAAGATCCCCCCCCCCCTTGAGCGAGCGCGAGAAGAGCCGTCACGGGGAACAGAGCTAGCTGGCAAGCTGCCTCGCCCTTGTCTGTACTGAGAGAGACCAGTTCAGTTCCAGAGAGGGCTGGAGGACGACGGGTTCAGGTAGCCTCGTACGACCCAACTCTTCAGGGAGAGGAAAACATCCGAGTCATGGTGCCTCCCGTGTCTTTAAGTTAGTCGAAGGAATCGCCAGATCGGGCCAGATCACCAGTCAAGCCGCCGATGTCACGTCTTGGCAGGGCAGGCGAGGACCCTTCTAGGTTTCGTGATCCCCCGTGCTGTCGCGAGAGGGAGGGAAGAGCCAGCACGGTCTTCTCCAAGCGGTATTTCGGTCCCATCAGGTCCCACCAGGAGCAACTGGTCTTGCAGGAAATGTCGTAGGTTTGCCAAGGTCAAGGATGCCCAGCCGTTTCGAGCTCGCAGCTCCTGCTGGCAGGTTTGGGGTGCATGTGCCCAAAGCACTGGACGGTCTGGGCCTTGATGGGACCGCGTGTGGGGCAACTCCACCCCCACAGCTGCTTGACCGGAATTGGGTTCCCGCACCTGTGACGTCGCGCCTGTGCTGTGCAGGCGGTGGGCTGGGTTCAGGGGGGAGGTTATTTAACCTATGGGTTCAAAAGGGGCATAGCAGAAAAATCCGTCCACAGCTTGTGCCCGCATCGGGACGTAGTGTAGACATTGGGCTCGTTGGTATGTCTTTTTTTTTTTTTTTTTTTTTTTTTTTGCGCATGAACTGTAATTTATCTCCCACTACAACCTCATCTTTCTATGCCTGGCTCAGACTTGCCTTTTACAACTTCATGGTCTCGCAGGGCAGATATCGGAAGACAACGGGTTTCTATACGAAACTGCACAATCGTCATGACATCGGTAGAGGCTCGTCAACTCAGAAGTATCTGTAATGTCATCACCGCCAGGATGAGGCTGACCTCGGGCCATTCAAGCTGTCCTTCATGATAAAAGCGTGGTACCTTTGATCTTACCACTCTCCATCTTTGCTGTACGTGAGCCGAATTGTATCTGTCGGGGCCGAGTTAGGATGGCAGGTTGAAACGAAACGGAATGACGAGGCCACTTACGGCCCGCTTCTTCTCAGTGGCAACCTTGCCCATGCCGAGCTCCAGAGAGAGGAGCCTCAAGACCCGCTTGCCTGGCTCAACAACTCCATCAGGGTTGTTGAAGTCGCATTTCTCCCATACTGGGGTCCCGATGGCCCATCGAACCAGCTCTTCATCCAGGTACGGAAAGCGGACCTCTTTCCCCCAGTGCGACATCACTCGATCATCCCTGCCCAGGTTTCTCTTTCCTAGCCTGCTGACGTCAAGCTTGAGCTCTCCGACCAACCCCGGGTAGCCTCTTCTTTGGTAAGCTGTCGCGTGGCGTTGATAGCCTCCAAAGAGCTCGTCGGCCCCGAGACCTGAGAGAAGAACGCGTGCTGTTGAGTTGCAGGCTGCTTGGGTATTTGTCCCAGCACCAGTGAAGGCAGTACCCTGACCCCGCGCAGCAAAGTACAGGGCGCTAGCTATAGAGAGATCCATCTCGGTGTTGTGCGGATAAATGAGAGATATTACCTCGTCCTTGTGGCTTGAGTACTCAGAGTAGGGAATATTTACCTGCTGTGGGTTGAGCATTGTTGCTTGAGGTGGACGATGTAGATAAACTCACTGCAAGGAATTTCCAAGCCCGCCCGGGACAGACTCGCTGAAGTTCAGCGAAGGACTTCCTTCCTGTCATCCTGTCCGGGCAAGCCTCGTAAATTTCGAAAGGGCCAGAGTCTTCTTGGCCCCTCGACTTTTGAGCGTTGGCTGCAACCCGAGGATTCTCAAAAGCGACATTGATCAGGTCGATGCCTTGATCGAGGGGAACAAGATCATGGCACACCCTTGCCACCACCGTGCAGTCCAGTCCGCCAGAGAACAGTACAGCCACTCTCGTTGTTGCTTGCTGTTCGCTCATGGCTGGTGGAGATGGTACATCCAGGACTCGCATTCTGAGAGATTCGGTCAACTGCTCCCGCAGAGCCTTCACCGACGGCGAATCAGGGACCAGGGAGACATTCCCAGCTGGGACAGCTGAGTTGAAACGGCCAATGTTGGAAACCTGTATGAGTAAGTCGCAGATACTTGGCGGCAGCAAGGTGTAGCAATTGAATGAACTGCAGCAGTGCACTCACAAAGTCCGCTGTGTCGTCATCTTCCAGCCATTCCAACCTCCTTGTCACTGGACTTTGTTCAGTAGGGTGGTTTAAATGAATTTTCGCCACGTCCAGGACGTAGATGCCGTCGGCCTCGACCTCCCTCCACTGCGGATCGACAGCATCTGTGATGCTGGACAGGACAAGGCGTTGGTCGCCTTCGCGGATCACTAATGACCGTCTTCCAAGGCGATCGCGGCCATAGTAGACCTTTTTTGAGGGTCTGTCGAAGAATGCAAAGGCGAACGGACCATCGATGGACCTGAGTACCTGCAATACAGCAGCATCCCGCTCTTCCAGGTCCCGTCGCACGGCCTCGTTCAGCAGGGCTGCTATAGCCTCGCCGTCGTTACCAGAAATTTCGTGATGTCGGACCTTCCACGCCTCCCCATTCCAGCAGAGTACGGACCCGGAATCGCGGTCGACGAACGGTTGCTGGGCGATGTGGTCACCGCGAAGGGCCAGGACCGAGGAGGTGAAAGCGAGATGGGGTACTGGTGTGCCCTCGGCGACTCCATCTGTCAGTCGCGTCTCATAAGTGGTGATGTGGTCCGGTCCACGGCTGCAGAGACATCGCCGTAGCTTGGGCGTGATCTCCTCTGTCTGGGATACAGATATCACTGCATGAATCCCACACATGCTGCCATGTGTCTACAGATGTCGTGAGCTAAGGTTCTGAGGAGGCAGAAGCTTGTCTCTTCAGGGTTTGCGGTGGAGCATGGAAGCACAGGTCTCAGGGTTGCAACCCGCCTTATCAACCCTGCCTATCCGCCTTCACCACCCCCTCCCCCGGGCCCAAGTGGACGAGTGCGGTAAGTACAGCCTCCCCTGACCCGACACATCCATCATCCACTAGTGCAAAGACTGATGTGACAACTTGGATACTGGGGTCATGGTCAAATTATCAATCAGCCCATAGAGGTGTCAGCAAATATACGGCGCTGGGTAATTTAAGGGCGGAACCAGCCTGCCGGGCTCTGCCCATGATTGAAAGCCGGATAAAATGCACCCACACGGCTCTTCAGGACTACCCACCCGATATAAATATTTAAACGTGCAGCATCTCGCTGTTACAGAGTCTTACCCACCCCTATTTAAAGCTTGAATTTACCCTACCCTAGAACCCCTTGATGCGCCTAGCCCAAGGAAGGGCCTTATATATACCTAGAAACAGAGGGCATGCCTAGAGGGTTGGGACTTAGTACGGGGTAGCTCCTTTTCTAAATTTTATTTAATAGGTACTTAGAAATCTTGCTACGAAGTTCCTTAAAGAAGCTTGTATCAGGTTGTCTGAAACCAAAGCTGGATGGCGGTCCTAAAAAACTAATTGGGACAGAAGCTGTCCACTATTATTGATGTCATTTCAATACGCAATTTGCAATGTATCGCTGTGCCAGTGCGGCTTAGTGGATAATCCTGTTCGGATATGCTCTGCCATTCCCATGACGTGCCGCAGCATGGCCAAATGCAACCAGTTTACGACAGTACACGCAGAGGAGCATATGGTAGAGGAGTGACAATGCTATGCCATAATTTGTACTAGAACGTCTAAAAGTTTTCCAATTGTCTCAAACAGAAAAGGCTGATTAGCCCAAATCCCTTGTTGTACACATGAGTTTGTTGACTAGGTATCTAGCCTAGGCGTTGGTCCTCTTGACGACGAAGGCGCCGCGCTCGATAGTATTGATGACGATGAAGCCGGACGGGAAGAAGGGGTAGTGTCCCCATGTGCCGACAAACTCGATGCTGCCGCCGCCAGGCAAGGCGTCGTTCTCGGGGTAAATATCGAAATAACCGAGCTCGGTGACGCCCGCTCCGGTCCTGTCGGTCTCGAGAGAAGACACGTCCAGAACGTGCAAGCCGGCGCCGTAGTTGCTCTGGTATGCGACTCCGTCGATTCTATCATATCAATTTGTTAGTACTCTGCAACCGAGACGAATGATAAAAATCTTGTTATTTCATCAGAGGCTACTGACATGAATTGGTTGTGGTCGATGCCAAGGGCGTACTCGTTCTTGAAGTATCCCGAAAGGACTGGAGCCTCAAGACTGGTGATGTCCCAGAAGTAGGTGACGGGGAAACCATCTGTGCCAGCTCCAGCTGAGTCGTACTCGTCGTACTCGTCATCCTGGTTTTTGTCAGCCTCCCTGTTAAAGGGTCGTGGTTGTTGCTCAAAAGAAGCTCTCATATCTAGCCGAGGTACTGTAAGCATTTTCACGTACCAGAACAAGAGTTGTTTGCCAGTTCTTGTTGGTGACCCAACCCTGGTGCGTGTACGAGGCACCGTCATAGCCAACACGCGAAATAATGTTCGTGGTAGTCTTGTCGGTCACATCATAGCTACGTTGCGCGTCAGCCACAGCCGCCAAGTCGAACACACCAAAAAAAGCCCCGGGAGTCTCGACTTACATGGTCAGGGTGTCCTCGTTGTAGCCGTAGCAGATATCGCGACCCACGTACTTCTCGTCAGGTCCGCGGTAGACCAGGCACTGGGCGTCGTGGACGTAGCCGTCGCCTGCCGCGCAGCCGGGCGAGGTAGGATTGGTGATGTCCTTCAGATCGATAAAGATCAGGCCCGAGGCGCAGGACGAGTTCCGGGGTTGCGCGCCGACGGCGACGGCATACTCGAGCTCTTCGTTCACGACGACGTTGTGCGAGCGGCCGACGGGTAGGTCGTTGAAGTGGCCGGTCAGGTCGGCGTCCCCAAAGGTCACGGGACTGGCCGGGTCGATGTCGGCGAGCTTAGCCATGTCGAAGAACTGCACTCCGTGACGCTGGGCCTCACTGCCGATCACGATGTGGCTCTTGTAGCCTCGGATCTCGCGCCAGATGCTAGGGGCGGCTGCGGAGTACTGGGGAAGGCGGCCTAGGTAGATCTGTGATTATGTTAGGACCTCCCTCCGTTGCCCCATTTCGGTCTTGTGAGACAATGTAAATTGGTAGAGGGGACTCACGAGCTTGCCCTCCGTGGAGACCTCAGCGAATGCCGCACCATCAGCTTGAGCAATAGCAACGAACTCGCGACCCTCCTCGCTAGTCCAGCCCCAAGTTGAGGCGCCCTCGCCAACAGAGGAACCCAAGTCGGCGTGGCTCTTGAAATCATAGAAGTCGATCTGAGGATAATGTCAGAAGCCTGGGTTTGGCAGGGCGAGACATGAAACTGTGAGGTTACTCACGTTGCTACACCTGAACGTGTTGTTGGCGTCGCCGGGAACGACCTCGGCGACCCCATTGACACAAGCTACAGGTGCCGCACCAGCGTACGACTGGTACTGGCTTGCGTCCATGGCGCCTGCGGCTCTCTGAGAGTCCCAGGTAGCCTGACGAGGCTGGTATTAGTATCCGTGCTTTACAAAAGACGGTGTGTTGCTCACATATTTCTTAGACATGATCCCATCCATGACAGCACCACTGGTATACTTCTCCTGCTTGGCAGGGTTATAAACCTGGCTGATGGCGGCCACCAAGGGTGAGCCAGCCAGCGTGGCCAAGGCTCCAATAGCAGTGGTCTTCATGGCGAAGGCGGGCTGCGGACAATAGTCAGAAGGTGAAATCTTGTCAGAGCTTCCTTGGCTGAGTGGCGGTGGTCAAGGGCGGACTCAGATGGTCGCTTCGCAGCACAACTACGACGACAACCAGAATAGACAGAGCAGTCCGTATGCAGAGATGCTCTGCGTTTTATAGCTCCCACGGCAAGGCGAGGGCATGGCATTAGTCACCATGGTGAAGTTATCAACATGCCATGCAGGGTTTGCGATCACATCACCCCCCTCTATATTGCATTTACGAAACAGGTAGGTCTGCACCGTAGAGTACGTCACCGCCAAGCCGAACGGCTCAACCTTCCGGAAGCATTTTACACCATGGCATACCCAGTCCAAACATCTATTTTTCACCAACATACGTGTAGTTTAATATATAGTATTTCTTAACGTTATTCCTTAGTATCAGGGAAATTTTATAGAATATTAAAAGCATAGGAAAGACTATTTCACGCGGAGGGCGTCTTCAATGTTTGTTTGGGTTGAGAAATGAGAGTTTTGATTAGCCTCTGGTGTAAATTGCATTCTTGCATTCGGGAGGGGGTGCGTTCGGCTTGGCAGTGACCTACTCTAGTTGGCAAATGATCACCAAGTCACGGCGCACACAGAGTGTCGTGGTCGTAGTGGTTTGCTTGGTTATTCCTTGGCTACATTAGCCGGCATACTGCCACTGACTCTCCCAGCGGTAACTCAAGGCTTATATTGAGACTATCCCCTCCCCCCAAGACTGTGCAACCAATCGGGTGAGAGAAGTCAGAGAGGCAGCCACCCGTTCCGCATCACGACTCACGAGGATAAGTTGATGCAAGCGCAGCCAAGAGATAGCGTCGTTGCATTTACTTGGCCGGGTGCTGCTTGACCTTCTAATTCGGAATGGGGCCCGCATCGAGCTGTTTGCTTGGCAATGAGGTAGGAATCCGGTACGGAGTGCTGCATGGTAATCGAGATGCGACGTGGCTACGTTCAAAGAGCACTTGGGCACTCGCGCGCAACCCAACGGCTTATGAGGAGTGCACTTCATTGATAAGGACCTCTGGTTGTGCATTCGCCGCCGGCCTTGCCACTTTTGCATCTGCAGTGGCGACTATTATTTGTCTCAGAGGCTATCTTGTCCAGAGTGTCATCCACATTCATGGCAGCCAGTTTGCGATCAAAGGAACCTTCAATCGACGTTTTCGAGTGAGGCTTTTATTCAAAAATAGTTCGTGATACCTAGCCTCTGCAGCCCCTGGCGGCACCATTACTGGTCTGCCGCCTTGGACTTGATCGTCTCGTTCTCTGACTGCTTGCTGTCCGCATCAGCAACGCCCTCAACAACGTCCTCCCTAAGGCCCATGACTTCGGACTCGATAATTGGCCCCTGATAGTTCTTTCGGCCATCAATCAACCACTGAACAATAGCGATGATGAGCACGACGCCAAAAGCAACGACAGCGTCTGTTACGCGTTAATCACCTGCTGCGGAACCTAAAGTTGTACATTTTGCCACATCCCGAGGTACAAAGACCCGGCAAGTGTAGCAAGCTGAAAATGGTACTCACAATTCATATTTGTCCCCGTCACAGGTTGCTCAGGCGGGAAAACAAAGAGGACGGTGGTCAGGAGCGTCCAAGCGATACCGACAAGGTTAGTCAACCAGCCCAGCCACTCAGGCATTCTGAAAGCCCGACTCTCTGGCAGCATCTTCCTGCCACGCAAGACGTTGATTGCAGGAGGTATGGCGTACGTGACACCGAGAGCGACGACACTGGCGGCAGTAATGGCGTTGAAAGCAGAGTCACTACCCAAGAAGACGCAACCGAAGATGATGACCCAGACGGTTGTCCATATCAGGGCATTCAGAGGCACATCTAGGCCCTTGTGGACTTTGGAAAAGACGCGGCTTGCTGGCAGGCCGCGGTCACGGGCGAACGCGTAGCTCATCCTCGAGCTGGTGGTCATGATGGAAGTCGTCGTGAAAAGCATACTGCAGAACTGGGGGTTAGCTTTTGAAGAGCTAGGGGGGAAGTCTCCCTTGACCACAGCATGGATCAGGGTACAGTACGGCCATGGCTTTTGATATATGAGCTTTTTGGGGGGGGGGGGGATATCGTTATTCCCAAGCGGGCTAAAAACGACCCTAGAAGTTCATCAACGTACCATACGACTGGAAACATCAGTAAGCATACTGCGCCAGCCTTGTTATTGGTCGCATCGTAGAGTATCTGCAACAGAGGGCCTGCCGCGGACTCGATGACAACGTTGACGTCCTTGAGAACGAATAGGAGGCAGGCCAAGAATATGAACCCGGTGAACATGCCTATGCAAATTGCTACAAGCATGATCTTTGGACCTTCAACTTGGGGGCCTGTTTGACACCGGTGGGTTAGAATCTGCCATAGTGATTGGGGGGGCGGATATCAAGTACATGGGATATGCGCAATCATCATAGAGACGGAGGCTACAGCGGTACATTGCTCGTGCCGTACGTGGTTGGTCGCACACCAAGACACCCAAGGCCAACTCCCTGGGAGCGGGTGCTGTGGCAGTGGGTGCTATGGGATTGGGTGTCTAGAGATGTACCGGTGTAACCTCCGTCTCTGTGGGTGCGAATATCCGTCTTGCTGTCTAGATGTTCAGAAAGGTATACTGACGTGGGATCTCCTCAATCATGTGCTAGTACACGTTAATGGCGAGTCCGAAAGTAATATGTTGTGGAACAGTCCAGGATACAAAGACCGGGGACCTATAGCAGAAGAATAAAGGGCACGGGTCTACTCACAACAGTGGCGTCGAAACCCGTGAGCGCGAAGGCGCCTTGGAGGAGACCAAGCATCCACGCCAGCCCATCCGGCCACGAGACATCGTTGATAAAACCACCAAACACGAACGACCCGCTCTGGTAGTTTGGGGAGGCGCAGGAGAGGACGGTGATGCAGATTATTGTGAAGCCAGCAAGGGACCAGAGGAAAGCCGCCTTGTTGAAGTATGGCAGGAGGCGGTTGGCAAAAGCATTGAGGAAGAAGGCCGCGAGGGTATATGCGATGTAGATGAGGAACTGGTGCCAGGCCTTGGGCTCATAGGGAGGATTCAAGAGCGAGATGATGCCGAGGATCAGCTGGCTCCCCAACAGCCCGCCCGTGGCGGTCAGACACACCCAGGCGGCGGTGTTGATCCAGCCGGTCGAGTATGAGATTGCCCTGCTGAACCGCTTCCAAGAGATGATGGCTACCCAGTGGTACTGCCCGCCGGCCGTGGGCCAGGCCGAGAGGAACTCGGCGAGCGAGGCGGCGAGGCAGAGATTGCAGATGCCGGCCACGATCAGCCCCCAGAGGATAGCGGATGGGCCTCCAGAGGGGAGCGCGAGGGAGAGCGAGGCGGCGAGGGCTGTCCAGCTGTTCAGGATGGCGAAGGCCAGGCCAAGCATGGAGACGCGGGAGAAGTTCCTCTGCAGCTCCTGCTTGACCCCCAGCTTCTGCAGCGTCGCGGCGGCGTCAGAGTCAGCCTGGGGCTGGGCCATGACGCCAGCTTCTGCCATCTTGGTCGGGGTGGCCCTTCTCGGTGTCGGCTCGGGACAGCCGGGGTCGTCGGAGCCGGTCAGGTGGCAGCGGCTGGGGGCTGAGGGACTGCCGGGAAGAGGATCTGGACGCCGGAAGCAGCCAGGAGGAGGGATATACAAGATGGTAGACTACTTATGGGTGGCTGTCGAGGACCAGCTTGCTGTCTGTCTCTGCTCGTGTGCAAACGTGACAACAAGCCTGCGGTGTCGTTCGCGTGCTGTCACGTACCGTGCAGGCGCAGGCATATACTTAAGTATGTGTGCAGGAGATGATGTAGCGATCGCCTAGCATGTGCGCTCGACGCCCCCTTCTCGTGTGTACTTGCCAATCTGGGAATCGCCATCAGGATCCGACATGGACAGGCCCCCACAGGCAGTGCTAAGCAACCCTGGCGACATGGATCGCGATGCTTATCAAGTTGCAATCAGCCAGGCCAGGCAGTCAATTAGTAAATACTATCAAGTCCTGCGAGCACTCAATCGGCCATCCACGCTGCCCTGCCCAGCCCATTACCGATCCTTCCCGACAGCTAAGCTTTTCTTGACCCTCGGCTGCGCGGCAGTCAGCGCGGTGGCGTGTTCTTGGTAGCATCCAGGACGCCACCGTGTATTAGTGAGCGAGCGTCTTGACTCCTCGTCGGTGCAAACCCTCTCTGCCTCTGTGGTCCTCCTTCAACCTTACCCCGGCTGCTTGCTTGTCCAACTGGGCCCAGGCAGCAGCTCCTCGGCCTCTCGAGGCGTAAAAAAGTGGAAACGTCTTCTAATCGAAACCACTCCACCACCGCCGAGGTCCCTGCTGCTGTCCGCATCCCCATGGGCAGGACACGCCAGGACGCCACTCGGCCCTGGGCACCCATCCCGTTTTGATAATCTCAAACTAAGCGAGTCATCTTCACGACCCACCGTTATCTATGTATTTCATAACTACTAATAGATGATTCGGTTTGCAGTCCGTGGGTACAGCAGCCAACCCGGCTTGGCCACGCGCACCACCACCCAATCCCGGAATACAAATAGATAGTCACCACTAATATCAATTGATACCTAGTCCTACACTACCAAGCCAGCACAAGATGCATGTGAGTTGAGGCCGGGTTGGTGATGCTCCCTTATCCGCCGTAGTATACTGATATATAATCTAATAGACTACATGACCACACGCAGGCCAGCGCCTCCCAGCCCAGCACGATGCGAAGCAGCTCCGGGACAAATAACGCGGGTTTTTAACCTGTAATCAACCTGTCTATCTCTTATTACACTGCGGACTAACCCCCCCCCCCCAAAAAAAAAGAAAGAAAGAAAGAAAGAAAGAAATAACTCCACAAGTGCATCAAATCATGAACGCCGCGCTGGCCAGCGCCGCCACCAAGACCGCCAGCCCGCTCCTCTCCGCCGCGGAGCCGGCTCCCGAGCTCGTCCCCTTCTCCATCCTCGCGCCCGCGGCGACCTGGTTCTGGAAGAAGGCGCCCGAGATCTCCTGCACGCCCATGGTGGGCGTGACGCTGCCCTCGACGCACAGCCCCTGCGGGTCCTTGAACGTCGCGTCCACGGCGCGCTTCCACACCAGCTCGGGCCCGTAGATCATGTCCTTGGTGTAGAAGAAGCGGCACTGCGCCGGCTGCATCAGGAACTGCAGCGGCGTCTCCGCGTCCGTGTGCGAGAAGGCGTTCTTGCCGTTGATGGCGCCCGCGTTCCCCGGCGTCGCCGACCGGTCCAGCAGGTAGCCCTCGGCGATCACCCCGAGCTCCGACCGGCCCAGCTGCTGCTGCTGCCCCGGCGGCGCCAGGACCAGCGCCGCCGCCGCCGCCTGCTGGAGCTCGTTCAGCGGGAACACCTGCGCGCCCTCCACGCCCGCGATGGACTGCATCGGGCCCGTGGTCGGCCGGCCGCCCACCACCACCGTCTTGACGTTCTGCTGCATTATCATGAGGTAGGCGAACAGCGTGCAGGTCGAGCCGCAGGTGCCGTCCGTCAGGATCACAATGTTGTCCGGGTCGAACACCGCCGGGGCTGGGTTGGCCCGGTTGCCCGTCCCGGTGAGGTTGAAGTCCGACGCCGTGTCGTTCAGCGGGGTGCTGAGGTACGACGTGAAGCGGTCGCCCTTGATGGTGACAGGGTTGATGATTTGCTCCGACGAGGTAAACTGCACCTGGCCGCCGGCAGAGAACACCTGGCCCGGGATGAGGTTGCTGACGACGGAGCTCTGCGACAGCGCCGCGAGCGCGAGCTGCCTCTGCGTTGCGTTCTGCTGGTCCACGCTGCTCGGGTCGAACGCCTCGATCTCTTGTGCCACCGACTGTGAGATCCTAGCCATCTGCTCCATGCTCTCCGTCAGGCGCATGTTGTTGGCCTGGAACATGGGCGTGCCGGGGAACAGCTGCGCGTACAGCTCGAAGCCGGCCGCCACGAGGCCGCCGCCGTTGCCCGTCACGTCGATGACGAGCTTTTGCTTGCCCGCCTGCTTGCACATGGCGAGGAAGTTCTCCGTGAGCTTCTGGAAGTTGACTATGTACTCGAGGATGCCGAAGTCACCCTCCGGCGCGAAGCCGAGCACCGACAGCACCGCCACGTCCTCGTATCCCGCGCCTTGCAGGAAGTATCCAGCCGTGATGTTGGCCCCGCTGTCTCGGATCGCGGGCATGGGAAACCCGGGGATGGCCGGCTCGGGCGGCTGCAACGTACCCGGGGCCGGCTGCGGCTGCTGGGGCTGTCCTCCGCCTCCGCCTCCGCCTCCTCCGCCCCCCGTTGGGACTTGTGCGTTGGCCGGGTTGCAGAACCTCTGGTAGAAATCCTCACCCGTGTTCACGCCCGTGAAGTCCGCCGTTGGGCGGATCAGGGCGTAGCTCTCCTGTGTCACCTTTTGGCCGTTGTCATACTCGAGGGTCACCGAGTCGCCCAGGAAGAAAATGGACGCGGCAAGGGCGGTCCGCGCCGTGGGCACGGCGTATGACTGGAATTGCGCGTTCCACTGCGAATCGGGGTCCTGGAAGTTGATGAACTTCAAACCCTGCTCTTCGATGAGCTGTGCTGCGTCCTGGCCGTTGATCTTCACAATTGCCGGGGGCATCCCGTTGGTGCTATTTGCCGCAGCGGTCTGGTTTCTGCCCCCTATGGATGCTGTACCATTGAGGGCGGCTTGTGGGAGGTCAGTCAGGTGTTGAGGTGGGCGTCCCAGACGGCTCTGGTGAGTCGTTTTTGAGGCAACACTAACCAAGGTTGTAGAGCTTTGGCACCTGCTTGCCATCAACAGACACGGAGACGATATCCGTGGCCAGGTCGTTCCTGAAGCTGAAAGCCTTGAACATGTCCGGGCGGATGGAGAAGTGGCCGTCATGTGCTGAAGCCACCAGCTGGATTATGGCGCTCTGGAACTCAAATTCACTCTGGAACCTTCCTGCCGTGGCGTTGGCACCTATTTCGTCGAGTCCGCCTTGGATGTCCGCCGGCGGAAGCATGTAGGAAGGCGGGGGATCCTTCAGCCATGCGAGCGTGCTCTGCCACTGGGCGTATGCCTTGGTGCTCTGGATCAGCTTCGCCGCCTCTGCTGGTTTGTTGGGCACGGATTGTAGACATGCGAAGGCTGTTGTAGCCGGTACTCTTGGAACCACTGCGGCAACGAGTTAGCCCGTAACGCTCAAGCAGCCTCCCGGCACTCCCATGACACACCTTGAGGATTGGCGGCCATCTGTTGGGCCTGGGCCTGCGAGACCGCTGCGCAGGCATTGCTGCTCGTGTTGCCCGCCGGAGGAGGAGCACCGACCTGAGGGGCCGGTGCCGCCAATGAAGCGGAGAAGAGCCCGAGCAGGCCGGCCGCTCTGGTGGTGAATCCCATGACGGCGGGTGTAAAATGGCCTCTATATGGTATATACAAAGAATGCAAAAATGCAGCAGCACCCGGCAGCTAAGGGTATATAATACACAGGCGGAGGCACGGCGATGACTAGTCACGGTGCCAGTAAGGTCGCGAGAGTGAGCCCTCTCCTCGGGATTGGTTCCCCATCCAGGACCCTCATGACTATATGGACTGCGTCCTTGGGGCTTGTGACGCCAAGAAGGACGCCCATGATGCTACCGGGCTGAAACAGTCCAGTCGCTAGCCCGAGGATGATAAGCTTCCTGCTCCTGACGATCTGCGGCACACGAACAATATGCGGGCGCCACACCCGTGCACGCCAGAATATGGCGTTCGGACTGGCACCAAGCATGTCCCGTGTGCATAGGCTCAGAGCTCTTGTCCTCTCTCGCCTCTCGGTAGCGACATGCCGGGCCGTGGGTGCGTTGAACGCGGGCTCAATTGCGCTCGGATGCACCAAGCAAGCAGTATCAATACAGATCTGCGAGGCGGGAGCGGGCCCCCTCACGAGACTGCTTGGAGCCTCCAATGACTTGCGTCGAAACACCGCCCAGCCCGACTGTCGCCAAGACAAAGCAGAAACCAGGCGCGATGCCGCCCAAAGACATGGCACGGGCATGACAGCTAAGGGGCCAGACTCATCCCCTACAAGCAGCAACATCGGACACACCCGCAGCGTCCGCGCATGCTCCGTCCTGCCCTCCACGGCAACATCCCATCTATTCAAATCTGACCCCTCCCAAGACCTTCAAATTGTCGCAGGCCCCAGGCACCCTCCCGATCTGGCATCTCTCTTGGGCTACTTCAACAGTAGTTTTTTTTTTTTTTTTTTTTTTTAAAGGGGGGGGGACCCCACGCCAACACTTTGGGGGGTCCCGGGAGTCCGCGACCCGAGAGCACGACATTAAGGTTGACTACACGATGAACGGTTTCGCTGGGCAGAGGGCCTAGATTGGCATGCCACCTCTTATTAATAGAGTTGCTGTGTATGGGCTGGTGCACCTGGGAAGTATCGCTCGCTTGCCACATTGGGTACCGCGCTCAATGCATGGCTAAATAAATCACGAGCAGCGCTGCCCCCCGTAATTGCAAATATACCCTGGGAGCCAAACAGATAAGGCAGCCTTGGTGACATGATCGACCGCCTGTCCAGGCATTTCCCTTCCCTCGGTAGTGCAGCAAGCCAAGGAACATCGATCCAAGGCAGTCTCGAGTTTAGTGGCGCAACGGCTGGCTGCCAGCGACGGCCACCTGTAGACCGTTGAGGAAAGCTATTTAGGCATGCCGGAACAGTATTTTGACTCAGATGCACCAAATAAAGCTGATTCCACCAGCCAAAACCCCGACAATCATGTTGCAAATCTATCTTGGACTTGGACAGCGTCTGGTTTACCCACCCTGTGGTGCGCTCCTGGCTGTTTGTGGTGCTGTTTCAGCGTGTTTATATCGCGCTTGAAACATTGTCCGTGTTGAGGGCTGGCAGCTGGCCAGCCATATTTGTTCTAGCCCGGAAGTGATGCCTTTCCCTTAAAACTTCTGTATGGGAGACTGGTTCAAGTCACTGGGCCGACTAGAGACACAGCAGCATTCTGGCTTTCCGGATGTTAATCATCACCCTGAGAACTACGCATTCCTGACGGGCATACAATAAAATGTCGACCTGCCTAGATAGACGAAGGGGGGCGAGGTGCAGCGTACTGCAACTACCTACCGAAACATCCCATGTACGTTCCCGCCAACACCTGTACGGTATGAATGTTTCCTCGAGTCTCCACCGCTCTTGTCAAACACGCACAGAACTCCACCAGATATCTTTCTCCATACTGCTCCGCGCGTATTCGCCCCCCCCCCCCCCGTGATATATGGATACCTTGAGGTATTCAAGAAATATACGGTCCGGGCTTTGATGTCGCTCATCTCTCACTACAGACAAGTGCTTGGTTGTCTCAAAGCAGACTCGAGAGACCGGGACAATTACCTACCTAGACATGAACCATGCCGGCGAGCTTTGATGCCCAGGTGTGCTGATGTGGACATGAATGGATGCGAAACATTGAATAAGGAGGTAATATCTCGCTGCACCTCTTGGGTGGATTGCTACCGTTTGCGAGGACTCGGTACTTAGACTACGTTCTTTAATTAACAAGCCTTCCGCTTAATCCAAACCATTACTAAGGCCACTCCTTCCGAGTAGGCAGGTTTCCCCCGAGCTTGAGCGCGCCCCTGTTTGCTCCAAATACATATAATGGATGTGAAGGAAAAGCCACCGGATGCCGACCACAAGCCACGAAGTCAGCAAAGAATTCTCAATGATGGGCGCTCACCTTGAATATGTCAGTATACTGCTCATCTCGGCCGCCGTCGTGCGCTGCCACACCGATACACACTTCAAGGGAGTACTACTTACCTGCCAGACATTGAGCGACACTCCGCCCGGGATCTGTGAGCCTTGTCCATATGCGACAACCGAGTTGAGCCAGTCGTACTTGTCGCTGCCCGTCTCGAACAAGAGGAGCAGATTCGGAGAGTGTCCTTTCTCTCGCACCAAGATGTTGCCTCCGTCACTTGTCTGAAGCACATAAACAACATTTGGGTTGAAAGATCCATTGCCGTCAATGAGGGCCCAATCGGCACCGCCGGCTGCAACAGTACCTGCAATTAATACGTCAGCTG
This sequence comes from Stenocarpella maydis, assembly GCA_002270565.1. NCBI lineage: Eukaryota > Fungi > Ascomycota > Sordariomycetes > Diaporthales > Diaporthaceae > Stenocarpella > Stenocarpella maydis. The sequence continues at coordinate 411,209 of NQMI01000012.1, forward strand.
GCCTGTGCATCTTCGGGGTGCTCGAGCAGGCTGGCTCCGGAGCCTTGCATCTCTAAGGCGACACTCACCGCAGAGCTTAGGTCCAGAAAACGACCCGCCGATAATAGGCTCGAAGGCCCTGTCTCCCAGAGGCGTGGGGCCGATAGGAATGGCTGTGCCACTCGTGATATTGACTGAGAAGAGGTAGGTCAGAGCTGGTGGGTTGGGTTGACGGGGCCCAGCCATGGCCGCTGCAGCCAGTGTGACCGATGCCAGGAACGAGCGGAGCATTTTCGGAACGGTATCAAAGGATAGTTTATGGTTCAGGTATCGTGAAACCGGTTGACCAAGGACGCACAAGTGGAAGATATTGAAAGGGCCCCAGGCCTCCCTGGTGCGTGAATACTATCGGGTTTTATAGCCCGCTGCTCTACGCATATGGGATCTCAGCCCCAGCTGATACCCCATACTACTTTCACCTCTTGGGATCTGAGGCCATTCCGTAGCGCTGGGTCGCCGTCCTAGCGCCCGCCACGATGCCTCATCCGGCTTATTGTCTCAGCACCATAAGACAATACAAGCCACTTGGCACCGAGAAGATGGCAGTAAGTTTATAGTCAGCAGCCATTCGCGACGGGTTTCTTGAATTTTGGATATGTTTTGGGACAGGCTCATGAGCTGAAGAGGAAAGCCACCTACTAGCTCTGCTGAACTAAATAATCCATGACGGGCGTGCCAAGAGGCCAAATATGCAGCCATCTGGTGATCTTGTAGTACAAGGCTCATGCGACACAACGCTCCTCTGCAGGCATGTGGTTTGCCGCAGAAAAGTAGAACTGATTTCTCGGCAATCAAGTTCCAGCACTTCCTGGGTGACGAAACAGGCAAATCTGAACGTAGATAAACTCTAGGGTAGTTGGCAGATCAAACCGCGAGACGAAGTAGAAGTCAACAGGGGTTGTTCAGTATATCGATTCAAAAGAGCCCTTGGGATCCTAAATGCCTTTCAGGCGCGGTGTCGTGGATACCAGTTAACAGCGGGCGTGGAGGTCAAGAACTAGGAATCCACAGGCCTCTTGAACCATCCATCCATGGGGAAGCTTGTCGGCGACGGAGTCAAATTAGAAGATGGTCTAGAATGGCCGAAGTAGGACCCTACTTGAGTAGTTATTCGAATTTTAGGTATCCAGATCAGGGAATTATAGTATTCCTCTCTTTCCAACCTTGCCTACAGTCATAGCGACCCTCTCCAAGCTCACCATGCACTGCCTAAATTTCTCCCTCACAACGGTCCTCCTGCACGCTGGCGGAACATGCGTCGCATCCCTGTCGCTCTTCCACCCCTAGAATGCGAGCGAGTTGGCCGCTTCGGACGACTCTGCACGGTGACCTGAGCCGGCCAGCCTGGAGGTCACCCCGCCCGGAGCACCCAGGAACCCCTCCGGCGAAGAGGCCATCGCCAGCTTCGTCGGCACCCTCGACTACGAGACCCTCAATGGCAGCGGGTTCGCGTCGCAGTGGACCATCAACGGCTGGTTTTGGTTTGGTGTCAATGCTGAGAATGTGCTTCCAACTAGTTTCTTCGCCCAAGAGATGCAGGCAGGAGACATTGAGTCAAGATTGGCTGCTGATTCTGAAGTTGCTTAGGGCATTCCTGGTTTCGAGGCAGTGATATCAACGAGGATTGTGGTTCTAGAGTTTTGATTTCCACAACAGGCAAGACACCATAGTAAAATCTGATGCAGAAACGCAAGGGCGCCAGTGATAATATAGCGCCGCCAAGACAAAGTGCATGGCTGACAGCGACTTTCGCGCGCTTTGAATGTCTCAAGGTCATAATCTCATGTCGTGTGTGCCAAACCCGCCCCCTTCTTCTGGGACTGCCACACCCAGTGATATCAACAGGTATACGATATTCGCAAGCAGGAGAAGGAAGGCATCAAAGCCGCGTACATATTACTCGAGAGGAGCGCGGTCATAGTGGCTTGCGTCCCCAGACAGCCTTCACCTTGAAATAGGGGTGGTGCTTGGTGGAGCGAATCTCCCTTCTCAGCTGGGCAATGTACACCAGTATCTCGTCCCTGCTCCAGCCGGCAATGACGTTGGCGATGAAGAGCACGTAGCCCTCAATGTCGGATTCGAGAGCTGTCTGCGCCCATTGCCCTATCTCCTTCAGTTTCTTGTCCCGGGGCCAGCCGCCAACGGGAGCCTGGGGCCGCCTTAGTCAGTCTTCCGAGTTCGATTCCAAGCCCTGAGCCACTGTGTCGGGCACTCGATATAGAGGGATAGCCCACCTTGAAATCCCATTCTTGAATGTCGACAAAACCGGCCTCTTCCATGGCCTTCCTCTGGATCCCCTGGGCGATAACCATGAATGACCGCCCCAGGGTCTTGCCGCCTTCCTCGAAGAACTTGCCCCACTGCGAGATGGCCGACTTGTCAGGGACAGAGCCGTCGTCGCTGACCATGTGCGGCGAGCCCTCGAAGCTCTCGAGCCACGCCCCGGGCTTTAGCACCTTGTATGCCTCCTTGAACAGCGCGGCCCAGTCGGCGATGCTGCCTACGAGGTAGCGTATGTGAACGAAGTCGAAGTCGTTGGCGTGGAAGGTCCATTCTGAGGTGCAGTCCTCGATCTCGCTGCGACAGGGTGTATGATCAGGATGCAAGCTCGCAGCCAGCCCAGCATGTCGGCCAGAGCTACTCACAACTTCAGGTTAGGGGGGACCCATTTGGGTTGGATCGGTGAGATATCGGTGCCGATGACATTTGCCTCGGGGTGGTCGTCGGCGAAATCTCTGTGCACCTGTGAGCTGTGACCGAGACGGTTTTTCTTCTGGGGCAGGTGCGGCCTTCATACATCGCCCACAGTCCTGTCCCCGTGCCGATATCGAGGACTTTCTATCTGAGAATCAGCGTTACAATTCCTGGCTGCGTGGCGGCGGCCGGGGCCATACCATACCTGGATATTGCCTCCGAGCGGAGCGAAGTAGAGCTTGTTATCGGAGCAGAGACTCAGGAAATGATGGCTGTGTTGTCAGGATATTTAGATGGGGCAAGCTCCTTCAGTTGGCGCACGGGGGTGCTCACTTGATGTCCATTGCTTCATTCTGCATCTCATCATTAGATCCCCTTGAGGTTGAGACGTGGTCAGCTGCCAAGGCTTTGTGTGCCGCTTACTCGGTTTAGACGGATGAAGGGGGCTGGCCGTTCTCACCAGTATTGGGCGGTGTCGCCAACATGATCGCTGTGGTATGTGCGGCCGTGGATGGTTCTGTACTCGAGGATGCTCGATGTGATCGAGTCTGTCGAGCTTGCCGTGTCTCCAAATGCGGAATCGTTGTCGTCGTCGAGATCTTGCTGTGCCTGATCTCAGCGCCAGAGAGCCCTGGTGCACGCCCACGATGACACCCACCTGTCCTGCCAGCGCCGTCCAATGGGTGGCAGGCAGTAGGCCCGTCCCCCCACCTGGGCTGCCCGCTGCCTCGCCCGCTGCCTCGCCCACCCCTTCACCTGCCGCAGAGGGTTGCGCGGGGTCCTGCGCGGGCGGAGAGGTCGTGGGCGAAGACTGCTGTTCCCGGGCCGCAGGGGCCGCCGGCGCACTGCCTGCTGCATGGCCAGGAGGCTCGCTGCTCGCCATTGTTGGTGTATCGTGGGATGTGATGGCGCAAAGACCCGTGAGAAGGAGGAATCTGGTCCGGATTTGGGAGTCCCGAGGGCACGGCAGCAGGTATCTGTCTAAGCAAGTACCCAATGGGTGCTTGACCCCTCATGCAGGGACCGGTTGGTCCCAACGCCCAACGGATAAGATCCCCCCCCCCCCTGTAAAGTGGCCCTGGTGCCGCATGGGAGGGCTGCTCTCGCCCAGGGCAAATGCCTGCTTGTTATATTAGCACGCTGAACTGGCAGAGTCAACTGGCTAATAAACACGGAGTGCCGTCGGGGGGGCGGTGTGGATAATTGCACTCGACCATGTTTTGAACGGCTCCGGGTCGTACGGATGGACACGCCATGTTGGATTTACCTTGGGTACCCAAGTATTACTAAGTACTTACCTGCTTAAGTGGTTATTGAACGGCGGAGGCATGCAGCTCCGTACATGGAGTGAGTATTGACCCCTCACGGTGTTTCCTTTGCCCGGCTGCGGGAACGGGCCCGTCGTCCGCCGACCACCCACACCCGGCCAAGGACCGGCGAGATATAAACCGTATGTATAGAGGCAACCGTGCAGAAAAGGTCTCTTGATGCCCTTCACGCGCTCGGCAGCGTCCTTGTAGATCCTGCGTAAACCGCAACCATGTCTCCCTCAGCTGCCCCGGCATCAAAGAGCTACAGCATCGCCTCTATCCCAGCGGCAAGTACCTGCAAGGGCGTGCCTCCCATGCGGGCCAGGTTACTAACAACGCCCAAAGGACGGCATCGGGCCCGAGGTTGTTGATGCCGCCATCAGAGTCTTGAAGACACTATCGGAAACACTAGGGTCGTTCAACATCGACTTCACCCATTTCGACTGGAGCTCAGACACGTACAAGAAGACCGGAAGGTACATCCCCGACGGCGGGCTCGATGAGCTCAGGAAGCACGACGCTATCCTTTTTGGCGCCGTCGGCGCCCCAGGTGAGTGCAGCATAACAGGGCTTGGCCGTTTGTCCGGCGGTGGCATGTGAATTCTGGCCAACGGTTCTCAAGATGTCCCCGACCACGTCTCGCTCTGGGGCCTGCGCTTGGCAATCTGCCAGCCTCTCCAGCAGTACGCCAACGTGAGGCCGACCAAGATCTTCCGGGGGACCCAGTCGCCCCTGAGGAACTGCAACACGGGTCATCTCGACTGGGTTATTGTCCGCGAGAACTCAGAGGGCGAATATGCCGGGCAGGGCGGGCGCAGCCACCGTGGACAGGCGTGGGAGACTGCTACCGAGGTTGCCGTCTTCACGCGCCATGGCGTGGAACGTATCATGAGGTTTGCATTTGAGACGGCGCGGAGCAGGCCCCGGAAGCTCCTCACGGTCGTGACCAAGAGCAACGCCCAGCGGAACGGCATGGTGCTCTGGGATGAGGTTGCAGCGGCAGTTGCCAGGGATTTCCCTGATGTGGCTGTCGACAAAATGTTGGTGGACGCTATGACTTGCAGGATGGTCCTGAAACCAGAGTCACTCGACACAATTGTGGCTACAAACCTGGCAAGTAGAGCTCCAATCGGCAAGTGGCCATGCTCGGGACTGACCTTTACGCAGCACGCGGATATCCTGTCCGACCTGGCAGCCGCGCTCGCTGGGTCTATAGGGATTGCACCTACGTCAAACCTGGACCCAACCCGCCAAAATCCAAGCATGTTCGAGCCCATCCACGGCTCAGCCTTTGACATAACCGGGAAGGGAATTTCCAACCCTGTCGCCACGTTCTGGACGAGCGCCGAGATGCTGGCATGGCTTGGGGAGAAGAGTGCGAGCACCAAGTTGTTGGATGCCGTGGAGCGCGTCTGTGAGAAGGGAGTTGTCACAGCTGATCTCGGCGGCAAGGCGAAGACGGCGGATGTGACCGCTGCAGTGTGCGATGAGATCAGAAGCTTGTATGGTAACAAGTAAGCACCGCCAGGCTTGGGAGAGGTGCGCGGGCGTACAAGCATGGAATCATGTGGGATTTCTAGACCAGGCTTAGACACTCAGCAAAATCCGAAGCCCGTGGTGGAATCCGTACTGGCAGCTTGTGCGAAGTTTGAGAAATCGAGTGCGCTGAGAGGGTCCAACCAGTCCTGCCCGCTGAGGTCCATGAACGTATTGGTGTCTTCCGGCATGAAGTATGGAGTTGCGGCGACTCCCGGATTCCATCCGCCTGGTACCACACCGTATGAATCTGTACCATCTGACGGTTGGGGGATGGAAGGAGGGCTATCATAATTAGCCAACGACCGCGTGATGGTGTTTCTGGAAAGACTTGAAATAGGGTATATTTTGGCCGCGGTGTGGACCATCCGACTAGAGCACTTACGGTCGAGGAACTTCTGCACATCTTGAGCCATGGCCAAGCCTATGTGGATGTGATGCGCTGACCCGCTGTCTCCTCGCCCTTGTCTGGCTGCGTGGCGCATTTTCAACTTCGTTGCTTTGTTGATCCTCTGGAATGGGATTCCCAGTGACGTTACTATCATGTCTTTCGTCATGTCGTGCGGAGCTTCCCACGGCAGGCGACGTGCTGGCAGAAGGTTCCTCACCCAAGCCGGATACAGCGTCTGGCTTCGGCTTTCTCTGCTCCAAAGCGGCGGTCAAGTGCTTTACTGCCCGAGCACAAGAATCGGGCCATGATGTGCCCCGTTTGGAGAGCTGACCGAGGATTCGAAGGGTCCGCCTGGCATACCTAAGAAGTTGTAGTTCATCAGCGGGAGATCTCCTTGCACGCGCCCATGGGCTTCCAAGTCAACCAACCTTAATGCGGACGAGATACTGGTAACTCCTTCGAGTGCAGCATAACTCAGGATGAAGTAACTCATCCATACTGACCATGTCAGGAGGGGCCATACCATGACCGCTGCTGAAGATGGGCTGCCGGCATAGGTAAACTGCTGGTCACCGATCGTTTCAAGGATCGCTCTCGAAGCGCCAATGCAAGCTTCGAGTGCTACTTGAGAAGCTGAGGTGCGAGGCTTTTTGGCTAGAAGTGGCCTATTGAGCGCAATGGTAGACTCGTGCTGTAACACAAGGACTAAAGTGCGGTAAAACGAATGTGTGTGCTCATCGCCTGCGGTCGGATGCCCCTGTTGACCCTCGTCATCCGTATGATCACCCGCAAGAGCGTCGTGTACATGGTTTGTCCACCTCGTAAGCTTTGACTGAACATGCAGTGACCGGTCTAAGGTGTCTTGCCTGGCATGCAGGCTCTTGTGACGAAGCTCAAGGATCATGCCCCGGATCTGCGCATGCCTGGACAGAAGTGCAAGGAGCTGTAACTGATCTAGATTCCCGGTACAATGTCAGATGTGGAGCTTGAGGACATTGAGATGCTCAGATTGGCGTACCCTTGGGCTCGTCCTTGTACGACTCATCTTCACTTCCGGCTGGTTGATGGTACTCGGTCTCATGAGGGAAACAGACGTCGACATCGGAGTCCTGGACATCGAGCGGAAGTCCAAGGGCCTGGCAAACCAACCTCTCCAAGCAGTAAAAGGACCACCAGATACGTTTCCTCATCGATACCTCATGTGGATTGAAATTTTGATAGCGCCGCGGACATCTGTGCAGGCCCAAATGGTATGCCATCCTAACGACGACGCCGCCCACCCTGGACGCCATGTTGAGCTTGAGCATGCTTACCAGGAAGAGCTCAACGCAGAGGGCGGCCTGGATGTTCTTTAGTGACGCTGGAGCTCCTAGGATGAAGTGAAGAGATGAAGCTACATGATCGAGACTGGAGAAGACGAGACCAAGAGGGACGGGTCCGGGTCCTGGAGCATTGGAAACGCCGAGCTGACGGGAATCTGCTAATGATATAGAGACTATTGCTCTCATTATGGCTGAATCTTGGGCAGAGATATTCTCGATTCCGTTGTTGGCGACCTGCTCCAGGGTCTCCACCACCTCGGGTCCGTGCAGAAAGGGAAAGACGGGATGCCAAATCTCGAAATAGCTTCTCGTCCAAGCAATCAAGCCGTCAAAGGTGACGCTCGAAGCTATGGGATTTCCACCAGATATGACCTCGTCCGAAGTCCATAAAGGAGCACGGGCACCTGTCCCCGGGGTGGCCGGGTTCGAGCCGACAGACTCGTGCGCATCGTCAAGCTGGTCGTCTTCGCCAGGTACCAGCTGAGAGACGCTGAGCTGCTGACCGGTAGTCCGGGAGAGGATGCCGTAGACTGTCCTGACGAAGTGTATGCCGCTGCTGCTACCCACAAACCGCGGCAGCCCCGGGTTGCCGCCATCTCTCATCATGCCCGTCTCCTGGTTCTCATGGTGGCGGAAGGAAGCAGTGCGCCGTCGTTTGCTGGCACGCTCGCCGGGAGAGCGAGGCCCCGCCTGCGACCAATCACCCTCGCAATTAACTGGGCTTTCAGATACGCTCATTGTGTGAGGAATCTACCCATTGCGACGGAAGGCCCGTCCAGGAAAAGGGGACGGGATTGCTCTGATAGTCGCAAGCCTCAGTCTTGGAGGGGCACCGGAGTTGTGAAGCGCCTAGCACTTACCTCTGCCCCAACTTATGAAGTTGGGGGCTCGGATTTTGAACTTGCGGGGCTCCTCAGCGCCACAGGAGGAGGCCCTTGGGTGGATATCAATCGAACCTAGCCAGGCAATCTTAGGGGCTCTAGCTTGCCGTCTAGCAGCTGGGAACATCAAATCAGAAATATAGCAATATTGCTACTAATGTCCCAGTATGCCATCCGTTTGTGAAGGTGCCCATGGCCGATTTTGAGAACACCAAGGCCTTCAAATGACCCAACTACCCGCATCTACTTACTGCTCCTGCTTGATGTTGTCTAGCGAAGCTATAGGTCCCGAGGAGACCACGATAAGCAGGGCGATCAAAAATATAACCTTTTATTGTCCTTTGCGAATCTATACGCCCTACTAATTTGTGGCAGACTTGCCCCAGGAGCCATGCCCCCTCGGCTCAGAGGCGAGCGTCGCGAAAGACGAGGGGCTCGTTGGGCACGCGTGGTCAGTCGAGGCGAACCCAAGCGACGGCTCTGCCCATCATCTACTTGCGTGGACGCAGAACTGCCCGGCTGGCCGTTGTGCTGTGTCTGGGCCTCAAGGGTGCCAATTTGGGGCAGGCCTTCAGTGGGAGGAGCGACGGGCGCGACGACATCAAGTTCTCTCACCGAGTGAGCCGGGCCGAGACCTGTGCTGGCTGGAGACGCACTTCCTTCTCTGTTGGCCTCGAACCACGCCTCTACCTGGGCGCGATCTCGCAGTGGGCTCTTGCTCCAAGCAGTCATCAGGTCCGCCTTCTCTTGCTGGGTCGTGGGACTTAGGGACCTAGAGAGCACGGATGGCCTGAAGGTAGGCCTTGCTGTCGCGTCGCCGAATGTCCCAGCCCTTGCCTCTGCGAGCGCCGAGAACAAGGCGCCTTCTGTCTCAGCGAGCCGCTTTTCTAGAGCATTGACATAGCCAGCAGGTATTCCCCTTCCGTGGCTTGTCAGCGGCGACCGCTGTGGATGATATTGCTTGTGAAATCAAAAGATGGACGCCCGGGCAAACCCACCTCCTGTGCTTTTCAGGATAGTGGCAGTGACACTTCGACGTTGCACTGGCGCATTGTGTGCACGTGGGTCTTTCCAGGGAGGTCAGTGCCTGAAGACTTGCCATGCAGGAAGTCCACGGTCCTTACAGCTTGCGATCACACTGCCGCGACCGATCAGATGCTCGTCAGTGACCTCTGCGAACGCAGTCGAGTTTGGGTTGGCTGCTGTGTGACCCGGGGAAAGACAACACCGACCTTGCATTTCTTGTGCCTACATGGCGCACATGCTATCGAAGCTATTTCGATCCCGTCGTCGCTCATGATATTACCAACAATCGAGTCGTCGTTATTCATCCGGCGCTCAACTCGTCGCGGAGGTGGACGGACGAAAGCTGCCCGAGGTTGCCGAGAGACGAAGTCCTCCAGCTTGAAGCCTCTCCTCGACGCGAAGAACCCTTACCCTATGGCCCGTGTCAAAATCACCAACGTCGTCACCTGAGTCTGGCGTCGCAGCGAGGTCACAACCGCGCAGCTCTGTGCATCTATCGTCCAAATATACCGTTTTCAAGACCTCAGTCAGGGAAAAAAGTTTCATATAGATACCATTAACCATCCGCCGTCACTTCACACCGTACCTTGATGGAGTCTTGTCTAGCAGACGCTACATCACGCAGCCTTCGGCGCGACAGACAAAGACATCGTGTAGCTCCTTGACAAGCCTTCGAGCCGCACAGCTCCCGCCTACAATAGCATTGACCTCTTGGTCTCGCTATCTGTCCGATACAGAGACCCCTACGGGATTGCTATCCTGCTAGAAGCCCTGGGAATACTGCAGCAGCGCCAACAGGACGCCTCCAGGCCAGGTCGAGGAAGCATGGCCACGACCACAGCTGGTTTCCTCCAATACCACGAACCGGACATTATCAACATATTAGTCTTGGTTTCGTTCTTCTTCCTCCTGTCTTCTCTTGGATGGGTCTTTAACAAGGCCATACGTGCCGGACTCATCGGTCAGGTCGTGGTCGGCGTTCTCTACGGCGCACCAGTTGGCAACATCCTGAACGCTGCGTGGCAGGAGACTTTCATGGCTTTGGGCTACGTAGGCCTGATTCTGATAATTTTTAGGGGTAGTCTTACAATCAGGCTTGACCTTCTGAAGGCCAACTTCGTGCTCAGCACCATAGCTGCAGCTTTAGGAATCACTGCACCCATCGCTCTGTGCTATCTGCTCCTCTATCTGGGCTTTGGCTATGGGGCCTTGGAGACCTTCATCATCGGCGCAGCTCTCTCCACAACTTCTATTGGCACGACATTTGTGGTCATCAGCAGCTCACCCAATGTCGACCTCGCACACACAAAAGTTGGCACCATCCTCATCTCGGCCGCGCTCTTCGACGACGTCGTTGGCTTGATTATGGTCAGCATCATATCAAATCTTGGGGGCATTAGCGAAGGCGGGGGCAAGAACATTGGCTGGATTGTGGGACGGCCAATCCTTGCGAGCCTCGCAATCGGGGCCGTCTCGCCTTTACTGGCCAAGTTCGTAGCCGGTCCACTGTACCGGCGATTTTTCGAGCGGCAGGTCTCTATCCTGGGTCATCAAGCCTCCATATGTCTCATAACAATCGTTCTGTCGGCCCATCTCGTCGTCTGCGCCTACTCTGGGGCCTCGCTCTTGTTTGGGGGCTTCCTAGCAGGAACCTTCTTGAGTACCCTTGCAAGCAGGCCCCCTCAAGCCGTCGGGGACAAAAACGGTGAGTCAGTGGTCGCCCCTGCTTTCCATGATACTTTTGAGGCCTTCATATCGGGCCCACTAGCATTCGTATTGGAGCCGCTCTTTTTTGCTAGCATTGGCTTCGCCATACCATTCAAGAAACTTTGGGCAGGCACCGTAGTATGGCGTGGCCTCGTCCTCTCCATACTAATGGTCGTCGGAAAGGTAAAGAAGAAGAAAAGGGAGAGGCATCTCGTCTTCTTTTCTCGAGTGCGTTCGACTGACACTGTCAACCTTTACAGGCTATTGTAGGGTTCTCTGTCCCATTTTGGAATTTTGTGTCACGCAGATCTGCAATTGTAGGGAAGAGGCGGGTCTCGAGCGGCTGGGCTCCTGCAGCACTGCTAGGGATGGCCATGGTTGCTCGTGGCGAGATCGGGCTGCTCATAATCCAGCTTGGGCTGAATGAAACCTCATTTCTGTCCCAAGAGGCCTTCCTTGTCTCCATTTGGGCCATAGTCCTGAATACCATCCTGGGCCCTGTCTCCGTCGGGCTGCTACTCAACAGATCGGAGGAGAACATTGCAAAGGACCCTCGATGGGGCTTACAGGAGGAAGAGGCAGGAGTTATTGGCTCACCTCACCTACCACCCACCTCTTCACATCAACCTGCGCCAGATTAGGACGGGCATGAATCTGAGTTTTGTATCCCTGACGCTTTGTGCGAATTCGGACTGCGGGAAACCTGATAGGTGACTTTCCTGGACTGTGAGAGGAGCAGTCTCGTCAGGCTGGGGTCTCGGTGCAATTCTGCCTTATTACTGCTTTTTTTTGGCCGATATTCTCAGCATTTCTTCATTCTCATTTCAGTAATATCAAAACCAGTGTCCATCCAACATGAAGCGCCGATGGGTCAGCATCATTGCTAGCTGTGCCAGCGGGAAAGGGGCTGGGTGCGCCTATATCTGCTATATATCCACGTCAAAGTAAACAAAGAAAGATAAAAGTACAGAAGCAGACGAAATAAGAATATAAAAAAGATCGAACTGGATGAACCCTTCCTCGGGCTGCAAGTCTTGCCATTGTTGTTTGTGAAGTGTGGTTGCGTCCCACGTGAACCAGCGCCACCAACCAGGACGGACTGACTCCGCCGGTTACCCCAGCTATGTGCCGCGCTGCGAACCATTGGCTTGAATATTATGTATTCGGAGTCAAAATGTCATCGAATACCACACCCCGGGAAAATGGAGTAAGCTATAGGTGGCTGACACTGACGTGGTGGTATTGGCGCTGCCAGTGACATCTCGCAGTGACATCTCAGAGCCCAAGATTATTGTTCACAATTATCTACATCTATTTAGGTTGTGGGTAGCACACTTTGTCCCCAGTCAAGATACCGACTTATGTAAGCCCGAGATAACGAGCTACATAGGTAAGTACACTAGGCAGGACGCTGATCGTGAGGAGTAGCTGAGCCGTGTCTCCTACATCCTGTCTAATCGAAAGTGAATTGCTACATTACAATGAAAATCACACAGGTAAGCAGGTAAGCGGGAGAGGGAGAAGTGTACTCATTGACTTTGACAGCTTTACGTCTACCCGATCAAATCGCTGCGAGGCATCGCGTTGCAAACGGCGAGGCTTGATAGGCAGGGCGTACAGCACGACCGACGCTTTATGCTTCTACGGGTACACGATGACGGCCATCATGAACCAGTCGAGGTTGTCAGGTATCCTTCGTGTGCACTTTTCGTCCCGGAGATCCTTGACGGAAAGATTGTTGTGAAGTACCAGACCCCGGAGGACTCGGATTCCTTGCCGACACAGGCACAGAAAACGGCCCTCGAGATCCCGTTGGAGCCGGAGATCTCGGGGCTTGAGTCTGTAGACATTGACCTGTACAAGAGCAAGACTACGGCCTACCGCATGCCCGAGGCGTATAACTCGTGGTTCAGCTCATGCTTCGGCTTCGAGACCATCCTCGTTTACGTGGGCGACGGCAAACGGCCAGTCCTGGGGACGATGTCGCCGCATGTCCGGAATAAGCAGAACCAGGGGTGGCTGTCCTCTATGAAGAGCTATGTTGGTTCCAATGACGAGGACCCTCACTGGCTCACGTTCACTTGTGTTGCAGGGTATCTGATCTCAACCGAGGCGTCCGTGGACGATGTGAGCAGCAGGCTCCCACAGGGTGAGGAGATGGATATCCGCAAATTCCGGCCGAACATTGTTGTTGATGGGGAAGGGCCATTTGACGAGGATTACTGGGGCCAGATCGAGGTCGAGAACGGCGTGCGGTTCGATCTGACCGGCAACTGCGGGCGCTGTGTGTCTATCAATGTCGACTACGCGACTGGGAAACCGGGTACCGGCGAGAGCGGCAATGTCCTTAAGAAGCTGATGAAGGATCGCCGGGTTGACAAGGGGAACAAATATTCTCCCATATTTGGCCGCTATGGTTTCCTCCAAGCCGAGCGGGCAGAGATCCAAGTCGGGCAAGATGTCGCCGTTACCAAGCGGATGGAGGAACGGAACGTCTGGGTAAGTGGCTCGCCAACATTTCTCTGCCTACCCGGGCAGAGGCTGTGCCGTGCAAGCGGCCTCCTCACCTGTCGTTTCTCGCTGAGGTGATCTCCTGGAGGACGCGAAGAGCAAACCGGGTCACGTACAATATTGTTCTGCTGATCGAGGACGCGAGGCCTGAGAACCAGCTAACTCTGATACTGCAGGACTGGCCGCCGTACAAATAAGCCTGGGTGGGACTCGGTACTTGAGCGTACCTGGGGAGACACCGGTTGTTCTTTGTAGATGGGGGATCCGGGTTGCTAGCAATGAGGGGTTGGGTCGAAACAAGTCGAGGCGGCTAGTAATTGCACATTTATTCGCGGTAGATACATGGCTGCCATCAACGGATACATAGTAGTCTACGTGCTCCCCAAGTTGACTACCTAGTTGACTACCAAGCAGGTACCTACCCTAAGTAGGTACTGCAACTGCACGCCCAGTTGCAGTGCAGCTGCTGTGACAGCGACCCCGGCTCCCGAGGCAGCGCGCCTGCGAAGATGGGCTAGCGGGACACTAACCCCTGCCCCCGACACTACTGGAAGTGTACTAGTCAGCTAGTACAGTGAGTTAGTGTTGCAGCTCCCTTCTGGCCAGAACTGACCCAAAAAAAGTACAGATGGCGACTGCTTCCTGCCTGGAAACACCTCTCTTGCTCCGCCCTCTCCCAGCTTTCTTTTCTTTCCCATCCCTACGAGACGAACGCGCAGCCCTGTTGAAGCGACCAACCTCGTCTCCTCCAATGCGGTAGACGCGCACATCTAGGCCACTGATCTCGACCTTGAGTCCTTCCCATCGCAACCACCGCCGCGCAGGTGTCGCCGCCCACGCCCACACCCCCCGCCATGGCGCCGCCGCCACCGACGACTCTCGTCGACAACCCGCAGATCAAATCTGCTGAACTGTTGACGCCCAGGCCGCTGTTTCTACACGCATACGTATGGCCATTCACCATCGCCTGGCCCGTTTTCCTGGCCGTCTACCTAAGCCCCGAGCTCTATGACAAGCACATCGGTGGCCAGGAATGGACATTCGTCTGGGTCGGCACAATCATCACCTTCCAGAGTCTCTTCTGGCTCAGTACCCACTGGAGTGTCAGCGCCAGGGCCATGATCACTGCGAAAAAGGCTTCATCCATCGGCGAGGCACAACAGATCAAGGTCATTCCTGTCGCAAACGCCGGTGTGGCCGATATCAGCGATCTTATCCGGGAGAAGGTGAGGCTCTGGCACCGACCGTGCCTAGATTCGCGCAACGTGGAATTTTGGGCTGACCGGCTGCCAGATTGATGGCAAAAGTACCTTGTCCTTCCTCTTCCAGAAACGTCGTTTTCTGTATGACCCCGATAAGAAGACATTCGCAACGTTGAGCTACGCTGTCGACGCCGAGCCAAAGCCTACCCTCGATACCTTTCAAAAGTCCAAGGGGTTTACCAGCGCTGCTGAGATCAAGAAACTGGAGCAGTACTACGGCACCAACACTTTCGATATCCCGGTTCCTACGTTTACCGAGCTCTTCAAGGAGCATGCAGTCGCGCCATTCTTTGTCTTCCAGGTGTTCTGCGTCGGTCTGTGGATGCTGGATGATTACTGGTACTACTCGCTCTTCACCCTCTTCATGCTGGTTGTCTTTGAAAGCACCGTTGTCTGGCAGCGTCAGAGAACCTTGAATGAGTTCCGTGGCATGAGCATCAAGCCGTACGACATTTGGGTTTACCGCCTGGGCAAATGGACCGAGGTTCAGAGCGACAAACTCCTCCCGGGAGACCTTGTTTCTGTCGGCCGCACCAAAGAAGACAGCGGCGTTGCTTGCGACATGCTACTGGTAGAAGGGACAGCCATCGTCAACGAGGCCATGCTGTCAGGGGAAAGCACACCCCTACTGAAGGAGTCCATTCAGCTGCGCCCAGCCGACGCGAGACTAGAGCCTGAAGGTCTTGACAAGAACGCGTTCCTCTGGGGGGGCACCAAGGTCCTGCAGATCACACATGGCAACCCCGATGAGCCGAAGCCCCCCGTCGCATCAGGGGTTCCTCCTCCCCCGGACAAGGGCGCGATGGCTATTGTTATCAAGACTGGTTTCGAAACGTCGCAGGGCAGCTTGGTTCGCACCATGATCTACTCGACTGAGCGCGTGTCCGCCAACAACGTTGAGGCTCTACTCTTCATCCTGTTCCTGCTCATCTTCGCCATCGCCGCATCTTGGTATGTGTGGACCGAGGGTGTTCAGAAAGATCGCAAGCGGTCCAAGCTCCTTCTCGACTGTGTTCTCATCATCACGAGCGTGGTGCCTCCCGAGCTGCCTATGGAGCTTAGCTTGGCTGTCAACACGAGCTTGGCCGCTCTCGCCAAATACGCCATTTTCTGCACAGAGCCTTTCCGCATTCCCTTTGCTGGCCGCATCGATGTTGCTTGTTTTGACAAGACTGGAACCCTGACCGGAGAAGATCTTGTTGTTGAGGGCATCGCTGGGCTTGGCCTCGGCGCTTCCGGTACCGACACACCCAAAGAGTCCGACGGCGCACACAGCGAAATGACACCTGTCAAGGATTCTGGGCTGACTTCAACGCTCGTGCTTGCCACTGCCCACGCACTGGTCAAGCTGGATGAGGGAGACATTGTCGGCGATCCGATGGAGAAGGCCACCTTATCTGCTCTTGGCTGGACTCTCGGCAGGAACGACACGCTGACGCACAAACCTGCGACAGCTGCTGCTGGAGGTACCGTGGGAACCGTCCAAATCAAGCGCCGCTTCCAATTCTCATCCGCGCTCAAGCGACAGAGCTCGGTTGCTACCGTCACAGGCAAGGACCCCAAGACTGGTGCCCAAATGCGAGGCACTTTTGTCGGTGTCAAGGGCGCACCAGAGACGATCATGAAGATGCTTGTATCTGTTCCCGCGGATTACGAAGAGACTTTCAAATACTTCACCCGCAGGGGATCTCGTGTTCTGGCACTGGCGTACAAGCAGCTGTCGACGGACGACGAACTGGGTGCGAAGAGAATCAACGAGCTCAAGCGTGAAAACGTCGAGGCTGGGTTGACCTTCGCTGGATTCCTGGTTCTCCATACCCCATTGAAGGACGACGCCAAGCAAGCCGTCCAAATGCTCAACGAGAGTAGCCACAGGGTCGTCATGATCACTGGTGACAACCCTCTCACCGCCGCTCATGTGGCTCGTGAGGTTGAGATTGTTGACCGCGACGTACTCATCCTTGATGCCCCCGAAAAGAACGACAATGGGGACAAACTTATTTGGCATAGCGTCGATGGAAGTGTTAATATCGAAGTGGATGCGTCAAAGCCTATCGGCCCCGAAATCTTGGACAAGTACGACCTCTGTGTTACTGGCTATGCTCTGGCAAAATTCAAGGACCAAGTTGGCTGGCATCAAATCCTGCGATACACTTGGGTATATGCCCGGGTTTCCCCCAAGCAGAAGGAAGAACTTCTCCTGGGCTACAAGGACATGGGTTATTTCACCCTGATGGCTGGCGATGGAACCAATGACGTGGGTGCTCTGAAGCAGGCCCACATCGGAATTGCCCTCTTGAACGGCACCCAGGAAGACCTTACCCGTATTGCTGAGCATTCTCGAAATACCAAGATGAAGGAGATGTACCAGAAGCAGATCGACTTGATGAAGCGCTTCAACCAACCCGCGCCCCCAGTGCCTCCTCTGATTGCTCACCTGTACCCTCCTGGACCGTCCAATCCCCACTACCAGAAGGCCATCGAGCGCGAAGCACAAAAGAAGGGTGTCTCACCAGCTGAGTACGCCCGGTCTCAGGGACACCAGCAGCCAATCGAAACG
This sequence comes from Stenocarpella maydis, assembly GCA_002270565.1. Classification (NCBI taxonomy): domain Eukaryota; kingdom Fungi; phylum Ascomycota; class Sordariomycetes; order Diaporthales; family Diaporthaceae; genus Stenocarpella; species Stenocarpella maydis. The sequence goes on from NQMI01000012.1 coordinate 428,448, forward strand.
GTGACGTCCCCTGGTGCTCAGCAGCTGATCAACTCTGATCCTCGCGCGGCCAAACAAGCACAAGCAGCCAAGAAGGCAGCCAGCTTCGCCGAGCAAATCCAGCAATCGATGATGGATAATGACATTGATGACGGTGAGCCTCCTGCTCTCAAGCTTGGAGACGCCTCTGTCGCAGCGCCATTCACCTCGAAACTGCGAAATGTCATTGCCATCCCCAATATTATCCGCCAAGGTCGATGCACGCTCGTTGCCACCATTCAAATGTACAAGATTCTCGCCCTCAACTGTCTCATCAGTGCTTACAGCTTGAGTGTCCTGTATTTGGAGGGTATCAAGTTTGGTGATGGTCAGTATACCATCAGCGGTATGCTTATGAGCGTCTGCTTCCTGTCAATCTCGCGGGCCAAATCGGTCGAAGGCCTTTCCAAAGAACGCCCTCAGCCCAACATCTTCAACTTCTACATTATCGGTTCTATCCTCGGACAGTTTGCGGTGCACATTGTTACCCTGATCTACATTGCCAGGTTCTGTGATAAGCTCGAGCCGTAAGTCTCCATTCTTACTCATTTGTGAATAGAGCCTCCTAACACCGTGTGACAGCCGTGACGAGATCGTCGACCTGGAGGCAGAGTTCACCCCCTCGCTCCTCAACAGTGCTGTGTACCTCCTGCAGCTCATCCAGCAAATCAGCACATTCGCCGTCAACTACCAAGGGCGGCCTTTCCGTGAAGCCCTGACGGAGAATAAGGGCATGTTCTACGGCATTGTGGGCGTAACGGCGATCGCCTTCTCCTGCTCCACTGAGTTCATCCCTGAGCTAAACGAGCAGATGAAGCTTGTGCCCTTCTCAGACGACTTCAAGGTTACCATGACAGCCGTCATGATTGTTGACTACGCGGCATGCTGGATTATTGAGGTTGGCCTCAAGAAGCTCTTCTCTGACTACAAGCCGCGTGACATTGCCCTTCGGAGACCGGACCAGCTTGAGCGGGAACGTGTGCGTCAGGAAGAGCAGCAGAAGCGCAAGGAGGCTGAGGAAGAGAGGAAGAGACTCGAGAAGGTGGCCGAGTTTGAGCGAAAGGTCGAGGCGCAGAGACAGAGGTTAGAGGCCTGGAGGGATGGCCGTCAGCAGGCCTAGGCGACCGGTGGGTAAAGAGGTTGCATGGTGCAGAGGTAGGTGAGCATATAGACTGGAGGGTGTTGAAAAGAATTACACATCTGATAGACTAGGAGTTGTGCAAACACCGGCACCAACTAGCGGCATCCCCATCCACGAGGTCAGTCACCTCGTCACTTCTAGGTGGGACGGCATAATCAAGAAATGGTTACGTGCTGCACCCATCTTGGTCTTGGTCGTGTTTTCCCAAGCCCCTCAAGGAACGCCAACCAACAAAGCTCAGTGATTTGTGCTCTGCAGCAGTCCGTTGTTATGCACATGGCACTTGGTGCCACCGGTCTGATGATTCACATGACACAGCCCGTCTGCCCGAAAGTGTCTCTCGTAGCACACCTCAAGTGCTTGCAGGTACTTTTCGTCGTCCTTGCAGGCGCCAAGCCCTTGGCACAGCTGGATATGCTGGAGTACTACTCAATTAGGAGTCATGCACCTTTCTGAATTCCGCGCCAGTATATGCTTTCGAGGCTGTCCAAGAGCCTTCCTTCACTATATCGTTAGGAACCTAAGCCATTTCAACATCTATATAGCAGTGGAGGCTTTAATCTGGCCCGGTAGGCACAGCCAGCCCTGGGTAGGCGGGCTTGGCAGATCTTGCTACATCACAGGCACCAATGCAAACGGCCATACCCGTCTCTCCGTGTTATGTCATCCTCAATACTATGAGACCAGCATCACGGACTAGATAACAGTATAAACAGGGAACTATAGTATATTTTACAATACTCTCAAGATATATTACTCCAGGGTCAGTGGTTGAGTCGGTGACGACCAGCAAATACCAGGTGCTATAAAAAAAATTTATTTTGTTTTGTTTTGTTTTGTTTATATTTTTGGCCTACTTTGTTCATCCTTACGTGGTGGTTGGGAGGTGGGGAGTGGTTGGCTGGGCCCTTTGCTGCCGGTGTCTCTCCAAACAACTAAGCCATTGAAGAGTGTACTAGTAGTGGGTGGTGCAAAAGTTTACTGGTCTTGGACTTCAACATCACCATATGTAGTTTCATAGCATCCACAGCCAAGGGCAAGTCCTTCCTGGAAACATTGTGCTATTGTACAAGCAGCTGTCTATTTGCATCTCTGATTAAGATCGAGAAGGTGTAAAAGACCAGACTACGCAGGAAGTAGCAGCTCTCTCTTTCCCCCGTTTTTATCTTGCCTCTTGCCAAACCATTGCATCCAAATCAAGGAAATCACAACACTGGGATATTCCAGTCAAGGAAGCGCAGGCAAAGGTCCGCTTGCATCTCCGGAAGGAGACAACAAGACCAGAAGGCTTTACCAGTAACCCTGTATGCCGGTCAAGCGGGTGATGTACACCGTCCAAGCCTTGTGGAACCCATTAAGCTGATCGCAGGAGAGAAGTTTGGTCTCATCCAATGGGGTCGAGAGGAACCAATTAAGGGACTTAGTTGCCAGGGTTCTTGGCAACAAAGGCAACACCCTTGTCAATGTTCTTCTTGAGGTCGGCAAGGCAGGCCTCGAGCATCTTCTCCTCAGCGGCGTCAATCTTGCCGAGGGGCAGGATCTTCTCAACACCGTTGGGACCAAGCTCGACCTTGGAGGAGAAGAAGTCGATGCCCTGGTCCTTGTACAGAGGGGAGTCGACAAAGGTGGGCTCGACGACGCCCTTCTCGCCCTGGGCGGCGCGCAGGAGGGACTCTGCCATGCGGGCACCGGCCATGGCCATGGACAGGGTGGCAGAGCCGGCACCGTCCTTGGCCTTGACGACCTCGTCGCCACCGAACTGGACGCGCTTGACGATCTCCTCGTTGGTGGACAGGTCGGGGTGGTTGGACTGGGAGAAGAGGGGCACGATGGTGACGCCCGAGTGGCCACCAACAACGGTGATGTTCTCGTCGGCGGGGTCGGTGCCCTTGAGCTGGGAGACGAAGCGGGAGGCGCGGACGACGTCGAGGGTGGTGACACCGAAAAGGCGCTTGGGGTTGTAGACGCCACGGGCCTTGAAGACCTCGGCGACGATGGGGACGGTAGAGTTGACAGGGTTTGAGATGACGAGGATGTTGGCGTCGGGGGAGGCCTCGGCGGCGGCCTTGGCCAGGTCGCGGACGATGGAGGCGTTGGTGTTGAACAGGTCGTCACGGGTCATGCCGGGCTTGCGGGGCACACCGGCGGGGATGAGGACGACCTCAGCGCCCTTGAGGGCGTCGGCGAGGCCTGACGAGGTCGGGTCGTAGCCGGTGACGGTGGACTTGGTGTTGATGTGGGAGATGTCGGCAGCAACACCTGCAGGGCACACGGTCAGCGCGGTGCTGCAGCTTTCCGGACTTGGACTGCGTCAGGCCGGGCGCCAGGTGCTCGCATCAAGCTGCGCAGCTGGTTGGGCCCTGGCGGAAGGCAGGCGGTGGTTGACAGGGAAGACAGTGCGTGCTTGCTTACCAGGAGCCATGCGGATATCGTACAGGGCAAGCTCGGTCACCCTAGGGTTGAGCTTAAGCAGCAGGGACAGAGGCTGGCCAATGCCACCCGCAGCACCGAGGACGGTCACCTTGGACAGCTGTAGAGAAGACGGCCAATGTCAATGCCAAGGTTCTGGCTGGTGGATGAGAGGCACATACCTGACGAGCCGACGCCGAGAAGGCGCGGCGCTGGAACATGGAGGCCATTCGCGGAGCGGCGAACATGCTGACTGACTCTGGATTATCCGGGTCGAGGAACAGAAGAGGCTGCAAGACCTTGTGCAATGATTCCCGTGTCAGCTCAAGTACCCTGGAGGCTCAAGGGGGCATGGAAGACAGGCCTACCAACAAGAGGCGAGAGGCGAGAGGCGAGAGAGGCTGGAGAGTCGGTGGTGACGACAATGCTGCTGAGAAAAGTTTCCAATCTGAGGTTGCAGGTTGCGTCCAAAAGCTGAGAGAGCTCACCTGGGCCGGGTCTTGGTGAGGTGGAGCTGTGGAGCCACCCCTCAAGGCTTAGCGTGACGGGCCATCGGAGCTCCTCGGGATTCTAGCCCGAGCTTGGGGGGCATTCCTCCGGCAGAACGGATGACGAGGGAGTGCACACACACATACACACACACGTTATTACATAGTACCTTCCTCGATCATATGTGGCCTTGGGTCGGGGGGGGGAGGGGGGGGAGACATGTCTTGGGGTGTTGTTTACCTCGACCGTGCAGCTTCAGACAGCATTGGCTTGTTGTCTGGGCAGATGCACGTCTAGCCCGAGGCATCATCTAGGGGACAAGACCTCACAAGCTTAGAGTTGACCTCGAACTCATAAACAAGTTGGAGTGGCTAGGCTGAATCTCCTTGATGCCAAAGAATCCCGTCAATTAATACTCAATTATTTATCATTTATCGGCAATTCCGTATACCTACCTGGCAATGCAGAGCTGACTCTCCACCACCCAGACATGGGCAATTCCACCGGAATTCCCGAGCCACCCGGAATAGAAATCATCATCCGGACCAAAAGCCCTTAAAATCACCTCCACAGTGCATGTGCTGTCCATCACTTTTCTCAAGACACTCTACATCAACTGTGACCCCAACCCCTCATTGTGTCCTCAGGTCCCCTTGACTTACCCATCAGAATGGAGGCCATAAGAGAAGCCCTGGCCCAGTACGGCAACGCCTGGAGCGCAGACATGCCTCCAGTGCTGGCAAAGCTCTACGGGCAGGTCCAGGCCAAGTCCCAGGCCAAGTACGACGGCAGGATCAAGGCAGAGACGGCAATAAAATACGGGCCTGATGCTAGGAATCGTCTCGACGTCTACGCCCCGCCAGAGGCAGCCAGCCCCGGGGGCTCCTCCAGGCCTGTCGTCGTTTACATCCATGGTGGTGGCTTAGTGACGGGAGACAACAGTAGTTATGGCAACATCGGTGTGTGATCATGTCATCCCACATTCACTTCTGCATGTCCAGCCCGATCTGACTTGTCTCCAGGCAATTATTTCGCCAGCAACGGCTTCATCACATGTCTCGTCACGTATCGTTTGGCACTGCAGGGCGGACACCATCCCGACGGGGCTGACGATGTCACCTCTGCCCTCCAGTGGATCCAGGCAAACATCTCTCGGCATGGAGGCGACCCCGACAAGGTCATTGCTCTCGGCCAGAGCGCCGGCGGCCTTCACCTTGCCACAGCCATGTTCCTCGGCAAGCTCGACCCCAGCCCCAAGCCGCTCCTCCGTGGCGCCGTCCTCCTGTCCGCCCCCTTCACAATGAGCGCCCAAGGCCCGGGCAGGGAGAAGGTGTTCAAGGACTGGTTCCAGACCGAGGACCTGTTCGAGGTCAACCAGCGCTTTGGGGGAGCAGCCATCTTCCGTCAGGAGTTCTTCGGCACCAGCACGGCCGCACCACGAAAGAAGCTCCCCTGTGACCTGTTGATGATGGTTGGCGAGTCCGAGGCCGATGAGATCCTGGACGGCACATTCGAGTTCCTCAGCGACTACCGCAAGAGGTTCTCCAAGTTGCCCGTTCTAGAGGTTCTCAAGGGCCACAACCACGTCTCATACGTCATGGGCCTGGGCCTGGATGAGCCAGAGTATACTGCTGTAGGGGCGAGGCTCATATCTTTTGTCAAGGAGAGCACCGCATAATGAGTACCATCAGCAGGCCACAGGTCGATATGGGATTTGACACTGTGTTTTGTCTATGAGTACAAGCTGAATAACTCCTTATGATGTTTGGGCGGTTGCCACCGTGGTGATGAGAATTCTGATCACTTCTAAATTGCTGTGATTGCCATAATGATGGCCTCAATAGAAAGTGAAGATGTCTGTTATCCCCTGTTGGCCCCTTGTCACAGATGTATTGGGGGCTTCCAAGTTGTGGTGTTTAACATACAGCTCCACCACAGCATAAGATGGAGACATTGGAACCATGATGTAAGTAACATTAAATTATTACTAAACCTCCACGTGGAAACTCAAGGCTCCAAAGCAAAGATAGGTGTCTGTTGCAGTGCCAATGTCCAACAGGTGATTTGCAGTGCCCTGACCATTCACATACTGGTACGCATACGGCTAAAATAGTCCACCTGGGCACACAAGGTGTACATACAGCTGACTGTGATAATCAGTTTCAATTAGTTTAAATTTGCATCTTGCGTGCTACTCGTAGAATTGTAACTCAGCTTGTGAAGCAATTCATTCACAGTGTTGCATTCGAGGATGTGTATTCACCAGTTGACACCAACATACTAGGGTTAATCAGCCGTCCAAAACATAAAAGCCTCCTTCAGAGCCGATAAAAATAGCTGCTGAGTACCATCTATAAACCACATCTTCTCAGACCCAACTGAATTGCCAACATCGATGGCCTTGAGACTCCGCACCAAAGAACATTGAACTAATCCAAACCTGTTAACTCTCTCGACTTCCAAAGGTGGTCAGCTAACCCTCTCCTTCCTCCATCTGCTAACACAAACTGGTGATGATTGCTGACTGTACTTGACAGCATGTCTCAAGCACGAGTCGGCTGCCTAGATACAGACCCAGGGTGCACACCAGCTCGATCAACACCGCAATGGCTTCGAACAAACACATCAGAAGTCAATCAAGCCGGCTTGCAATTGCCAACAAACTTCACAATGTACCCTACGCCCACCTCAAAGGCTCAGAGGCTACTGCTGGATTCTTTGATCATTGCTGGCTTTCTCCGTTGTCCAAGAGACCAGCCAGAGCTCTCCGCCAGTGGTTCCTGTGGGCTACATAGCAGACTGGCTCGTGAAGAAGATCCACTGGAGCCGTCATCCCCGATTCACTATTTCCCGGGACACCAGACATGTCTTCCCTGACGCCAAGCACGACACTGCTCACATTCAAGGTATTGGCTCTGAAGCAAGCAAGTCTCTGTGCGGTTTGGTCATGGAGCTGTTCGATGGCGGTGGTGTCCCTGGGCTCCAACAGCTGCACCACAAAGGCGACTGTTACCAGATTCCAGGTCCCGAGGGCCGCATCGAGGTGGACCGCAACGCTGCCCAGCTTTTTGGTGCATCAAGAATGCCAATAGGGAATGCCTCCTGCGTTGCTGATGAAACTTTGCCAGTTGGGTCAAGCGAGTCAGATTTGAATAATTTCCTGTGGATGCCGAAGGCAGGTCGGTCGTTGGGCACCGAACTCTGGCACGAGAGGAGACGTTGGGGCCAGCTGGCGACAGCTGTGAGCCGCAGGGTCGGATCGTCCAAGACATGAGCAGGGATAAACCATTGTGCCGGGGGCCCCACGTGCAGGGAGGGGGCGCAGTACACTAGTGCAGGTGACGCGTGCGTTGCTCCAGCCCCAGCTTCTGGGGGAGTTTAAGTAACATAACCTTTCTGGCCCACAGCCACCTTCGGCCAGCCCAAGACAATCGGAATGGCAACAGGCCGCCCTGATTCGTCGTGGTGCGCAGCAACGAGGAGCCTCCCTGTACTTCGCCCCCATCAGCCTCGTTCACTACAGCTGAAGCTCCGTTTCGGAGCCAGCCCAAAGAGGCGAGCAGACATTTTCAAGACCTACAAAAAGGACATGGCATCCCCCAGGTGAAGATGACGGTAGGGTGTTCCAAGTATCTGTGTTCGATTTGCATCAGACTAAGCATCATTTATTGCTACCAACCGAAACAGACCTACTCAGGCATCTTCAAATTATATACAGCCAAACACCTATCGCCATGTCTGCAGCATCTTACTACAGTGGCCATCCCAGCCAGCACCAAGCACAACATCCCCAGTACGCCGCGCCTCAACAGCAGCAGTACGCACCATCGTCTCAAGTCGCTCCCTACTCGGGCTACGCTCCTCCTGCCCAGCAGCACTACACTTCGGGTGCTCCACAGCCGTACGATGACCGCCAGCCAGGACAACCGCAGGACGGCGAGAAGGGCCTGATGGCCACGGTCATCGGTGGTGGGGCCGGCGGCGCCATCGGCCACAAGATGAGCCACGGGAGCAAGTTCAAGACCCTCCTGGGCAGCGCAGCCGGCGCCGCCGTCGCCAACGCCATCGAGCACAAGATCAAGGGCAAGAAGCAAAAGCCCAACCACGGCCACGTGCATCACCACGCCCCGCCTCCCCCTCACCAAGCGCACGGCGGCTCCTTCGCCGGGCTCCTGCCTGCTAGCTCGCACCAGGGTGGCTCCTTGGGTGGCCTTGGTGGCCTGCTCGGAGGGAAGCAGCATCATGGCCAGCACCAGGGTCATCACCGCTGGTAGAGCATGATTATCGATGGCTTTTCATTTTGTCCAAAATTTGCATTGGATTCTTGGGAGTTCTGGGCTACTATTTGTATTGTTTTTTTTCCCTTTCGCGAAAGCTACAGCATTCTATGTTGGAAATATACTGGTAGGCGGCCTCGGAAGTACTGGGTGGTTATACTCACATTGAAGAGATGCAGGAAGATATGCATCAAAATAAAGCACGAGCATGTAGATATTTGCTACAAATGCATTTGATATTTCTAAGTCACCCGATAAATCAACTTCAAGTTTGTGTTGGCGTGTAGTTAAATAACATGAATTTCCACGTCCCAAGACCAAAATATCTATTCATGTCTGTATGTTGCCCTCGATGGCTCATGAGAGCACATAGCAAGCACCGTGAATCGCGTTTAAATCATAGAACATGCAGGATGGGACTTCAGTACTTTGCCTTGGATCATACTTAGTGACCTAGGTAGCGACCACACTGTCCACATCATCCAGTTCTGATGATGTTGCCTCAGCAGACTCGATAGTCAAACCTGGCAGTCGCCGACTGGCACCCCGTGGACGGACGCCTTCTTCCAACAAGATATGACCCATACAGTGGGGTGGGAGATCTGCTACTGAAATGTCTTATCGTCAAGATCGGAGACGTACTCGTCGGTGCCTATTAAGCCATGGAAACCATGCTCCGAGGGCAGTGAGCTGAGATGACCCCGCCATCAAATACTTACCATTGCCAACAATTTTATCATACGATATTTATGCGTGCAAGTTCTGACTCTCACTTGTCCCAGACAGCGAGCATGGGCTTACATGTAGTAAACTATGACAGTGACCGCTGCAATACTTGCCAATTCCCGCCACAGACGCATCCGCTCTCTTCAACACCGGGCAGATAACTGCGGGTCATCATAGCATGGAGTTGACCAGGACAGCCCAGCAAAGACCCCGATCATGGTGAGCTGGCCTGCGCTACGTGGCATTAATGCTCACGCCTATATCGGCAGCGACCATGCGGTTGAAAGTGGGAGACGCGTACCCCACGATGGACCAACTTGCTGTTCCCGGGACAGCCTGGGGAGCAAAGAAGGGGATGCTTGATCAGTGCATTGCTAATCACCAAAAGAGGAGCATGAGGGTGTTTTCTGGAGATCGATGTGAACCTGGCTGCCCAGGTGCACAGATACTCAAGCCAGATAAGAATATCGCTCCGGCATACCAGTTTATTCGAGGCAGGGACAACTCGTCATCGTGTAGGTTTCTTGGCCGAGGGCACAGACGTCCACTGCCGCAGCTAACGGGCGGGCGATTTCATGATGTGGAGCACTGTTGTCGACCATCGCTCCGGTTAATAGCCCTGCAGCGGTGTGCAAGAGCTTCATTACATGAGTTTCGTGGTTATGTGATTATAGGATATGAGGCCGATCGTAGCTCGACTAGAAGATATTAGGTACCTATAGGCAGTGTTTCGCCATCATAATCGGATTCGCGCCTGGACTGAGTAGTGGGCACCCTGTCAGCTTCCCGAAGCAGAGGATCATTGAAGGATCATGAATACGAAACGTGGTTAGCGCAAACAGCCCAACGAGTAAGGCGTATTCATGTTGGCCAATCGGCGCTGAAGGGCTCCGCTTAAGTTCAGCTCCTTTGATCGCAACGTGCCTAACATTGAAGCCTTCATGACGACCAAGCTCGATTTGACCTCACTCACGCCTTGTCAATTCCCCTCAACGAATATCAAGTGGTCATCACTTTTCTTGTTGCCGAGGCGCACTTGGTAAATCTATTTGACCTAAGGAGCTACACACAGGTACAGGTCTGCGGACCCAAGACCCGGGCACACTTCCTATTGCATTCTGTAGACTGCGTGTGGACCCGTGGACTAAGTCCGTCACACTCTCCCGCACCAACATGGTCACTGCAGCTCTCTTACCAGATTCGGCCTTGTCAAAGACGATTCAGCGGAAACGAAAATCTCACACCAAGTCCAGAGGAGGATGCGGCAACTGCAAGATAAGACACGTCAAGGTGCGTCTGGATCGTACGGCCAGGTTCCGTCTTTCCCGGGGGCGCTACCACATTAACTTGTGTTCGTTTGACAGTGTGATGAGCGGAAACCGAAGTGCAAAAAGTGTATCGCGTTTGGTGTGTCCTGCAACTATGATGTCGCAGGGGGCCAAGGCGTGGGGGAGCTCGTTCTCTGCTTCCAGGGGGCCTCCTGCATCGAGGTGCCTACGAAGGCCCCAGTTTCAATGAACCAGACGGTGCTTGATCTGATAAATTACAATATGCGACACTCCCCAACTGGAAAGTTACTAGGAGATCAGGTATACGTGCTTGAAGCTCAGGATCTCGAGGTCCTCGATAGGTTCAGCAAGCGGACTATCTTAACAGTTGGTACCGATGTTACCAAATGGATCCTTCAAGCTGAAACCCCTAGACTAGCCTGTCTTGTAAGTCATAAATACTTTCACATGTCTTTCTCTTTGTTCTTGTATTATTCTTGACCATTGGTCAGGCGCGATGGCTACGTTGTGAGAGCTTGGCCTGTTTCATTTCATGATTCTTTTCTACCTCAACCTCTCTCTATATCTTCTCGACTGACGAAACCAGCACCCATTCCTAATGCATACCATCCTGGCCTTCACATATTCTCACGATCGCCACCTCAAGCCAGTCCCGGGCAAGGCTGGAGCTACTGAGCTTTTCCACAACTACAAAGGGGCTGCTCTCCTCAATTATAGACTGAACGGAGATGTCACTGCATCAGAGCGTGACGCAATAGTACGTTATTGGCCTTCTTATCAGCCATGTCTCTTCAATATGATCACAAACAGGGCATGCAAAATTTCAAGGTGGATATTGAGTCTGAAAGAGTGCTAACCCGGAATTTTTCAGTGGATAACATCAACCTTGATCGGGGGGATTGAATGGAGCAAGATCGAAGCAGAGTCGCCGGAAGCGGCCTGGCCACTGAAAGATCCGGAGCCAGGAGAGCCTGACTGGCTGAGTCTCAGCCAGGGGAAGAACGATGTATGGGACTTTTGCGACCCCACCAGACCGGAGAGCTGCTTCAAAAGCCTGCTCGTCAAATGCAACATCGAGGGCGGAGACCCGAGTTTCACCCCTTACCAGCTCAAAGATGGGGGCTTCCACAACCTCCCTAGGCCATTGCTGGACTTCCTCGAGCTTACAGACCCATTAGTCTGGGAGTCGAGCCCCTACTTTCGCGCCGCAAACATCGTCTCGCAGCTTATACCCATCGAGTACAGCCAAAGGAACCTGATGAAGTTCACGACGTTCCTCTACCTCATGGCACCGGAGTTCAAGGAGCTTTGGGTGAGGAAAGACCCTGGCGTGCTCCTTCTGATCTCCTATTGGTATGCAAAATCGATCCCATTCCAGCAATGGTGGACCTGCAAGAGGGCGATTCTCGAGTGTCAGGCCATCTGCATCTTCCTCGAGCGATACCACGGCGACATAGCGTACTTGGAGCGCTTGCTGGAGTTTCCCAAGCGAGCTTGCGGCCTGTTCTCGACACAGCGGTTCGCTGTCTGATGCAACGACAACTGTGTGCGCCTAGTATGGGCGATTTAGCCGCAGGTTCTCGGTGGGCCAGCAGGTCCAGTCGAACGTCCTCGACCATGTCACAACAGCGTACGGGCCTGGCCACGACACGCAAATTGCCCAATGCACGCATCCTGGCGGACGGCCTCTGCACATGTGGCGGTAATATTAGCGGTAATCGACTGGTCGGCGCAATTGACGGTGATCGGTGCGCTTATGAGCCTGCACCTATGCGGGGATCAAGGACAGGCCGCGCGAATCCGGGGGGAAGTTGTGGGGAAATGGCCTGCATAATACGACGTTGGATGGGAAAATTATGGTAACTTGACTAGCGACATTGGGCCGTGTGATGTCAATTCGCCTCACATGCCTAGGTGTATATAATCCCGGCCTCCACTCATGATCGGATGCACGACGGGACGAACGACAGTTATCCGCCAGATCTCAACCCATCTGATCCCAGTAGTCGCTGACATGCCATCGACTCTTCTCCTTGGTTTGTTCCTGACAGGCACCCTTGTCTCGTCGACAACCGTGCGTACCTCCACGCCGGTATTGGGGTGGAATTCGTATAACTACTACAATTGCCATCGTAAGCAGCTTCTGGAGTCATACAACCTGTTTTGGGATAATAAATCCCTCTCTGAGCCTATATCTTAAATGCCACGGCCACCCCATGGCCCAACCCACGATATATTTAAACAAAGCTCCTTCTATGCACATGTGGCTCTTTAAAAGCTGACCGTCAATGCTGCAGCAAATGAGACCATCATCAAGAGCAACGCTCAAGGCCTGATCAACCTGGGTTTCGAGGAGGCTGGCTACAATTATCTGACCATAGACTGTGGTTGGAATGCTAACTACCGAGACTCTTCGGGCGAGTTGGTATGGAACCCGACTCTTTTCCCTTCTGGCGGCTCGGCCCTAGGTGAATATATCCACGGCCTTAATCTGAAGTTTGGCGTCTATTCGGGCGGCGGTATTTTTCAATGCGGATCAACCGACCAGCCCGCATCCTTGGGTGAGTGCCATATGCCATGTGCTGGTGCTTAGGTTTGACATACATCTAACCCTCTTTTTCTCACTTCAGGCCATGAGACGACAGATGCCAATTCTTTCGCGGCCTGGGGCGCCGATTCCCTAAAGTGAGTCCTGTTAGCGCCAAAAAAAAAATCTTGAAAAGCGCCAGTTCTGATACATATGTATAGGTATGACAACTGCTTCGCGAACTCGACAACAGAGGCAGCCGACTACAACAATCCTGTCACGCAGAGCCCCACGAAATTCCGTGTGATGAAGGATGCTCTGGAAGCTACATCTAGAGCCATCGTGTATCAAATCTGCCAGTGGGGTGTGGGAACTAACATCGGTATTTGGTAAGTATGAGCAGAACTCCGGGAACCCAAAGAACTCGGCTCGCTAACATTTAAATATCAAAGGGCTCCTGAACTTGGTAATTCGTGGAGAATTAGCAATGATATCTACAATGCCTGGAGAAGTATCTGGCGTATTACAAACCAAGTCGTGCCGTACTACAAGCACACAGGAGTCGGCAAGTACGCGGACATGGACATGCTGATTGTCGGCCTCAAAGCGCTCTCACTCGAGGAAGAGAGGTTTCATTTCGGCATGTGGGCGATCAACAAGTCACCCCTCATCATCGGAGCCCCCATGGACACCGCACTGGCACCCGCCGCATCACTGGACCTCCTCAAGAACGCCGAGGTCCTCGCCATCAACCAGGACCCCCTGGGCAAGCAGGCCCAGCTCGTCCGCCGGTACACCGACGAGCAGTATGACGTCTGGGCGGGTGAGCTCTCCGGGTCGCGCGTCGTCCTGGGCCTGGCCAACTGGAACAACGGCAGCCAGAGTGTCACCGTCAGCCTGCCCGCAGACCTCGGGATCGCCTCCGCGACGGGGCGGGACGTCTGGGCGGCCAGGGACCTCGGAACCCTCAGCGACACGTACACGACCACGCTCGCCGGGCACGAGCTCCGCCTCATCGTCCTCAGCAGCATCGTCAACGCCACCTCCGGCATCCAGACATCTTCCGGCTACTACACGGCCGCCACGGGCTCGATCCTCTCCGGCGCGGCCACCGTCGTGGCCTGCCCCGAGGGCCAGTGCCTCCCCGCGGGCAGCAAGGTCGGCAACATCGGCGCGGGCCAGAACGCCGCCGCCGTGACCTTCCCCAACGTCACCGCCAGGTCGGGCGGGAGGAAGCTGCTGGGCGTCGACTTTATCAACTACGACGCCGCCCTGGGGACGGCGTGGGGCCTCGGGGACAACACGCGCAACATGACAATCGCGGTAAACAGTGCGGCGTCCAGCGGCACGCGCTTCGCCTTCCCCCTGTCGGGTGGTAACTGGAACGACTCCGGGAGGCTGTATGTCTATGCTGATGGGTTCCAGGCCGGAGGATCGAACCAGGTCGTGTTCACCGCGTCGGGCAGCGCTCAGGCGTGGGCACCGGATCTGGTCGGATTCGAGGTCTACGAGATTGCGTGAGGACCGTTCTGTTTACTGTAGATATTCTCACCCTGCTACCGCGGGCGGAGAAATAATACATGTGTGCCAGGCCAAACTTATGACTCCCCTGAGAGAGCTCCACATAACGTGAAACCAAGTCCCAGAAATGTTGTCTCGGAGCCTGCGGCTTAGGACTGTTTGTTTGTACACGGTAACTTTCGTGGCGGGAGAAAAGGAGTGAGCTCGAGAGGCTGTTTGCCTACACACCTAGGTAGGTAGAATGAGGGGTATTGAGAGATATTAATATGCCAGCGAGAGTGGTTCCTTGGCCGACGTCTGAGGAGAGACGCAAAAGTTTAGTCCTGTCGGCTGTGGCTCATTGGGAGGTGATGAGTATCATACTGGGGCTGGCCAACCACGGCACCACATTCATGCATCTTGACGTGTAACCAGCTATTGTATGCTGGCCTCACCAGGTACAACGCTGTGATTCCCGGCAAACATGCCCTCATTGAAGCATTGCGTTTCACCTGGGTGGCACATGTAGCAGTGGACCCGTTAAGTTACGCAGAAGAGAGAAAGGGAAAAAAGAAAGTACATTTATGTTGCCAGAGGCGATGACAGAAACCTTATTGCCCCCCTCCAGTCCTCCAAGACTGACCCACAATTGACCTGCGGACAAGATGGGGGTCTCGCCGCCTTGCCGTGTGGTACAAGTTGTTCATCTGGAGTCCTACTTGCTTATCAACCTTGGAAGGGACATTGGGATGATGGAGTGAGCTCTTCTGGTCTAGTAAAAAATGGCCCTGTTGGGTTTCATTTACCACTCTCTAAAACGGCACGAAAACCAGAGAGGGGTCACTTGCCATAACAAGTTTTAAGGCTGCACTCATATCTTGCACAATGTATGGACTAAGCAGAATCCGGTCCTCGTGAAGAAATCCGATCTCTTGCTCTGCCGGACAAGCTTCCATTGCAAAGACCGCGAGCGAACGCAGCGCGGAAACCTCACCCGGAGGGTTGATGCTTTGGGGGCGTTTACTGAAAGGGTGATGGCTTCTGAGCTAGATGCTTCTTGGTGCCCCTGATATGGGGTGTTAGTTTGTGAGCTCGATGTGGTGTAGGAAATAGTTATTGTGCCGGCAATACAACTAGGCTTTTATGGTCGGGACTCTGGCCTTGACTACTTAGGTACCTAGGTATCTTGCACGGCCTCCTAGCTATGCCAAACATGAGTTAGTGGAGAAAGAAGTTGTTCAGAGTCGAAAGGTCGCGGCGAGTGTTGGAGGACTTTTGAGGCTTTGCTTCCATGTATATCCTTTATACGGGCATAGTTTTTCCACCAACGGAGTCCGATAGGTATATATACTTACAGAACACAGGGGAATTGCTAAAAGAAATAACCCTTATACAGGGCGTTTAGAAGCTGCTACTGATGATAGGAGACAATATCGCCTCCTTGGGATATGGGATTTCCTTGAGATTTCCCCAGGACTCCAATACAACCTACGATAGTCTCAAGACTTCTACTTGATTGCAGGTCCCAGCATATATGACTCCTTTAGGGCAAAATATGACATGCCCAGATCATTTCACACTTTATTATGCACAACATCAGCCATGCGTTCATGCTAAGCACTGGTTGGCATATCAGTCCGAAGCCATTCACCATGAAATACTAAGCAGTAATTTAAAAATTTTAAGTTACTTATACACATACGTACATGTAGTGAGTCTGGCCACAGGGTAGCGTGACCCAAATCAAAACAATGCGCCTGCCATCCCAGCCATGTACAAAGCCCCACATTCAGTGTCCAGCCAAAAACGCCGTGGTCAAGATGCAAAACTCCGTTGGATCGGCCCGAGCCACCGGTGGCCATATCTCTCTTTCGGCCCCTTGGTGAGGGCAAATGCTGTCGTGGCTTCATGAGAATAATGGTGATAGTAATGATACACTAAAACTTCCTTTGCAGGCCCCTTTCCAGGCATCTGGGGTCACCGTGAAACCCCGGAAGGATGTTGGAAGGAGACAAAATTGTTGTATATATGGGCAGAAGGATGACGGTTAAAACACGTCATCGACAAGAAGTCAGTCCCTCGAGGTCGCACAAGGAGCGGATGGCGAGGTCCAGTCCAGAAACGGAGCAAAAATCGTGCACGGGGCCGATCACCGGATCTGGGGGTGCAGTGCAGACTCCACACGTGGTTGCTGGGAATAGATGGAGAACAGTAGGTAAGCCCGGCACGGCCCGAACCAGACCAGTCGGGCTGGGACGACAGTTCCTTATGCATATGGGATACTGTGCCGATAACTTTTTGGGGGCAGGTGGAGTGGGGAATCACCTCAACAGCTACGTTGTCAAGAGGCGTACGAGATATTCATCCACTTATTCCGGTGGAACCCTCGCGCCTCCCCGAAGCGCCAGAAAGGTCGATTTCATCGTCGGAGTCGGACGACGAAGCCTCCGCTGCCACGCGATCTAGCATGGCATCAAGGTCCTCAAATGACCTGATCCTGGGCTTGGGCCGCGTAGGCCTGCCAGATGCCGAGGCGAGCGGCACCGCAAACCTCCCATTTGGCGGCAACATGCCTGTTGCTGTACCGTTTGATTTCCGCGGTGGGACCGCCGGACGCGTATATCCGGCGTGGCGGCGAGGACTCGGGGGGTCGTCAATGTCCATCTCAGTAAGGGTACTCTGAGACCTCCCAAAGCCCACGCGTTTCTTGGGCGAATGCGCCGAGGGCAGGGGCTGTGAGCTGTGGGCAGGGCGCCCGCTGGGCAGGCTCTTCCTCTTGGGCGCGGAAGTGGGCAGGGCGGTCCTCTGTGAGGTGAAGGCGGCGGACGCACCATTGCGGACACGCTCGAACGGTTGAGCTGCCCTCGGGAATTGCTTGAGATTCGCAGAGTTTCCCGGACTGCTCATGAAAAGTAGGGCTTCCATAGCGTCCTTCTCGCGGTTGTTATGAGTGGGCGAGACCACCATTGGATCCCCAGCAGCCTGCAGGCCCCTGGGGCCTGGCGACAGATTCAAAGACGCCAGTGACGGCGTGCGTGGACTGCCATGGTGCGGTTGTGGTGGTGGTGGTGGTGGTGGTGCAAAGGTGGGTGGGTGTTTTGGATTCGGATTACGGCGAGGATTGCCCTCGCTATGATGGGGTTGTATTGAAGCCGGAGGGGCGAGAGATGGGACCTCAAGGAGCTGGGAATTGGCGGCTAGAGATGCTGGGCTTGTTGGAGCGGCCCGCGTGGTATTCTCCTCAGGGGCTGTGCTGGACAAGGAGGCGGGCTGTGGACTCGGAGTTGCTGGGGCATGTGAGGTTTGGACGCGCGGGCTGGCGGACGACCTTGGGGCGCCGGGGATTGTAGAGCTGCTGGAGGTGGGAGAGCCGCCTCTTGAAGCCAGATTCTCGACCTGGTTGATGTTCCGCGATTCCCAGCCGTTGTTGACCTTGAGCAGGGCGTAGGAGAGGCGTGTCTTCAACTCGGAGGACAGCTGTGGGGATGACGCGTCAGTATGTGCTTACGGGGAGATGAGATGATGCCGTGGGGCGAAGTTACCTCGGTGACGCGACTGCTGGCAGTGGAGGCAACGCTCACAGCGCTTGTGTTCCTCGAGTGGCTGGCGGTGCGGCCGGGCGATGCGGAGGGGGAGAAGCGCGGGTCCTTGATGGCGCCGTCGGCGGTCCTCTTCACGGCAGGGCGGGCAGGGGGAGCATGGCCGGGCAGCTTGTCCTGGGCAGCAGCCAGCTGCGACAGCTGGAGGAGTTGCGACTCCTGGCTGGAACCCTGACCACTGCCCGGGCCCCCGTCACTAGCAGCCGTGTCGATCATGGACGGGGAGAAGACGCGGTTCGAGTCGTCGGAGAGATTGGTGGCCTGCGAGTCACTGTTGGAGGATGAGCGCTTTTGTTCAGGGCGCGACGGGTGGGGGTCGGAGGGGTGTTGTTGGTCCTGGGCGATGTTGTCGCGAGAGAGAAGAGGATTGGGTGCAGTCGGATTAGAAGCACTGTTGACGCCGAGTCCTGACTGACTCGGCAAGCCGCCAGCAGGCCGCGACATGGCTAACAATGGACGCAGCCGGGTCCGGGTCGTCCTCCAACAATGGTGATGGGCGTGGCGGCCGAGATGCGGTGGTGGCGCATACGGGTGATGTGCAAGTGAGGTGGGGGGAGGCGGTAGACTCGGCCGAGAGAGGAATTGCAACGGCAGGGTGGGTTTTGGTTGACGGTGACGGTGACGGTGACGGTGACGGTGGTGACTGGCGACGGTGCGGGAGGCGGGACGGAACACACACACAGAGAGAGACACGCAGAGAGGCTTGGTGGTGCTGTGGTGGGCGGGAGAGCTGCTGGTTGCGACGCGCAGCGCGCGGTAAACCGAAGGGGTTGCTGGGCAGACTTGGTGCGAGATCCCTGCCTAGCAGTAACCAGCCAGCAGTGCAGCAGCAAAAAGATAATGTCTGCTCCCGTGTTCTTGACCTTTTTCTTCTTCTTGTCTTCTTTCCTGAAGATATGTTCAAGTGATGAGGATTTTTCTTTTTTGTTTCTCTCCTTTTCTTTTTACATCGATTTCCTACCCAGTCAGCCAGTCAATCAACCTGGTAATAAGCAGTACACTAGGACGGTGGGCCCGTCGCATGCCCGTCGCATTTATAAGTTATTACTCGAGTCACCAGGCCGACGCGGTTCGCGGGCGGCGGGACAGATGCGAGATCAGGGTGGGCTGGCGGCACCCAGCACTGGCATCCCATCCATGCATCCCAGGCTCAGACTGCTGCTAGCGTGGTGGGGTCGGCCCGGGGCTTCTCGACCGCTGACACCACAGGGCTCCAGGGCCATCCCATCTCCAGTCCATGTCATCAGCCGCTCCCCAGCCACCCACTTCCTCCCTCCGAGCTCTCTCGCCTCGCTCTGATCGGCCCAATAGTCCTGAAACACCACCCAGTAGCACCCAAACTAACACTTTGCCTCCCTCGTCCGCCTATACATACCGACATAGCATCCCCCCAAGCCTGCAGACCGGCGGTAACTGCATGATGACCCGGGGATTCCATCCCCACCCAGCTCGGTTTGAAAAGAATGCCTATTGTACCTTCTGCTTCGCCCTGCCAGGGCTGACCCGCGATTTCACGTGACCAACAGCACGATGCCTGTGATGCCTGCGATGCCTGTCTATATGAGATATATGTGGTACCCGCATACTTGGCGCTCCAAATCACATAAGAGGACGAGCCACAAGAGATGGGCTATTACCGGCCCATACAACCAGACCTTTCGGATTGCTAGTCAATTCTTCATTGCCTTCTATAACATATAACGTAGCTAAAGGCCATCCGTCATTCAATAGTTGGCTTGTCTGCAGTGCCTTTTGCTACCGGCCGAGTCTTGTTGACAATTCTCATTGGTGGACAGTACCTGGCTAGCGACCTTGTGATTATCTGCCCCCTCTTACTAATTCTCCCTTTCCTGCGTCAAATTTCCATCTTTTCGTTCTGCACTTGGCTGACTTCCGTCCTTACTGGCACGGGGACCACTCGTTTTAGCCTACTATCTAGATTTACTACTCGCATTTCTCATTGACTATTTCCTTAACTTCCACTCCATCTTTAACCAGACATTCCTGGTTACCTCAAGCCTCGCTCTTCCTTTTCTCGAGACCCAGGCCCAGGGCATAAATCGCAGGGCAGGTTTCACCAAGCGTTATAGAACCAATCATGATGCCCTGGGTCGTCTTGTAGAGGGCCCAATATCTCTTCGCCACTGTCCTGTTCAAAGTAACGCATTAGTGCCGTGCTTCTTGGTGCCTCAGTTTTACGTAAAGGAGGGAGCTGTACCCCATCTATGGCCGATGAGAGCAAGAGATGTAGCTTCCAAGGCCGACACGGGCACCATAACGAGTCCCAGAACAGGAGTCAGTGATCGTTTGGTACATGAGTTGTGAAGCATTCCACCCACCCCACCGTATGGTATTAAAGATACCCCAAGCTGTGGCCCAAGTCATGCCCAGCGCCACGATAGTCGTGACCAGCCAGAGGTATAGGGCATTGCGGACCGCCGACTCAGCGAAGGTGATGAGGCCTCGAGATGGCCTTGTCGCCGATGATGACCCAAGCCGCTCGAGGGAGGCCTTCATTAATAACCTCGTAGACAGTGCTCCTGTAAGTGTACACGTCGCTGGAGACGACCATCGAGGAATCTATGTTTGCGATCCAGAGTTTGGAGAGAGTACTGTACAGCGCAGGCAGGATGAAGGCGGCAAGGTTGAAGAGGAGAACACCGAAGTATCGGTTACGGCGCCACCACCCTCCTTCCGTAGACTGGTGCTGGCTGTCAGATCCCGGGGCGGGCGGCGGTGAGTAACCGACTTGCAGCGGTCCATGAGACTGGATTCGATGAGGGTGACATCCTTGGGCAGCATCTTGTACAGCCAGCGCGAGGAACCAACGGTGGGTATATCGAAAGGAAGAGAAAAGCGACACACACCCATCATATTATTTATCCCTCTCTTCCCAGACCAACAAAAGCGTTACTCAGGCCTCCCCGAATAGTTTGCGCAGGGAGGATGCCAAGCCTCCACCAGAGGAAGGTGGTGTACAATGTGGTGGAATTAGCCATTGGCGTTGGCCCAGTTCACTCCAAACCTCACGGATTGGGGACATGAAATACGCCCTCCAAATATCGGCTCGGTGCTGAAGAAGGGCTTGAAATGCTGGGGAAGGACAAACAGCACCCGGTCAAACTGTAAATCAGGTGATTGGGCGCCCCCAGGCATGAAGCTGGGTGACAAGGGCGGTTTGGGCGAGGGGCAATCCCTCTCGGTAAGCCTCCCGCATCCACGCTCACAGGAGTCTGCCGTACGGCTGGGAGCGGTCAAATAAAAAGCAACTGGGGTATCTATCTCATCCTCTAAACACCTTGAGCCTGGCTTTCACTAAAACGACAACCCCGGACTCCACACCAGCTAGACCTCTGCTCTAATACTGGAAGCGCCACCTGGGGTCGTCATCGCCGAGAGTCCAGTCCTCCAGCTGGCCCACCTCCTTGACCTCCTCGGCAATCGCTTGCCTCTTTGTGTTCTCCTTCTTCAATATCCAGTACAGCAGACCAGAAACTACAATATTCGCCAACAGGTAGCCCAGTGCGAAGCTGTGCCCGACAATGTACCGCGGCCCGTCGTTGGCCCGGTAGAGCTGCGTTCCCAGGACCGCACCGCAGTTTCCAATCGAGATCTGCATAGCATTCGCGATGGCTCGTTTGGTCTGGCCAGAGACGTTGATAGCCGGCCAGGACAGGGCCAAGGCGGTGGCTGGGTAGATCCCGCCGGCGGCGAAGAATGTCCCTAGGTAGTGGATCCCGGGCCTGCCAACTGGATCGGTGTTCGCGAGCAGGATGATGTAACCTATTGCTCCAAAGGCAGCTGACCCAGCTACAAAGATGGCGCGCTTTTTTAGCTTTTCGGAGAGAATTGCCACGGCGAGGGTGGTGATGAAAGCAAAGGCATACGGGGGAATGGTCAGGAGCTGAGCCCTAGCTGCTGTGTATCCAAGTGACTTGATGATACTCGGCTATGATCATAGTCAGCAAGCCTGCCGAGATGACGGTAAAATACATGTGTTACATACCAGGAAGAGAGAATACGTGTATAGGGGAAGGCTCATTGTGTGAAACGCAAAGCCATAAAGCCAGCACTTGGGGTCTTTGAGCGCCTTGTTGACGTTACCCCAGGTGAAAACCTCGTCGTGAGTCGAGTCACTGTCGGCGGAGAGTCTGACTCGGATCACAGCTCGTTCCTTCTCGGTCAGGAAACCGGCAGTATCAGGGTAGTTGTAGATGAACCAGTATGCAGAAACTGCGACTACAATCGTTGCGAGACCCTCCTATAGCGGTGATACTAGGTCAGCAAATACTTGGACGATTCGAGCTACTCATCACTCTTTTTGAATCCGAATGGGCATCGTACGAGGATGAAAATCCATTCCCAGCCGTTCGACCAGACAATTCCTGCCATGAAACTGATTCCCTGAATTGATTGTTAGTTCGGAGTGTTAGTTTTGGCGTGACGAATGTCTCTTTGGCTTACATAGGCCAGGATACCACCAAAAGACCCGGCAAGTGCTGCGGCACTAAAGAAGAGCGATATGCGATATTGCCTTTCGCGTCGTCTGTACCACATTGAGAAATAATACACCACTGGTGCCAGCCACGTCAGCTGCATTTCGATGCTTAGTAAAGCGAAGCATCACAATACCCACCACCTGGGAACAGGCCAGACTCAGTGACGCCTAGGAAAAACCGGGCGACAAAGAAACCAGCAAGGTTATGGACAACGCCAAGCAGGGTAGCAACGATTCCCCACGCGATCGTAAGAGTAGGTAGCCACAGCCGCGGCGAGGTCCTCTTCAGAATGATGTTACACGGTATTTCGAACAGGACGTAACCGATAAAGTATAACGTTAGGCCAGTCAGATACTGGTTGCCAGTCATTCCCAGGTCGTCAGCGAGACCCTCAATCCGGGCGTTGGCGACATTGCTTCGGTCTAGGAAGGAAAGCAGGTACAGGACCCCCACGGCTGGCAGGAGACGAATGTCCAGCTTCCTGAGAAGCGCATTCTCGTTGATGCTGACGGTGCCGGCTTCTTCATTGTCAGATGAGGAGCCGGGGCCGGCTCCCTGCTTCTCCTCCACTTTGTCGTCGCGGTACTGAACGCCTTGTTCCGCCATCTTGGCGGGGACGGATGGCCGGCAGGCTCTGGATATGAATATGGGCAGAGCGGGCTAACCCTCTGGAGGGGGCCGGTGGATATCAGAACGTCAAGGTGCGGCGTTGGACAGAAAATCGTGTCGTACATGGGACATGACTCGAAAACTAGACGCCGAGCTGCAGTGATTCAGATTATGCAGGTGAGGGCAGCACGCCCGAGATTTATCAAGTTGATTGTTCCGGTTCCGGTACCTGAAGCGGGCGACCCAGTAGTTTGGAATAGTGGGAAACCCCTACGCGAGCATGCGCCCTCCTTCCTATCAGTTGGGTTATCCATCATCGCTAGGGGCGATGGCGACATCCGTGGATGATGTAGTGCTATTGGAACTGTAATATGTGATTGGCGGGCCCTGTCATGCCGCCGTTGCGTGCTCAACTCAATGTTGACAGGGGTTCGAGGCAGATCAGAATCGGAGAGAGCAGCAGTGATGAGTCTGAAACCCCCATGCCGCAGAAATGTGCAGCGAAAATGAACATACTTTCTGTCATCAAGATTGATGAGCCTTGCTGATGTTTCGCTTACTACACGCTGTTCTGGCGGCTGTGTGAAAAGTGTTGACGTTCCGTCCACGTGGGATGGGTTCCGGTCACGAGCATCTCGATTAGCCGCTTGGGACTGTCATATTTGGAGAGCTTGTGCAAATCCAGCACGAGCCGCAGTCTTAAGCCAGGATTGTCCCTCTTGGCTCTCGCGGTAGGTCGCGTTTTGCCAACCCCCTCCTCCGTTACCTTCACCTCACTGGAAGCCTCGCCATTCCGACATTGAATGCAGTCCCCAGCGCCTGCAATCTTCGGCCCAGGCGAGATTGGGTTCCTCTGAGCGAGTGTGATACATTGATTACTTGTGCAAGCTTCAGTATATTGTTCATGATCGGCTTGCTCGAGCACGCTGGCATTGGTTTCTTCGGCACGACGAGCGTCAAGAACTTGTGGGAATCAAGGCCACGGCGCGATAAGCAGCATCTTGTCGGTCGTGGAGCGGGACAAACGCGCGAGCAAGATAACTGCGTGGGTGACTAACGGACTTGGCGCACGGCCAGGGAGGATCCATTGCATGAGGGTTTCATTTGCCATTTTGTTGTCCTTCAAGGCTTCCTGCTGACCAGCTGGGACTCATACCATCAATAGCGCGGATCTGGACGGGGATGGCATTATTTGCATTGCTCAATAGTAATAAACCGAATGAAGACATGGAATTTGTGTGTGTGGCTACTTGCCTCATGTTTAATCTATTGTCACGAGAGGGGATACAGAGACAAGGCAGCTGTCCTCAATACGTCAATTAAGGTTAAGTCGGCGCTACCTTCTATGTAAGGGGGAAGGTTTGGAGGGGTTCGAGGAAGAAGGTTTAAGTCCTAGAGGGTGTGGGCGAGTGGGCCTTACTGAATGACTAAGCAGCAAGTGGGGCCCCAATCACCCACGCACACACACTCACATCTATCAGTTCAAGCTTTTTTTTTATATTCTTATATTTTTGTTTGTATTTTACTTCTTATTTCGTTTCATTGTTTATCATTTTATCATTTTACTACTAAATAATTTTTTTTTAAAGTTTTTAATTAATTTTAATTCTTTTCGAATTTCCATTGCTGGCTGGCTGTCTGTCATTGGATGGATGGCCTTGTTGGTAGTTCCCAACTCAGAGATCCTTGGTTGCAGGTTATCAGCTATCTTTCGGTGATTCCTGTCTACAATATGTGATGTTGACTTAGCACGGCTGAGAGTGCAGAAGGCTGCACAGGTCGCAAGAGCCGTTTGAACCATAAGGCAGGATAAAGTACCAAGCAGCCATATGAGCAGCAGATTGGAACACATGAAAGAGCAAGTGGATTGATGTTGTGAGAATATGGCCTAAAGAGTACTAGTTATTTGCTGCATATCATGAGCGGCACCCATGATGGGAGTGATGTCCTCAGGAGAGGCAGAGTCATGTAGCCAGTATGCACAAGTTGGGTTGGTCTGACATGACCATGGAAGTATAGTGTCAGCTTTGAACATTTGAGAGATATAACAGAGCAAATGAGTAGGGACGTTACACCTGCCACCCCAGACCTGCTCTTCCAATTCCTAGCTCGGATGGGGCATTGAGGGGGAGGGTGGACATGAGCTCAGGAAATTTGAGGCTGGACGCTAACTTAAGGATAGACGCTGGTCTTTCACTCAGCAGTGTGTTGGCGACATTGGTGTGCAAAACAAAGTGTGCACCGGTATTGTTGTGTCTGGGCCGGAGAGCTGAAGCGGAGGCTGATGTGTTGAGTGTGCGTGTTCGGCAACACCCGAAAGCCGCCCTCCCGCAGTGTAGGACCAACTGGGACGAACAGTGGGGAACATGGACAGGGGAAGGGTCCCGGCCTCTCTAGCGCGTTGTGGAGGAACTCCAAAGAGCTGGGTGCTGTCGATGGCCTGTGCGGGGATGTATGTTTTCGGCTACATGTTGCTCGCGCGTACATTCAGAGGACAAGCCACCACCACTCCCTCCAACATGAACCTGGCATCTTTGTCCGATTGACACCAGCAGCAACAACAGCAGCTCCGTGCTCCTTGTTTCCGATCCAGCTCGCTCACCCCACCAGTATTCTAGCTACCTCCTCCCCCAGGCAAGAAAGCTCTTCCTATATAACAACCCAGTACCCGCCCGACGCGGTGCCTCGACTTCAGACCCTTGTCTCCTGCAACCCACGCGCCTTCACCGCTGACAGCGACGACGACAACGACAGCACCCGCACCCAAAACGCTCACGGGAGTAGCTTACTATCATCTATGGCCCCGAGGCCCCAATTGGCTTCAACCAGCCCCCTCTCGGCCCCTGTCATTCCGGATCGTTGCCGGTAAGAACCATCGGCTGAGCCGAGTCTCTCGGAGCCGAGACAGCCTCGAGCTAATAATAACGACACCCACGCCACCACTGGCCTCGAGCACTGCATAAAGACCGGATAATCTTCCTAACGGGGCCAATTTTCTGGTGACATCTTCGGGTACCGGCCTCAGCTACCCTTGTCGGTGGCAGAAGCCGTCAGAGGGATTCCGTGGCGTGACATCCCCACTGCCAGCGGGATAAGAAAAGGCGACGACTGGTGTCAAGCAAACTCGCCGACAGACCGCGATCTGAGGCCACAGCACATGCTGGCCCGGCCGGGTACACGTTTAAAACTACGGATGGACGAGGCGGGCATACAAAGCAGCCACAGATATATTCTCGCTAAAAGATTGGGAGGACCAAGACATATAGCCCTGGACCGCTCCCTGGGTCAGGGCCGTCCCTGTCGGTTAAGGGTCGTGGGAGACGGGCCACAAGAACGCGGGCAGTGTCCGCTGTTGTGGCGCTTTCTCTGCAAGGCGTCAGGTGCCGTCGCAAAGACCCGTTGCTACTTCACAAAATGCCCACGGTCCACGTCCAGGCTGGATCTGCAGCCCACCTTCAGGAAATCGCTGACTCGTTGTGGAAAGCGAAGAAAGTTGTTGTTGTAACAGGCGCCGGTATCAGCACCAACTCTGGAATTCCTGTGGGTGTTTCCGCTCGCACACATGCACATTTCACATGTGGGCCACTAACAATAGCTACAGGACTTCCGCTCAGAAAATGGCTTGTATTCCATGATTCAAAGCCAATTTGATGCCGCTGCCAGATTGAATGGTACCAGGAACCGAGCAAACGGTGTCTCACCATACGATAGTGGGGATGACTCGCGCCCTAAGAAGCGCAGAAAGACATCATTAGTCGGTGATAGCATAGAGGTCGGTGTCCCAAAGGTGGACAAGGACTCGACCGTGGAAGGCGACAGCATCAAGGTCTTGGGCCCAGAAGACACTCACATCTCAGACGCGAGCGAAGGGGGAAACCCGGAAGAACCGGCACACAAAGATGATACGAGGCCAAACGATGAGGTCGACCCTGGGAATGGGGGGAGCGACCCAGGAGACGAAGAGGCTGACCTGCTCACCGAGGAAGCAGTACTGGCATGCGAATCTAGTATTCTTGAACCCGATGGGCAAAGAAGACTTCAGCACAAGACACGTCGTCAAGACCCATGCAGCAAGGATGCGCACGATGACAGCGAAGCCAAGGATGGCCCCCTCGAGGATTCACAGGATCAGGCCCAAACCTTGCCTCCGGTATCCCTCTCTCGAAGGTCCTCGCGTCGTGGCTCTCCTGTCCCTCAGACGCGGACTACTTCTCAGCGGCATCGAGATACAGCATGCTCTGCGCGCAGTGCACCGAAATCTCCGAAATCCTCTTCAGATCCACATAATGCATCATCGTCCGGATCCTCGACCCCCAAGCAAACCTCTTCCGACTCTGGGGCCCAAACAAACACATATAGCTCCCCTCTGTCTTCGCCTCCACCGATCCTTTCTGATCCTTATGGGGAAGCATTTCATCGTTCACCCACGGCTAGCAGCAGGTGTACTTCACCAGAGTCTGCATCTGATGCAGAGAACTCGCCCCCCTCCTCAAAACCCTTCCATTACTCTCAGACCTTCAAGCGCGCAAGCCTCTCGACCATGAAAGGGCGTGACCTTTTTGACGCCTCCATATGGTCAGATCCCGTTAAAACCTCCGTCTTCTACACCTTCGCCACCAATCTCCGCCAGAAATCAAAAGAAGCATACCCCACCGGCTCGCACCACTTCATCAGTCATCTTCGGGACTCTGGCAGGATGGTTCGATGTTACACTCAGAACATCGACCTTCTCGAGGACAAGGTGGGCTTGTCTACTCGCCTACTCCTTGGACCAGGGAGCAGATCACGATTCTCTGTAAAAGCTTCGAAAGCAGCGGCTGCCGCTGCATTAGTGACGGCGACAGCAGCAACAGCAGCACCAGTAGCGAAATCAACAGCAACGGCAGCGGACTCAGCTGCTCCGACGGCCTCATTCCCCTCCGATGGCACGGAATGCCCAGTACCAGTGGCTGAGACCTCCAACTCAACCGACAGGCGAAACCAAGAGCAAAAGGATGGCGCAAATGACACGGCAGAACCCATTGCGTCACACGAGGCAAAAGATCAATGCCAGAAAGCAGGCGCTCAAGCCGGTCCGTCATCTCCCGAGCCGGATCGAGGGGTAGAGTGCGTCTATCTCCACGGCTCGCTCCGCTCACTGCGCTGCTTCCAGTGCAGAGGCGTGATCGATTGGGACGAAGGTGATCGGGAGCTGCAGACCATGTCAGGTCATCAGCCACCCTGCCCTCGCTGTGAGGATGCGACTACCGCCAGGCAAGAAAAGGGAAAGCGTGCACTTGGCGTTGGAAAATTGCGACCGGACATCGTCCTTTATGGCGAAGAACATCCCGAGTCACAGCGCATATCTGATATTATACAGCATGATCTGTCCCTCTCTCCGGACTTGCTAATCATCATGGGCACTAGCCTCAAAGTCCATGGCCTCAAGACCGTTGTCAAGGAGTTTGCAAAGGCAATACACAACAAGAAGGACGGCAAAGTCATATTCGTGAACTACACAAAGCCCGCCGACAGCGTTTGGGCGGACACCATCGATTTTTGGGTGGAAATGGACTGTGACGCTTGGGTGCACGATCTAAAGGAGAAGAAGCCGATTATTTGGTCGCCACCCGGTACCGTTGACGATGAGTCTCGGAGCGCAAAGAGAAGACGCCGTACCAACCTTGAGCCGGAGAAGGCGGCAGCCAAGCGAGATATCAGGGGCGAGGGTGCCGTCGAGGCGTCTATCATCGAAACCAAAAGCACGGTCAAAAAGACCGAGAAAAAATGTCCACAGGCGGCCACGAAACCGCCTGCCGCACCCAAACCTGCGCCGAAGCGGCCAGTTTCTGAGCGAGAGCACAAGGATAACGGAGCATATTGGACGACCAAAATCATGGCAAATCTGGCCTTACTTAGTGGTCGCGAGGTGAAGAAGTACTCTACTGGATCAACGATATCTGCACCGGCGAAGAAATCCGTAGCAACCGGACACGCTGTTCCAAAGCCAGCAGAACCAGTCGCACAGAAAGAACCGCTGAGGAGGCGTCGTGGCCCACGCCTTAAGAACGCGAGGACCAGAAAGCCTGTCCCAACAATCGTCTCAGGCCGGGATGATGATGCTACTAATTCAGACATTACCCAGGATTCAGCCAGCGTCGGGACCGGCTCAGCTGAGGACCAGAAGCCCAGTGCTGGTGCGTCGCGTGCAGATGGCACCGATTTCAAACAGGAAATGACCACATCTGGCGGCGAGCCTCATGTTCTCGCCGTACCAAAGAAGGACCCAGATGTGAGAGTTGCAGACAGACTGCCTTCGCAAGACTCAAGAGAGGACACGAAAGACGCAGGAGGAACCGGACAAGAGACCTCGGTGCCTGGCACGCATGAAAATCCTGATAATTTGGTTGAAAACAACTCGATCCTTGCGGCTGTTAAGTCAAATCACAGGATAAGGAAGCCCAAAGCAATCTTCGAGTCGGAACCCTTATCAGTCTCGAAATCAGGGCGGGGGACTCTCAGCTCTTCAGCAGGCAACGCAAAATCAAGGGCAAGGCCAACATCGCAAGGGAAGAAGGGCAAGGGCTCGGGCAAGGCCGTGAAAAGCGAAGCAGCTGGGGCCACTCGGGTAGAGAAAAGCGCTATCCTTCCGCCCCCACACCCTCTTCGTCGTCCGGCTTCACAGACTAACACGAGCAATCCTCCTGAGTCAAGACGGGACGGTACTCCCAATGGGGTTTATCGGTTGGCACCCCTTCACCCAGAGAACCTCGAGAGCTCTCAGTTCCAGAGGCAATACAGTGATTGGCCATACCCTTTGGCCAAGCCCCTCGAACCGATCGTCATTGTAGAGGGCCCGCCTTCGGATATGTCGCCAACTTCGCCTCAATACTGGCAGCACCATGCGTTTCTCTTGAGGGATCCACAATTGAGAAACTTTGAAGGACCTTGCAGGGGTCTTGACTTTGTTGGTATAAAACCAGCAGCGCATCCAGATGATGAGGCCACTTTCGAGGACGTACCTGCAGCCGCTCTTCCGCCTTCCCAACTGGCCACCCAGCTAGCAATGATAACTGCACCTTTGTCGTACAGCTCGTCCGCGTTTGCCAGCGCGCCGGTCAGGATGCACCAAAGCTCGGTGACCATGGAGCCGCCACCGAATGCACAATCAATCCACGACAGCCCGAGCCGGCAGCTCCACCAGGAAGCCCACCGGGAAACTCACCGGGACGAAGCTCTCGAGGCCGCGGCGGCTTTGAACCAACTCAGGAGCCCGCCTGTCTTCGACGAGAGGCGATTCAGGGTCTGAAAGGCTGCATCAAAAGGAAGTTTGAGCGTATGATATACTACAGTGATTCCAAAGGAGTTGTCGCCCATCTCGATGGAAAAGTACATGATGCAGTAGTGTAGCGGGGAGTATGTAGGAGTTGGATGATATTCAATCGGTTCAAGGTGGCCTTCAGGGTAGAATCATACCATGAGAATCAATAATGTCCAAGCATTCCTGCAATAAAGAATCCAATAAAAATTTCACAGGAAGTGAAGAGATTATGACATGGCGGCAGGCATTAAGATGTGAAGCCCTTGGGGAGAACGTTTTCCTGACAAAATGGTATCAATCCAACTCAAGACATACCGTTCTCGGACAGGTCATCAAGCCAGCCTGGTGTCTTACATCGTTATACGCGGTTGCGAGGCCGAAGCCAGACCGCAAGACTTGATTATGCCTTATACGTTAAATTGTGGGGTTTTGAGGCTGTCACGGACTGAGAGCGTGCGGCAGGTCGGTACGATGGACATTTAACTTTGAAATCATGCGGCTCTTCTGGATGGCCTTGTGGCATGTTGGCGTGCAGCAAGTGGGCCGACGCGACTAGGGAGACTATGTTCTAGTCGATTTCGGTTTTAATCCGGTCACAATTCCTTTTTTTTAAAAAAAAAAAAGAAGTAGAAGAAGAAGAAGAAGAAGAATCTGCGGCGGCCCTTTCCTACAGTCATAACGCTCAAAGATCCAGCGTTAGATAAGAAATGCAATACGTTCTAGTCAATGGAAACAATTGTGACTATCTAATCTTATTAAACTATTCAATGTCGGGCAATGAAAAATTCTACACGTCATTTCTAAGACAAGTTCGTCAGGTCTGAACTGTAAAAAAAATAGTTGCTAGTTATTTCGATGCAAGTGCTGAGTAAAGTTATCATCGGTCACTATAGGTCCAAAAGATGCAGAGCTGATTCTCGCAAACTGCGGACATAGTGGAGGGCTGGGAAGGGAATCTTGCTGAAGCTGAACGAAGGGGTATTGTCAGGGAGTGGCCCGCCGTAACCACTATACTAACAGACCAAAAGATCAAGCAATGACGGGTCTTCCCTGTCACCCGGTGGGTCGGGCTATAATGCAGACTTCTTTGACAGGTATCTTCGGACGCCAGCCTTTGTAGTGGATGACGAGCTGTTCTGGGAGCAGGCCCGTTTGGACTTTGTTTACCGAGCCCTCGTTTCTGCTAAGCTAAGAGGTAGATAAGAACGACCTGATCCAGACCAATTGAGGTGCTCGATTGGCAACCATAGCCGCGAATCTTTAGAAAACTGGGGAACAGCCTGCGGGCCGAGCAGGATTGGATATTTTGAGTATGGCTCTCAGTTCTTCATGAAGATAATACATGTGGAAACAAGATGGCTCTAGTGCAGTTTGAGCAATAATGGACTGCAAGGACCAGCATGCTAGACAAGAATATGCAAGCAAATTACTAGATGATATGCAGAGAGATACCCCTCAATCACCCACATTATCATCTAGCAAGTGAAAACAGCTGGGCCAGGGACCTTGTATGTCGTTGCTGGAGAATGTCAGCCGGGATATTCCTGCAGTATATCAGTGCCCAATGCTTTTACTCACCCTTGTAATCATCATATGTGATTCCAGGATCGCTGCCCTTATAAGCACCAGGGAAGGCAACGAGATTGCTTGGGGTGGTCGATCCGCTGCCTGTAACTTTGAGTTGACGGCATCCTGGATATACTTGTGCCCCTGGGTTCGCATATGCCGAGTGTAAGGCAATGATCTCGTGGCGTACGAGGTAGTATCCTGCCTTGAGGCATGAGGGGATCGTGTATTTGACTCCGGCATTGCCAGCAACCATTAGGGAAGTTTAGACGGTAATTAGGCTGGTCATCTGCTATACCCTACCCGATCAGGAGAATAGGCTTACATCAGCCCATGTGTTTGAAGTGCCACTGCGGCCCCCTTCAGCGATCTTAAATCACACGGCACTGTGGGAATGTTATATGTTAGTTGTTAATATGGAGGGCCGCAGTCCGAGTGGCAATGTATTTTTACCCACTTTATACCA
Source organism: Stenocarpella maydis (assembly GCA_002270565.1). Lineage (NCBI taxonomy): Eukaryota > Fungi > Ascomycota > Sordariomycetes > Diaporthales > Diaporthaceae > Stenocarpella > Stenocarpella maydis. The sequence goes on from NQMI01000012.1 coordinate 460,863, forward strand.
GGTTGATGGTTTTGACACCCAGCATCCGGGCAACGGGCCATATACGTGATTACTGGCCCTACATGTGAGTCTGGCCATAATGTCCAGTAGAGCGTGAACGTCGAGCCTGCGGCGGCGGTTGCATGGAGCGCAGCAGGCTGGCTGCCTACGACACCACCATCTGTATACCCACCGCATTGGACGTCAGCATAAGTGACATCGGTCACGGGCCCGTTGCCTTGGATAGCTCGAGAGATCCTTTGAGGCTGCATGGAATAAAAGCCAGTGGGTAACTGCATGCATAGTAGTTGAGGGGGTGATTTACCGGTGTAGAATAATACGGGTCAGAGTAGGCTTATCGTGATTGTCAATAACAGAAGCCCCAATAATTTCAGCAGAGTCGACGTGGGCTGACTCACGTTGGTAGAACTGAACACTGTTAGTACTTTTGGTCCAAGCCAGACTGTAGGCTTTGTATCCATGCCTGGTAAGAGATTCCTCCAATAGTTCCATTATCGACGTATCCATGAGCAGCGACCGAAGCAGCAAAGCTCAAGAGGAATGTGAGGGTCTTCATGACGTGAAACTTAGTCGGTCATAGTTCACCCACCCAGCTATTTGTGTGGGCGCACCCAGTATAAGAAATTAAGCGTATAGCACACCACAAATTCTTATACCTCCCCCCCTCTCAAGCCCCTCCACACCCCACCAAGCGCCCAAAGGAAGGCCCTCCATATATACCTAAAGGAAGCCCCTCCACATGCCTAGAGGAAGGCCCTTCACGCACGCTTAGAGGAAGGCCTTCTATGCGCGCGTAGTAGAAGGCCCTTCACGTGCTCCTTTAAAAGTCCTTCATCTAGATATATAAAGGGCCTTCCTCTAGGTATATTAAGGGGCTTCCTTTAGGTATATATGGAAGGCCTTTCTTTAGGCGCATATAGAGGGCCTTCCTTTAGGCGTGTGGAGGGGCTTTCTTTAGGTATATATAGAGGGCCTTCCTCTAGGCGTATGCTGGGTGTATAAAGGGCGCGTAGAGGGCCTAGAGGGTTAGAGTAGGCCTTTTATATGGGCTTTCCATACACTTAGTGGACTTTCCACGCACCTAGCTAAGGGTAAGGTGGGGCCTAATGCGAGGTTAAAGAGCTGGCAGTATAAGACAACTAGGTGCGCTATACGCTTGATTCCTTATACTGGGTGCGCCCACACAAATAGCTGGGTGGGTAAACACAGAAAGCTGGGTGGGTGAACCATGACCGAACTTAGTCTTTGAATCTTTGAACACGATTTGCAATTTTGTGCTGGTTGGTGCAGATCAGGAGCCAGCAGTGTGCCTCTATAAATATTTGAGCATTACCATCGCCATCCTTGCAAACCTTGGGAGTCGAAACCTACGATTTCTTTGTATTGCAGATTTCTGTTGTCACCACGGACGTCGTGTTCCGTGGGGACGAACATGGCTCTTGGCGCGAGATAAGGCGGCCTAGAAGGGTTCATGTTGTCCGCCTGGACGGTCGATCCTCGTGAGCTGGAGCGCGGACGCTCCGTTATATATTGTTCAAGACGGGGCGCCGTGCGTGTCCGTAAATGTTCCGCCAATGGCGTCGGGACATGGAGGACTTGTGCGGCACACGCGTCCACCAATTATTGCCAAAGTCAATTGTGAGGCTGTTAACTACCAGGATCCCAACGACCATTGTTCTAAGTATTTGTGTTTGAATTTTTTCAGATTGCATAAGTGGGAACCGGTATGGCCAGGGTACCCGAGGTCCTTGAGTGATTCTTGCATGGGCAGGCAGCTTCCTGTCACAGCAGCTTTCCGCTAGTATTTTGTAGTGTCAACTAGTCTATCACCACTTGCAACATCGGGAGCAGTTGAGAAGAACATCTACACATGTCAGCACCAAATACGAACGTCGTCAACAAGGTATGAAACGAAGCAGCTCTAGAGAGGCGTGACAGCAGATTGCAGTCACACAGGTCTCATGTCTTAGCTCTAGTCTCCTGTTGATTTCTATACTTCACTTTGGGAATGCAGAGCGAGAGACCCAAGTGAGACGTGGCCTCACACCGCTACACTAAAACATAAGGAACCAAAAATTCAGAATTCTCCAGAATCACTCTGGGCAATACAGTGTAGCCTAGGTAACCATAGGTGTCAGGATCTATTGTGCCACCTGAGCAGGAACCCTAGTGCTAAGGCTTGGTAACGAACTTTGCTAACAGAACTCTATTAGGGAACTCCGCTAATGCGCTGTGTAAAGGCAATAAATATATAACAGAGCAGTAGAAGCTTTATTTATGAAAAAGGTAAAGTACAATAGCTAAAGAATAAGGAAAGTAAGGGCAAGTTTAGTTATATTAATCTCTATAAATATGCTGCTCTTATACTACTATTTCGCTGCTTAGCTGCTATATACACCTATTTATTCTATTTATATTTAATAACCCTTACACTAGGTGTATAGCTGTGTCGTTACACCAGACCGCTTAGGACGGTATCCTACACTGCTACCAGTTGGCACTATAGAACACTACCTAGGTATAGAATAGGGAACAAAAATGCTAGGATTCTCTAGAAGCGGTTCTAGAGAATTTAGTCTAGCTTATGTGGTCATGCCGTCACACCGCTCAGGAAATGTCTTTTCCCGTCACGAATGAGGCTCAGGGCAATCGCTTCCAAGGTTGTCCCATCAATCTCGAAGAAAACATTCATGAACCGCAGGACATGCCAGTGTCCATTAGGCCAATTTGCTGATAAACACAAAGTACTATTCTTGAATGAATTAATTCATTTGCAGGTCAAAATAATGCCATCAAGGTGTAAAATGATTTAATTGTTAGTCAGTATCTAGGTACTGTGACGGGACGGCTGTATATATTGCTTGGGAGTTCCAGCCCGTTGGTTGGCTCAACTGGCTATTAGATCACTCATAGGACGTTGCCAAGCAGTACAAACTATGTGTCAGGTACCTCCTTTGTGCTTTAGGACATAAGGATATGATTTAACCCTATCCCTTTGCAGCTGAGTAGAAGTCGATGATCTGAAGGATCTGGTGTTAGGAACTGACCACCTGGGTATCCATGGGATTCCTCGGGCATGCTTGACGACTCATCCTGCCTCGCACTCACACTATCCGGGTATCTGTCGTATGCTATTATTAACAGTTTATATATCATAATCATTGCTTGTCTGAGGTAAATCATTGATGGCTCCTACAGAGGGAAGGCCATCCTCCATATACGCCCCCCTTCACCGAGCTCGCAAGGAGATACGACTCCTTGAGATTGTGTCAGTGGAGCCCGAGATAGCATTCAAGATTCATGTCGTCTCTCTGCTTCATGAGCCCATATTTACTGCTCTGTCCTATATGTGGGGCTACCCCCCGACTTGGACGGATGTCATCGTTGACGGAGCCAAAGTCCCCGTGACGGAAAATCTCGCAAATGCTATCCAAGACATCTATCACCATTGGGCTGAGCAGTGCTCGAAAAGAAGCCTGGAATAAATGAGGTTGTGGGAAGACGCTTTATGTATCAACCAGCAGGATGTGGTCGAAGAAGGGTTTCAAGTTCCGCTAATGCGTGAAATCTATTCCGGGGCTGAAGAGGTGCTTTCGTGGCTGGGAAAGGCCGACAAGGTCACCGTATCGGCTTTCAATGCACTCCAGCGCATATATGTTGGGGTCTCAGTATTGAAAAATAACGAACTTACCGACCTCCGATGGATGAAAAGCCACCCTGGCCTATGTAATGGCTACGAGACGGACCCTCGTGGTCCGTGGCTCGGAATCGTCGAGCTCATGCATGGCCCTTACTGGAGCCGTGTGTGGATATTCCAGGAGCTATACCTCGCGCGGTCTTTTCTACTCATGAGCGGCTGTAGCATTCTCAATTTCGACTGTCTCAAATCGATCCAGGAATGGCACGAGTCTGCCATCCTCGGTCAGTCATCTCGGCCCAGTTACATCAATCCCGACACTTGGGCCTACCTACAGAATCAGCGCGGGATATTTGAAAGCGTCTCTGCCGTCGGGCAGGCCAAAGAGATAATTCACAATGGGCTACGCCACCAGCCACACATCATCGGTATTCCGAAGGGCAAGCTGAGCTATGATGCCATCATATTCTATAATAAAGTTGAGACACATGCACTCCTTATGTGGATCATGGCCGGTGTCATTGAATCTACAGATCCAAAAGACTCAATTTACGCTCTGCTCGGCGTTTCAGGCCTTACGATCGAGCCGGATTACACGGCAGAGAAATCACCAGCTGAAGTGTACCTCGATTTTCTCAGACTCTGGCAAGACTGCTGCTCGATGATTCACCCATACTGTCCAAATGATGCGAAGTCAGGGGATCCTGGACCTCTGGTTCCTGATCTTTGCCGGGGTTGATTCAGAAAACAATGCGAAGCCTGTGACAGGGCTTCCTTGGTGGGCACCAAATTTTCCTGCGATAGCTTCCCGATATGAGAGTAGCTGGTCATATTTAGCAAGCTCACTGAGTCAATTTCCCGTCGGCGAGGAACTGTTTGTGGGTACTTCGGGACACTGGCACATTGACGGGATTAAACTCCGTTGTCCCACTCTTGTCATCGACGAGATTTCTCAGGTCGGCCCGATAGTTGATGTAGTGAACGAGGACATCATTCGGTGGACTCTGGACTCGTTGAGCCAGCAATTGAAGTAACCGACAGGGTATCACTCGGCAATCGCTATGCACAGGGTGTTGATAGGTCAACACTTTGACGAGGATCTCAGTAACATGGCTCTACCAACTCTCGAAGAAGCCTTTGGACTCATTTGCTCGTTTCTTGTGCAGACTCTCCGCTCAAGTCCCTATCAGACCCAGGGCCCGGGGTGGCTTACCAACATGGAAACTTTGGTACACAGCCTCTTGCTAAGCCTTGGCCGGCAAGGCCACTCCGATATCTTATGGAAAGGACTACACCACCGTGCGAATGGCAAAGACGCACATATCCATCCAAATGTGGCTGATCTGCTTTGGCATAGAAGCTCTTGAGGCCACGCGCCACCAGCTCTTGCTATCAGTGTCAACCTCGGGAGGCGATAGGGTGTCCCAAACCAAGAAGGGGTACTTTGGCCGGTTCCCGTCATATACACGCGAGGGCGACGTTGTTTGTCTTCTGAAAGGGTATGGCGGGCCCGTCGTACTCAGGAGGGTTAGCAATTGTTTTGTCTTTGTTGGCTCAGCATTCATCCTCGAGCCTCTTGGTGGGAGGTCTGAGGTGGAAATTGAGATTATCAAGTTAAGCATTGCGGTCTGCGAAATTTGGTGATGAGATTCGGTTTTTGGAAGCCAAATGGCTATGGCCTGAGTGACGGATATGCTAGTGTACTCTTCGTTTTCGTGGGCGCGAATACCTAGGTACTCATAAGAGTCCTCTTTCGAGTGCCGCCCACCACAACTACGATAATTACTAAGTAAGCCCGTTGATGCTCTTGGCCAGCTGTACACCTCCCACGCATTAAAGATAGCCTAGACTCTATAGATAATAGAGTTGCTGCCAGGCCCGAGCACTCATTCCCTTTCAGAAATGCCGCCTCCTTCACTTCTCTGGCAGACGCCGGACATCTGGACGAACGTTTGGCCATGAAGGACAAAATGGTTGAATGCAATTTTTCTTCTAAATTTGCACCATCTTTCACAAACTTCAATACAAACCCCGATCGAAGTGGCCCTAACTTTCTGCGTTTCGCGACACAGCGTGCAGACAAGATGTTTCGCCGCCCAACCCATGACGACTTCATTAATTCTGTCGGCACCATGGACGAGACCACGCGTGTGCAAGCTGGTTACGACCCCTTTTGACCACCTTTACGTAGATGATTCAGACGACTCTCATGGTACTATGGATGGTATTATGGTTTGTTTCGCCTCGGTCGATGCTACTCGGCGCCTGGGCCGAGCCCTCTGGGAGCCTCGTACCAGCGTCATGGCCCACGGGCCCACGCAACCTCTCCTGGGGCCGCTACACAAGTCCCCACAAGAGTTGTCCAAACCCAGTCGGCCCGAGGAGGACGGACGGAGGGTGCAGCCGCGCAACGCTCTGAGCACACATCCTCAGCCACGGCGGCTACGAGGGGCCGTACCGCCCGAGCAGCCAGGTCAGTGCGGTTTGCCCTGCGCCGCAACCCGGAAGGCATGGTGTGCGTGGGAGGCCTGAACCGTGGCGACCTCAGGCCCCATCGCCTACAGGGGGTGGCGGACCAGCTGATCGCGAACCTCGAAGAGATCAAGAACTGGGAGCAGTCCAGCCGTCACGGCTTCTCAAGGACCAGGAGGCTACTGACAAGCGCGGACAGCAAAGCATACAGAGAATGACTTTCATTTTCACTGAGTGCTTTCCTACACGTATGTGATTTGTAGCTGTGGCAGAGCAAAAGCATGTCGACGACAACAAGTACAACAAGTTGGGAGACTTGGGAGAGGTGCCAAGTAATTAACAACTTTGTCTGTTGGCTAGCTCTGCCCATCATTTGACTCTCTAGTAAGGCCACCATGACCTTGCGCCCGTAGCGAACGTTGCAATGCATTTTTATCAGTACCAGAGACAGGATGAGAACACGACAATTGAGAGCAAACATGCTTTGTAAATAACAACGACACAAACCTATCCTGGTATCGTAGCCCTTGCACAAACCCCCAATCAGGCATTCTCGTTCCTGCGCTCGGCCTCCTTGGCCGACTGCTCCCAGTCGCAGCGGACGAGGTAACAGAGCTCGACGGAGCTGACGAGGGCGAGCCCGACGGTGACGCCGAGCCAGAGGCCCTCGAGCCTCCACCCCAGGCCGAAGGCGGTGCCGAGGGCGAGCGGCAGAGCGACGAGGTAGTAGGCCGCGAGGTTAGCATATCCGCCAAACTCCTGCTTGCCAACGCCGCGAAGGAGGCCGTGCGATATGGCTGCGAGGCAGTCAAAGAACTGCATCACGGCGCAGACGGGCATCGTCTCTGCCACCAGGTCAATGACTTCGCTATCCGGCGTGAATAGCAGAGGCAGCTGATAGCGCAGGGTCGAGAGTATCGTAACGTTGAGGACACCGACCAGGCAGCCAGCGCAGAAGGCAACCTTTGCACAGGTCTTGGAGGCATCGACCAGGCCTGCGCCAATGAGATTGGCCACGCGTGTCGAGGAGGCGATGGCAATCGGAAAAGGGATCTGGAACGTCGTGGATGTGATGGTCATGAGAATAGACTGAGCGGCTAGGTATGTCGAGCCGAACTGGCCGGTTGCAAGGGTCAAGATCTCGAAGGCGAACCATTCTGCCTCAACCATGATCATGCCTGGAATGGAGAGGCGGATCATCGGGCCTAATTAGGGGGTCAGTCAATACGAGGCTGCTCACATGAGTGCAGGGCTGGAGGACTCACCCCAGTTCGCCAGCGCGCGCTTGCTGAATCCACCCCAGCATTGTTTCCCGTCCACGAAGTAGACGTACAGGAACAGGAGCGTTGGTAGCATGTTCTGAGTGATCACAACCGAGATAGGCGCTCCGACGAACCCCAGACCGAGATGCCACACAAAAAACCAGTTCAAGAAGGCATTAAGGGGCGCGGCGATAAGCAGTACATAAGTCGTTGCCTGGAAGAGACCCTGCGCCTGTACAAAACGCTTGCCGCCTTCGAAGATGATAAAGGCCGGAACACCGAGAAGGTAGATTTTCAGGTACATGCCGGCCAGCTCCGCAGAGCGGTACTCTGGGATCATCATTGCCAAAATCTCGGTCGAGAACATCCAGAGGGCGATGAGCGGCAGGAAGAGGAGCATCAGGAAGCAGATCATGCGCTGGATCTGCAAGCCTACGAGGTGCTTGTGCCCCGACCCATATGCCTGAGCGCAGAGTGTGTCCAAGCTCGTGCATAACCCTTGGAAAGGGGCTGAGCAGGTGATGTTGGCAGTCATTGTCGCCACTACAAACATGTCAGCCAGTGTTCCAGGGCTCAATGGTTCATATCAACTTACAACTGATGGCACCCAGCTCGATTTTACCAATGCGACCGACCGCGAATATACTGGCGACGTTGATTGAGTACTGTAAAAGGAACGTCACGATCAAAGATCTCGAGTAGACTGCGATTGTCTTGGCCTCTCTCTGCCACGTCGTCTTGAGTTTCCCCGAGGCGACTGCGGCCCCCCACTGCTCGTTCAGCAGCCCATCCGCCTCCGGAGGGATCTCGCCAGTCTGACTGATCTGAGCCAGCAGCGGCGCCGTCTCGGACACCACCCGCGACAGAGGCGCATCCTCTTCCTCCTCGCTTGCGAGGGAGACCTTGGTGGAGAACAATCTCTTGTAGACCCGGCGCGCGAGCGACTCCTTCCCGGGCACCGGATGCTTTGGCGGGAGGATATGGTTGTCCCTCAGGAGACTGAGCTCCTCGTTCCTAGATTGCTCCCGCTCACCATGCGTGAGCATGGTAGACGTACCACCACTTGGCCCCAGGGCCGGCCGAGTGGTGCCGTACGCTATCGCGCTAGGCCTGCGATACATGGCGGGGCCATGGGGCTCCCCGTCTGAAAGGTCATCGCCGAAGGTTGAGTTCAGATCATCCTCGCATTCGGAGTCCTCCTCAAGATCCCGCCTCAGAGCTTCCTGAGCGATTGGTGAGCCGGCGTGGAATGAGGCTGCCAGGGATGACGCAAAGTCGTGAGCATGAGCATGAGATGGTGGATTCGGCTGGTTGCTGTCATTGCCGGTCGGGATAGGCTTGCTTCCGGCCATATTCCCTGCCCTTGGGAGCCCTTCAGACTCGGTCGAAGAATATGTATGATATGTGGTTGACGCGACACCAAGAGCTATGTTATTTATTTATTTTTTTTCTGGGCCGGGAACTAAAAGCGGGGGTGCCCAGGTTTATTACCACGGAGGGGGTTCGCCACTGGGCAACAAGGACTTGGGAGGGAGACCGGATGTAACCAGCGGGGGCCAAGAGCCAGAGTGGGTTTGAACAGCTCGGAACAGTGAGCTAACAGAAATATCGAGAAGAACAAATTAGATCCTGGCAGCCAGCAGGGCTGAAAGACAAGCAGCTCAAAAAGGGCGGAGGCCACGATGTAAACGGGAGTGCGTTGTGTAGAGTGGAGGGAAAGTTGGTGGTTAAGATATGACATGAAGAGGGAATAAGTCACCGCTTACACCAGAGTTGGAGCTAGTGTAAGATATCGGATTGGGAAGGTATATGCACGCAGGGAAATGCAATGCAACGTAAATGCGCAAAGGCGATACAGGAGAGCGGATGATACCGTAATCCATGCATGCCATGCATTTATGAACAAGAGAGATCCATGATCGCCTTCGCTTCAACGTTCTGCAGTGGGGCGGGGTAGATGGCTAGCTCTCGTCCAAGCTGAATTGGATGTGCGGGCTAGCAGCTAGCTGATGTTATCTGTGCAGCCATCTCACCGCGTCACCTGGGCGCATGTTGCCGGTGCCGGCCATTGAGAGAAGAGACGTCTGGAGTGTGCGACTATGCGACAGTAACCAACTGCACGGCAAGATTGGTTGCAGACATTTTCTGTGGTGACACATGTCTCTCGCTGCTCTCAGAGGACTCGCGCGCATGAAGTGGTGACGAGCTGACGAGATGAACTGGTAGCCCAAAATATGCCAATACGTAGCACAGCCTAGACTTGAGAGCTATAGACACTCGCAGTAGAAGATATGAGGCTTGATAGAAGCGGTCAAGAGGCTTGTGAGGCTTGATATTGGAGGAGCCATCTGGTCCGATATGCGACCACGATCACGCGGTCCAGCCTTGTTAAATAGGCCAGAGCCATTGGCCTATCACGAAGGACTGTGTCAGGGTTCCAGACTGGTTGACATCATCCCTTCTTCACCCCCAGCCTTGTCTACTACAACAGCTAGCTTTTGTATAACAAACGATAGAGGAAATATGGGTTTTACTTTCACACTATGCAGATGGTGCGAAGACCAGGGCAAGTCAGGGCGAGAGAGGATGAATATGATAAAACCACATATATGCCGCTCGGCCGGGCCTGCGACCTGCCGACCCGAGCGACACCCGCTATCGGGAACGGCTATCAATGTCCATACCTACTTGCCATCTTAGCCCACCCCAAAGCGCCACCCGCACGCGATAACCACGACGCAAAGCGCAATCACACTGCCAGCTGGATAATTACATAGTGAAAGCCCAGATATATCATCGATCCTGACCGAAAATTCTCATTCTGACGCTGAGTCTCCCAGTTTCCCGGCATGAGGCTGTGCCATCCGGACGCGACCCGCCCCCGACTTATTGACCCTTGATTGTCCAGCCGACCATTTCTGGATCGACCGAGCTCTCTATCCCGGACAGCCCCTCACCAAATCATCTGTACGGACGCCTCCAACCTTGCGCCATCCTCTGAGGCGGATCTCACCATGGCTGAGATCCGCGACGAAGAAGATGGCACACTCTGCGGCGTGAGCTGCTGTGCAGCCCTCAAGGACCTCAGGAAGCCCATCGATGTCGATGACCTCTTCGACTCGGGGTATTACTAGTAAGTTTCTATGTGAGCCATTGCTCACTTACACACGTACAGCCAAGTACTAGGATACACACACACACACACACACACACACACACACACACACACTATACACGCAGACAAGCCTATATATATGTACTCACGTATCCGCCACATCGAATCTCACCACTAATCTCCACACCCTACACTCAGCGACTCCAGCAGCCCCTCCGCCGGCGGCGGCGCCAGGTCGGCCTCCTTCTTCGCCTGGCCCTTCCTGGGCCCCCTCCTCTTCGAGAACCAGGCCTCGGACGCCCGCGACCACTGCGCCAACGAGCGCACCTTCCTCAGCTACCTGCGCCTGTCCGTCTACATGGCCATTGTCGCCGTCGCCATCGTGTTATCCTTCCACCTCAAGTCCCGGCCCTCACCCGCCGAGCTGCGCATGGCGAAGCCCCTGGGCCTCGTCTTCTGGGCGCTCAGTGTCGCATGCCTGTTGGTCGGCCTGGGGAACTATATCCGTGGGTTCAAGATACCCTCCTTATTTTCTCTATTGCCCACCATCACTTTTGCCCCCTTGTCCTCTTACAAGATGTCACGAGACGGTGGCTTGGAGAACACGATGCTGATATGACGGTTCTTGGTAGAAACGGTAAATAAATACAGCCGGAAGGCTGCCATAGTGCAGAGTGGTATCAAAACACAGCTGGTGAGTCTCGCCCGGAGCTCATCCCTCCTCTTAAGTCAAAACGAAATTGGTCAGTGGTCGTCCTGACACCAACATCTGCTAGACCATGGGTATCGTGTCCTTGTGCATCATCGCCACCTGTGTCACCCTGCTGGTCATCAACAAGATGAGCCAGGGAGAAGGCAGCAACTAGGTCAGGATCTGCCAAGAAAAAAAAGGTTCCTCGGAAATGAAACCGAACAAGACCTTGAAAAATGCCAATGCCAACGCTGGTCACCATCCCACGCTTATGTAAAGTGGGATGCGCGGGTCCTGTGAGGTATATACAATGTGTCAAGTAAAATTCGTCCATTGCTCCTGAACGCCAAGGCCGACGGATCCAGAAGCGCCTCACTAGGAATATCTATACCCCGTCGTCGCCCTTGCAGTACAAGTCCTTTGCAGACTGTTCTGGCACGGCCGCCAGGCCTGTCCTACACCCTCCGACCATGCGCTTGAACCCAGCCGCATACTTGATCGCATCCTCGTTCAGATTCTCCATCGATATCCGGTTGTTGTCCCAGGAGAGCATAGTCATGTCGTCGAGACGCGTTAGGCCACCGTCAACAGGGACACCGCCCCGCAGGTTAGCGTGTCGAAGGATGACTTCATCCTTATCGCCGTGATGAGCATTCGACTTGTCGTTCTCGTACTCCTCGGGTCTCTGGTACAGCTCACCATGAGTGGTTGCCAGATTTGCCGCGAGCTCTCGTCCCGGATAGACGGTCATATATCCGCGGGCCCGGCAAAGTTGGAGGGCGTGCTCCAGCCACGAGGGGTAATCCTTGCTGACCGACTTCTCGGCCAGAAGAGCTGGTGTGCTCTGGAACCCATGTTGCGCTTCAAATAGCTGCGAGACGAATCCATGTAGCTCAGCCCACCTTTCCCCCAGGAAGAGTGCTGCGTTGCTGTTTGGCGCTTGCCAGAGGAATCCGGCTGAATGGCTGGAGCTCGCGACACCAAGCTCGGCTCCATCACGTCCCTCAGCCTGTCCCGTTGGTGGAACAAAGGGCGCTGAGCCATCGAGGATCTTATTGGGCAAGTCGAGACTCAAGCTGAACACTCTCTTGTCCCAAGCTTGGTAGATCGCAGGGCCCGAATAGCGGTATTCAAGAAGGGCGAACTTCAAATAATGGAAATAGTGAGGGGATAGCTCGACTTGAGGAGACAGCACCAGGACGTGGGAGAGGGCTGCATTCAAAGGCCAAAAGCCCTCGAGAAACCGTACCGAGCTCTCCTCTTCTGTGTTCCCGCGCCGCGATATACGATGCCTGAGGGTCACCTGGTTTGGAATTGCCGGGTTAGAAGCTCTACGAGGTGGCCAGTGGAAGGTCTGGAGGTACTGGGCGGTTGGCGGGTCGATCTCCTCCGGAAGTTCGATAGTCAGATGGGGTACAGCACTCGCGGTGTAGTCAGCCTCTCGTAAGGACTTGAGCAGTCTTATCAAACTCCCTGACGCTCCTGCATGCGCATGAACTAGAATATCCACGCTGAACCGATTCCAATGTGATAGAGATTGCGCATCTAGTTTCGAGATCCAAGAGAGGCGGTCCACCGCGTGCCCAGGGAGCGCCACAATGGCTTGGCCAATCTCCATCTTGCTGGCTTGCTTCTGTAATGACCTGAGGAGTAGGGGTTCTTCGGCCTCAGAAGAATCGACAAGTATTGCTTGGGGGTGCATATAATTGTTGATATGGTAGAGCGCTCGTTCGACTGATTTTGCAAATCTCTCGTCGGAAGATGTGCTGGGGAATTGGACGCGCGCATCTGCGGTTGGTCAAAAACCATGTCACATTTTTCGGGGGCATTCTGGTAGCTCCTACCATGAAATATGACATCGCAGCCCTTTCCGATACCATTCACAGCCCGCAGCTCCTCAATTTTAATATCATTCCTGCTCAGTAGCGCGAAGTGGACATAGGCTTTCAACTCCCTGCTCATCTTGCAGGCCAGTGGAAGGAGTGAGCTGGCGCTCCTCAAGCTTGCCGCGGCAAACAAGACATTCTTGTTGAGCGGTGAGCTGCCGTGGGTGATGCTTATCGCGGTTAAAGTCTCTGCGAGCTCCATGAACCTGACTGGGCCGTCATAGTGCCGGCTGGGAGGCCCCGTCTCGTTCTCATACTCGTCTGCCGTGTCGATTGCGCTGGGGGCCTGGGGCTTCAGGGCGGCAGGCGCGGGTGGTTCCTTTGCGATGGGATAGACAGGACGGCCGGTTCTTCTGGGCCCCAGGTCGGTGGGTATGTTGTGGATGAAGAGGTAGGCGGCAACAACAAATAAGGCCAGCAGGCCTAGGCGTTTGAGCGTCTTCCGGGGACTTACACGGGGCGCGGATTTCCAGCCGAGCGACAAGTTCCTCTTCCTGCCGCGCCTGACGTACAAGTCGTCGTCCTTTTTGTGGACCCCAAGCTCTGGGTCGACGGTGGCTGCTGGCATTGCCCCAGCCGCTCCACGAGCACGGAATGCGACTGGGTGTGCGTGAGCCTGGGAGTGTACGACCGTGTCTTGTCGTGGAATGCAGAATGTGACTTCACGTCATGTCTGTCTGGACTGGTCAGGAGGCGGGCTGTTGATGGACGTTTACGCGGCCGAGTCGTTCGGGTCGCAGGACCGAGGCAGGGAGAGCAAGAGGAGGCATCAATGACCAGCACAGACCGAGTTCGCAGAAGCCAAGCTTGGAAGAAGCCAGGTGCACGGCTTAATACCCCCAGGCGTCCGAAGGTTATGGAGATTTAGATTGGAACCACGTTGCCACTCGGAGCGGGAGATGGGATGAATTGGGAAGGGGGGGCAGCTACTATGTATATTCCGGTCGAGATGATTTCGAGGGCCAGGCCAGCCCGGCTCAAAGACAGCCCGTCCCTGCTCCATTGGCAGCCTGGCCGATGCCGATTAGCCGCCTGCCCCAGCCCCACAGGACCCTGCTCGCCTTTGCACCTCGGAACCCTGTAAGTCCACTGCAGATCAGTCCCAGTGTGGGGTTCAGCAGAAGAGCTTGCCTTGACAGCCTGACAGCCCAAGCGAATATGGTGAAATCTCCAATCGGATTCAGAACGCCAATGTCGAGAAAATTTGGAGCTTGACCAAACCAAGAGAAAGAAACAAAAAAAACCCCCCCCCCAAAAAAAAACAAAAAAACTTTATGGATTAAAAGCCACCACACTTCCTACCCGGCACACCTTGTGTGTTCATTTATCTCCTGTGAAGAAGAGGATAAAACAACACAGTCCAACATGGGCAAATCACGGAGAAACAGGGCTCATGCCCATCGCGCAGACCCCATATCCGCAGCCATAAAGCCGGTCAAGGCTCCAACCGACCCAGAACTTGCTGCGCTCAGAGAGAAGAGAATCCTTCCCGTCATAAAGGACCTGCGAAGCGTTGACCCCAGCGCTCGGTCAGCAGCAGCCGCCGCCGTCGCCAACATTGTCCAGGATCCAAAGTGCCGCAAGCTTCTCCTCCGGGAGCAGATCGTCCCAATCGTACTCACCGAGACCCTGACCGATGCAAGCCTCGACAGCAGGGCTGCTGGCTGGGAGATCCTGCGTGTAATTGCCTCCGAGGAAGAGAGCGATTTCTGCGTTCACCTGTTCCGGCTCGATGCACTGTCTGCCATGGAGCATGCTGCCAAGAATGTTAGTATCCCACTTACTCGGAGACCTCTTTTGCCTTGGCTGTTATCTGACTATTTCCAGGTGGTTCAGACAGTCGGAGACTCATCTTTCGCCAAGACGCCCAAGGCCCAGCAGCAGGTCATGTGGAATATCACCACAGCCCTCATTGCCTTGATCAATGCCCTGGCGACTGCACGGGATGAGATTCTAGATGCCATAGCCTCTAACCGTCAGATCCTCCCCTTTCTGTGCTTCATTGTCACCCACGCGTCCACTCCATACGAGACCTCCACCGAAGTCCTCAGCTGTCTGATGTCGCTCTCCGAGGACAATCTCAAAGTATCGCAGCTCGTGCTCGCCGATCCATCAAGTTGTTTCAGGGCCCTAACAAAGTTCAAACAAGGCACTGACATCAAGTCAATGTACTCATGTGGTGTTCTTCACAACATCTACTCGTCGCTCGAGTGGCATGATGGAAGCCCAGGCCAGGATGGCGCCACAGATGCACAGCTTGTCCCGAGCTTATCTCATGTTCTGGAGCGGACGAGACAAGACCCCAAGACGAATCAAATCGGCGGGACTTCTCCCGAGGCTGTCTTACTCGCACTGGAAATCCTGGCCTCTATCGCCACGGATTTGCAGGGGACTGTGGCGAAGGGTAACAAGGACAAGGAAGAGTGGAACGGGATCGAGGACGACGAGGCAATGGAAGAAGACGGTGACGACGAAGCAAAGCAACAAGGAGACTCCGCAGATCCCATGGAAGCTGACGGAGCCGAGGGCGAAGAAGACGACGAGATGGCTGAGGACGCCATGGAGGCAGACCTGGATCTCGTTACGGGAGGGGATAACAATGCCGAGGACGACGCTGGGGTCGACGACTTACCGACGCTCAAGGAGTTCATGACAAAAGCGGTACCACAAATCATCCGCATGGCCAACCTGGCACCTGCATCCGACGAGGCCGTGGCGATTCAGAGTGAGGCATTCTCGGCGCTGAACAACATATCTTGGACGCTGTCTTGTTTCGACTACTCGGAGGCTGGCAATGCCGGTATTCTGAAGGCCTGGACGCCGGCAGCCAAGCGGGTGTGGTCCAATGTCATTGCCCCCGTCCTCGCGACCGACACAGCGGATATCTCCCTGGCTTCCCTCGTCACAAGCATCGCATGGGCCATCTCGCGCACTCTGCAAGGCTCGACGCCTCTCGTTGGCGACGAGCAGCGTAAGTTCATCGCTCTCTACAAAGCCTCCAAGGGCTTGCCCGCGAAACCCGAGGACCAAGCCAGCCAAGAAGAAGCCGACCCGTTCCAAGCCCTCGGAGTCAAGTGTGTCGGCGTCCTGGGCCAGCTGGCCCAGGATCCCGCACCAATCAGCCTTAACCGCGAGGTCGGCATCTTCTTGATCACCATCCTCAACGGGCTGCCTGACACGCCAGCGGCGGACGCGGTCGAGGCGCTGAATCAAGTCATGGATATCTACGGAGACGAGACCCACGCATGTGACAAGGAAGTTTTCTGGAAGGACAGCTTCTTGAAGCACCTCGAGGAGATCCTCCCTAAGGCCAAGGCTGTGGCAAAGATGATTGACAAGAGGGGCGCAACGGCCGAGCTGAGATTCCGGGCCGATGAGGCGGTTCTCAACCTGGGCCGCTTCATCCAGTATAAGAAGAAAAACCCGCCGAAACCTTGACAGGAGAGAAGGTATCATTCACGGTGGAGAAATCGCACGCGGGGGCACGGTTCAGGACGATCCTGCTGATCACTCACCTGCGTTCCCGGGCAGTATGGGGGCTCGGGTGGTAGCCCAGGAGGCGAACTATCCCATCGTTGGTCAGCAAGACGCAAGCGGTGCCTATCTAGGCACTGAGGACGGATCGTGCAAACCTCGGTTGAAACGATGTGATTCATGAGTAAGTAGCAAAAAGATAAGACAATCCCTGGCAGAATACCAGCATCTGGCTGTGTCGCAATCCGCAAGACCGGAGTTTGTCTCTCTCAAAGAAAAAAGAGGAAGCGTCGTTAAAGAAAGGAACCGAATCTGTATCTGTGCCTGTCATGATGGAAGCCACGCCGTGTCCTGTAAGCAATACACCGCTATGCCACATAGAGCGTCATGAGACCGTTTACCCGATTGGCTTCATCTTCTTCTTCTTCTTCTTGGACGGTTCGCCGGCACCACCCGTCTTGCCCCTCTGGAACTGCCTCCACGAGTCGATGCGCACCTCCCTGGTGGCCTCCCAGTCCTGCTCGTGCTGCCTCTTGCGCTTGCGCTCGTCCAGCTCCTCGTCCTCGCGGCGCTGCTGCCGGCCCTCTTCCTGCATCTGGCCCTTCATCTGGCGCCGCCGCCGCTGCTCGTTGTCGATGAGCACCCGCACCGTCTTCTCGGCCCACTTGCGGTGGAACTCGGCGTCCGGCTCCTTCACCTCCGGCGAGTCCACCGTCCACTTGTTCTCACGGATCAGCAGCATGCGCGCGTCCGCGATCGCCTCGTCCAGCTGCGCGCGGTGCTTCTCGTCCATGAGTTCCGTCTGGGCCTTCTTGAGCCGGTCGAAGGCGTCCGGGGCCCGCGGGTTCTTGGTCTTGTCCGGGTGGATGAGCAGTGATTTCTTGCGGTACGTGTTCTTGATGTCCGACTCTGGCACGCCGGGCTTGAGATCTAGCACTGCATACGCGTCGAGCCGGAAGGCTTTGAGGATGCGATCAATTTCGGCATCCTGTAGGGGTGGGAAGAGTTGGATGTTAGCCGGTCTGCCTGCGACGTCTAAGATCTCGAGGTGACTTGCCTTCTCCCACTCCTTGCCCTCGGCGTCGAGGATGTCCAAGGCATCTCTGTCATCAACAGGCTGTTCATCTGTGGATGCCATCTTGGCTTCTAGCTTTTGAGCTTCTTACCGGGTTAGATTGGTCAGGGGGGAAGACTGGCGCAAGTCAAGCTGAAGCCATCTTGAGATGTGGTTGTCGAGTGCCACAGCCAGCAGGGGTCTGCTGCAGGAAGCGGCAACGCCTAGTTTGGCTAGTTGCAGTAAGTACCCTGGTACCTTGAAGTGGGTAAGCCCCACCACCGCACTATACATATGTACCTAGGTAGTGTCGACTGCTAAGACTGCCAGAGTCTTTATCGATAAACTCATGCCTTGCCAAAATTTCGAGGATTCTTGACATTAGGAAGAACTCCCGTGTACTATGTAATAACAACCTTTCTGACCTATTCTCCCTATCACTCCCCAGTATGCCTCGCACCGCATCGCCGGCGCCTTCAGATGGCGAGGTCGACATCTTTGACTCGCTGTACACTGACGAGGTAAACCAAAAGCCGCAGGCGCCTGCGAACGCAAACTTCGATTTCCTCGACGATGCGAACGAAGACGACGGCGACGAGGCTTTCATCGCCCTCAAGCAGGCGGCCTCATATCGTAAAGCTGCAAACCAGACCAAAGGCATCGGCCAGAAAGGAGGCGGTTTCCAGTCAATGGGTACGAACAGCTTGCGCGCGAGATGTGGTGGCTGGTCGAGCCCTACTGACATGAAGCAGGATTGAATGCAAAGCTTCTCTCGGCTATCCTCCGCAAAGGTTTCAAGCAGGCGACTCCGATTCAGCGCAAGGCGATCCCGCTTATACTTCAACGAAGAGACGTGGTGGGCATGGCAAGGACAGGATCCGGCAAGACGGCGGCTTTCGTGATACCCATGGTCGAGAGGTTGAAGGCGCACAGTGCTCAGGTGGGCGCACGAGCCCTGATCATGTCCCCGTCTCGAGAACTTGCGCTACAGACACTCAAGGTGGTGAAGGAGTTTGCAAAAGGCACGGATCTGAAGTGTGTCTTGCTTGTGGGCGGTGACAGCCTGGAGGACCAATTCGCCTCCATGACGACCAACCCGGACATCATAATCGCAACGCCCGGCCGATTCCTGCATCTCAAGGTGGAGATGTCCCTGAATCTGTCCTCGATCAAGTATGTCGTCTTCGACGAGGCGGATCGATTGTTCGAGATGGGTTTCGGAACACAGCTCGCAGAGATTCTGCATGCTCTGCCACCTTCAAGGCAGACACTGCTATTCTCCGCAACGCTCCCTGCGTCTCTTGTTGAATTCGCCCGCGCTGGCCTGCAAGATCCGAGCTTGGTGAGACTGGACGCGGAAACTAAGATTTCACCAAGGCTGGAAAGCGCATTCTTCTCTGTAAAGGCCGCAGAGAAGGAGGCTGCCTTGCTTCACATTCTACACGACGTTATCAAGGTTCCGACTGGTGAACCGGAGGGTCCTCCACAAGACTCGGACCGAACTTCAAAGAAGAGGAAGCGTGGCCAGGATGAGTCCACGCAGGATAAGCCGACGGAACACTCGACGATCGTTTTTGTGGCTACCAAGCATCATGTCGAGTACGTGGCCGCACTTTTGCGCGAGCAGGGATTCGCAGTGTCGTACGTATATGGATCGTTAGATCAAACTGCGCGAAAAATCCACGTCGACAATTTCCGCCGAGGGAAGACAAACATACTCGTGGTTACGGACGTTGCGGCGCGTGGCGTCGATATCCCAGTGTTGGCAAATGTCATCAACTACGACTTCCCTCCTCAGCCCAAGGTTTTTGTTCATCGGGTTGGGCGAACTGCTCGAGCGGACAAGGAGGGTTGGAGTTACAGCATCATGCAAGACTCGGATGCCCCCTACTTGATTGACCTGCAATTGTTCCTGGGAAGGAAGCTGATCCTGGGCCGAGAGGGTGGTAATTCGCCATCATACAAGACAGATATGGTGGTTGGCGCTCTGCAGCGTGCAGAGATAGAGACGCAAGTCGAGTGGCTGAACAAGCTCCTGAAACAAAACGAGGACATCAAAGCACTGCGGAGCGTTGCGGCCAAAGCAGAGAAGCTCTACATGAGGACGAGGAATCCGGCATCAAGTCAGAGCGCAAAGAGAGCAAAAGAGGCTGTGGTGTCGAATGGGTGGAACCAACTGCACCCACTGTTTGGGGAGGTCGACGATGAGATGGAGAACGCTCGCAATGCTATGCTGGCCAGGATCAGTAAATGGACTCCAAAAGAGACGATTTTTGAGATCAATATGGGCAAGAAGACCGCTACTAATCCAGGAGCAGAAGTCATGCGGAAGCTCCGGGCAACCATTGTGCCCAAGAACCGAGTAGAGAAGAAGAATGACGACGCGGAGGCGACAACCGAGGAGGCTTACATGGCCCATGTGCCAGCAGGCGGGGCCGAAGGAGACAGCGATGAGAGTGACGAATCGGAAGATGGCGACGACTCTGTATCTGAAGGCAGTGAGGAAGAGGACGCCTTCAATCATGATGTGGTTTACCCCACTGACGAGAAGACCGCAACCAACAATAAGAAGAGATCCTACAAGGACTCCGAATTCTTCATGTCTTACACGCCACGCACAATCAATGCAAACGAAGAAAAGGGCTACAGCGTCAACAACGGCGGGGCATCCTTTGTACAGGCTGCGCGTGATGTGACAATGGACCTGAACAACGATGAGGGGGCCAAATCGTTCGGCGAGCCAGCCAGGGCCAAGATGCGCTGGGACAAGAAGCAAAGCAAGTACGTGTCGACGGCCAACGACGCGGACGGGTCCAAGGGCGCCAAGACGCGCATGATCCGCGGCGAGTCGGGCGTCAAGATCGCCGCGTCGTTCCAGTCGGGCCGCTTCGACCGCTGGCGCCGTGAGCACCGCCTGGGCCGGCTGCCCGGCGTGGGCGAGATGGAGAAGAGCGGGCTGGCGCGGCTGGCGCACGACGCCGCGCCCGGCAGCGCGACGGTCCCGGCGGCCGCCACTTCAAGCACAAGCAGGAGAAGGCGCCCAAGGAGGCGGACAAGTACCGCGACGACTACCTCGAGCGCAAGAAGAGGGTCGCCGAGGCCAAGGAGAAGAGGATCGGCAAGTTCAAGGACGGCGCGGGCAGCAGGCGCGAGATCAAGAGCAAGGACGACATCAAGAAGGCGCGCAGGATCGAGGCGCTCAAGAAGGCCAAGAACGCCCGGCCGTCGAGGGGCGGCAAGAGGTAGTAGGGGGCGGGCGGGTGCTGCTGATGTTGGGGGGTTATGGCCGCAGCGTGAATCAAATCGTTCCTCGTCTCGTCAATGTTCTCTGTACTGCGTGCGACACAATCTTCTTTTGGTAGATTCCCCGGCCCATCTAGGGTTTCAAAGAAAATCAAATCAAGTCAGACAAGGAGCAATGCTGGAGCACGGTTCTCTTGAAACATAGTAGCACATACAACCTTTACTTGAAAATAAATAAATACACAGACAACAGCCCTCACAGCCACCTCCTATACTTCTGGCTTTACTGGCACATTTGGCTCCCAACACAAGGGATAGATAGACTTGTGCTGCTTACCTGCTGCTTGCTGGGTTATTACGAAGTAGCAGAGGCTCTATATTTACACTGGGAAAGCTCGGTTTAGCGATTAGTTTGGAGGATTTCTTGTTTTGGTTTTTTTATGGTTTTTTTTCCCTTCCTCTTTTGGCCAACGGATATTAAGGCTTTCTCAGCCCCCAAGCCTTCCCATTGTGCACCATATCCCTTCTGGTGCCTATCCTATCTGGCATATCCCTCAACAATACGTCCTCGCCCCTATCAGCGTCCTGAAAACCAAATTCGGCCATGGAGCCTTATACTCGTCCACCTTGTAGAAGAATCAAACCAAAAATTGTATGTATGAAGCAACCAAAAATTGAAAAAAAAAAAAAAAAAAAAAAAAAAAAAAAAAAAAAAAAAAAAGCCAACCGCTGAGTGAACAGTGAGAAGTGGAATGTCATGGGTACAAAGAGCTCACCGAGCCCTTATACCCCAAAGTATAAGGTCGAAGAGAACGTAGTGTCGTGAAGATGGGAAAGGATAATTGCTGCCCTCCAACGCCTGGTATATGGTCGTTCATTGCGATTGCTCTCAACTGTCGCGCTCCGCCGTCAGTGGTATAGACTTCGCTTCCGAAACGTGCCGCAATTTCTTCAAGTCTGGTTTTTTTAGGCAATCAGATGTGTAGAGCCGGGTGCTGAGCGCATTATTGTATACAATTTATATCGACACAAGTACAAGTTTTTCGATTTTGCATGCGTGCCGCCGCGGTTTGGCACGCATGGCGTC
Organism: Stenocarpella maydis; assembly: GCA_002270565.1. Lineage (NCBI taxonomy): Eukaryota > Fungi > Ascomycota > Sordariomycetes > Diaporthales > Diaporthaceae > Stenocarpella > Stenocarpella maydis. Next base: position 482,784 of record NQMI01000012.1, read on the forward strand.
CTCGAGGGGACATCTACGCCGCGTTGCGGGCGGGGTAGTCTAGATATTGTTAGCCCCGAGTAGTTTCGCAGAAGGATATCTTGAGACTCACACCACGAGCAGACCGCAATGATGACATAAAGACACATCAAGAGCATTCCTTCCAGCCAGTGGCTCTTTCCGTCGCCGATTAGGTAGTTGACCAAGAGTACTGACACGAACAGTACCGCAACCTGGAACACGTCGAAGCTTAGGCCCATTTCCTCAATACCCATGCCCCATCCGACAATAACGAGGAGGGGAATGATGAACAGTGCGACCTGCATGCTCGAGCCGACGGCGACTCCAATGGCGAGATCCATCTTGTCCTTGATAGCGACCGTGACGGCAGTGGCGTGCTCAGCTGCGTTTCCGACAATGGGAAGCAGGATCAGGCCCAGGAACTCCTCGCTGATGCCGCCCTGGGTCGTCACATAGTTGATGCTGTCAACCAGGAACTCAGCACAGAAGGCAATGAGCACCGTTGAGCCAATCAGGGTGCCCATGGCGACGGGGAAAGACAGCTGGGGTTCCTCCTCGTCGTCCTCGTCGTCGTCGTGGCTGGGGTCCGCGTTGAGCATCTTCTGGAGCATCTTGTTGTTGCTGCCGCTCTCCCCGTTGTGGCCAGGCATACCGACGAGCCCCGCCGGGCCGATCAGTCCCTTCTTGATTGCGGCAGGGCCTAGGTCGTTCTTCTTAGGCCGCATGGGCACCTTCTGGCTCTCCTCGGAAAAGACCGAATGGTGTGTCTTGAGCTGGAAGTACAGGTAGCCGGCGTAAACAAACAGCAGGATGACCGATGTACCTCTGGAAAGCGCGGCTGTCGACGAGGTCGGGAGGGTGGTTTCCTTATCGAAGACTGTGGGGATGATGATACCGGCAATGGCGAGGGCCAGCAGACTGGCGGCGGTCTGGGCGACTGTCATGTTGAAGAACTGCTCCTGCCTGCGGAGACCGCCAAAGAAGAAGCACATGCCCATGACAAGCAGCAGGTTGGACAGGATACTGCCGATGAGTGACGTCTGTACGATGACAATCTCACCCTTGACAAGCGCCATGATGGCCACGATAAGCTCGACGGCGTTTCTTGGTGCGGTCAGCGCTTGCATATGGTAGTGGGAAGTGGCGACGTGTAGGACATACCCAAAAGAAGCGTTCATGAGACCACCAAGTGTCTCACCAGTGCGCAGGGCAATCTCCTCGGTAGCGAAGCCAAGCAGGGCTGCAAGGGGGATGATGGCGATGAAGTTGACGACAAAGATTGCGATGGGGTTCATGTTGGGGAGGGCACCCAGCACGATGCCCACGGGCGCGGCAATCAGCAGCACGTTGACCCAGGAGCTCAACAGGGTGCGCTGGATCTGGTTGCCGACTGTGAAGGGCTCCTTGGGCTGGACATTCTTGAACAGGCGATGCTCCTTCTTCTTCTTTGGCTCGTCGGCAGGGTCGCGTTCGGGCGAGTCGACGTTCTCCTTCTCGAGTCTGGACCGGTTGCGGAGCTGGGCGCCGGTGTCGACGGCGGTAAAGTCTGAGCCGGGGGCCTGAGAGTTGCCAAAGGTCTCGCCGGAGCTATCGGGCCTCTCGGGCTCCCGGTCCGGGCCGGCAGGTTGTGCGTCGGCATGCCTGGCTGTCGTCAGGTCTACGCTGTGGCCAAGGGCGGCGAATGCGCCGGTGGGGGCGGTCTGTGAATGCTCTATGGGCGAGCCTGCCTCGATGTCATCATCGTCTGGGTTGAGACGCCTCTGGGCCTCGCCGTCCCACGTTTGACGGCGATCCTTGTTGTTCCAGATGTGACCAAAGGGGTTGAAACCGGCGTCGCTCCTGCTCACGGCATGTGCCTGGCGCTTGATCCGGAAGGCATTGACTGGGCGGTCCATGTTAGCACCGACTCAGTGTGGTGTACCCCGCCGGTGGGCCTCGTGAGACGGCGGTGTTTTGCAAGAGTACAAGGAGCGGGTGCCACGCTCACGCTGTGTTACAACGGGTGCAGACGACAGCCGCAGGCAGGGGGGGGGGAGAAAAGGTCAAGGGAGGGTGTGGTATTGATAGTGATGGTTGGGTTCCAAGGAGAGGCAGAGGATTGGTTCAATTGGGCATGGTACGATGGAGCAGGGAACCAACGGGTTCGGAAAGGTAAGCGAAAGGGGGACAGACACCAAGGGGATAGATATGACGCCAGGCGACCGCGGACGGGGTTGCACAGATATGTACGGAGGGAGTACAATGGTGTACAAATGAGGGCAAATGTAGTGCAGGGTGAACCGAGCAGCCAGTGGGCCGTCGGTTGGGTAGGCGAAGGAAGGGGGGGTGGGGGGTTGGAGGGAGGGTAAGGCAGAGGACAAGGCAGAGGGCAAGGCAGAGGACAAGGCAAGGGACAGGAATGCAAGCCTCGGGAATGCAGAATTGCAAAGTGGAGGGGGAGGGGGAGAAGTGATCCCAAGTGCTGTATGGGGGAAAAAAAAAAGAAGAGACAGATAGCGCGCAGCGGGAGAGTCTGGTGCAGAGGCTTGCGGATTCAGAGCGAGGTCGAACGAAAATGGACCAAGAAGCAGACGAAGCAGGTCAGGCCGCTCTGCCTGGGTGGGGCAAAAAGAAGGAGGGAGGGAGAGGCGAGGGCCTAAGCGTGCGGTGCGGTGCGGTGCGGTGCAGTGCGGTGCGGTGCGGTGCCGCGCACAGGACATCTGGACAGTCAGACGAGCCCATGACGGACCACCTCCCCCCTGCCGGGCTGGCTTTGGCCTCGCTGCCACGCCATGCGATGCAATACAATGCAACGCGGTGCGACGGGTCTGGTCAGGTTGTCAGGGAAAAGGCGCTGCTTACACTTGAAGTCACTCATGACGGCAACCGATGACGACGGCGAGTCGTGGCAAGTGGCTGGCTGGCTGGCTGGCTGGCTGGCTGGCTGGCTGGCTGGTGTCGTCGTCGTGCTGGAGGGCTGCCGTTTGCGCTACGGAAGTAGCCCCTTTCGAGTAGTCCCGCCGTCCGTGTTCGGATGCCGTAATTTGAATCCCCGGGCGGCGACCTGGAATTTCGCTTCGGTCGCTTGGGCTGTTCGCCTGGCGTGGTCCCCGTCACGACCAGCACAGGAACAAGGAGGCCGGTGGGCGAGGGCGCTGCGACTGGGTGCTGTTTGTTGCTGGCTGCCGCGGGCGACTGTGCGTGCTCAACAGGGCCAACGGTGTCGATGTTGATGCTCCAATGCTGTCGACCAAGACATGTGTCGTGCCGGAGGGAGGGCGGCTGTGTCTCTCTGCGGCCACCGAGACGGAGTGGAGGGTGAAGATGGGAAAAAGGGAACCAGAAGGGCAGAGGCGATCACCGACCCCGAGGGGCTGGCTGCGTTTTCTTCTGGCGGCTTGCTCTGTCTTGGCATCTTGCCAGCCTCTTGGCGTACCTCAAATCAAACCAGAATGAATGGGCCTCCCACCAGGGGCCAGAGGGTTGACCTGTCCAGCCCATCCAACCGACGTGGCGTGCCAGGTGTCCATCGCGGCGTAGCGCCCGCTGCATTAAGATTGCCGGCGACCCCAGAGGTTGCAGGGAAGAGCACCCCCTGGCCCATCCCACCATTCGACCACGGCATTTCGACGCCGACGCTGTGCGTGACGCCCGACGACGACTTCACGCCGATGAGCCCCGTCCAGTCCTCTCAGATGTGATGTTCCCGAGGCCGGCAAGACCAGCAGAGGCGCATACCACAACAAGCCCCACCTTCGCATGCCTGGTCTAGAGTCTGGACACTGCACAGCCCTATCGTGGGCTGCCATGGTTCAACAACACTGTGGCATCGTGACCGCCCGCCCCCTCCTACGTTTCCGCGTCCCAAAATAAGCGATGCTGTGCCGCCGTCTCTCGGTGGGCCGCGATGGCCTCGCGCCGGGCCCTGGAGGCTCTAATTTTGTTCACGGCTCAGGCCCTAGTCAGCATGGAGCCGTTCCGGTCTTGTTGTTGATCCTGTTGATGATCCTGATCTGCTGCCCTTTCCCACCCCTTTGGCCGGAGAATTAACCATCGTGCACACCGCACGTAATCTTGCATCCGTTCTCCTTCTGCGCCCGGCTCCAAGGAGTGAATGGTCTGGCCTAGCCCTCAGAAGATGCCCTCCTGTCTGGCAGGTAACAATAATACCGCGGCGCTAGGGCGATGAGATGACGTTGCGCTGCCAATGCCTGGCCCGCGCGACAGCCACAAAAGCGACTCTGCTAACCACCGAGGCCCATTCCCTGTTTTTTTTTTTTTTTTTTTTTTTTTTTTTTTTTTTTTTTTTTTTTTTTTTTTTTTTTTTTTTTTTTTTTTTATTTTCCCACACCGCTGGCACAATTGACGCATGGTCATCGAGGGACGGTGAGGGATGGTCGTATGTTTGTCGTCGTGTCCCGTTGCGCCGCAAGCCACTTGCAGATTCAAGCTTTCTTGTACGCACATGACGAGTGAGGCGGGCTGGGCCCGGAAGCTTGGTCTGTTGCTTGGCCTGCTTGGCCGTCTTGGACAGCTCTTGGAAATCTCTTGGTCTTACTTCCTTGCCAGGCTGGCAGGCTGGCAGGCTAGCCAGGCAGACCTGCTGCTGGTGGAGATGAATACACGTGCAGTAGTACAAGAACAACAACAGCGCGCCGCAATGGCCATATCCATCCCGCCGGGTCATCTGGGTTGGAAATAAACATCACGCAATTCTCACCACGCGCATCTGATCTCGCGAGAGAGGGGGGGGGAGCCCCTGCATCCTCAGCCACAGGCCACCTGTCAGGCCCGCAGGCCGCAGCGTCGGCCGCCACCCACACATGCGCAGCTCCACGATGTGTGCTGACAGAAAAGCCCAACAAGGTTTTGGAGGGAGAAACAAAACTCTGTGCGTGGATGGCAATGCGCACACACACACACCCAAGCTTATCCAAGGTGCAGCAGAGTCACGGTGCCACAAGGCATTGCCAGAAGAATGCAGGACTGCCATACTTAGATCCCCGGGAGGAGGCCTCATCACCTGCGACCTCATTGGGAACATCCCCCACGCTTCACACCGTCAATCCATCCACAATCCTGCGCATCCCACCTTGGGGCCATCATGGACAGACATCACGTTTGGTTGGACGGGAATTAGAAGCTGATCTGATGCCACGTGCAAGGCCAATAAGGCCACAGTCGCCAGGTTTTCATCACTGCGAACACACAGAGTCATCACGGACGGCCCTCGTTCCACCCAGGCCGAGACATACATCCACCAACACGCGTCATGGATTGGTGCCTCAGCACAACAGCAAGAGGGTTTCAACGTACACCCGGGCTGGCTGATCCACACGCATGTCATGTCTGCAATGCAGTAATAAGACAAGAAGCCCCATTATTCAGCATCGCCACAACGAGTCCGCGCATGCCGCCAAGCGTTAATGCAGAACCATATCATCACTCCCGACGCCTCATGAAGCTACACAGGTTTCACCGCCTTCTTTCTTCACGCAGGTGCCTGGATCGCTTCACGGCAAGAATGCATCGGAACAGCAGCCACCAGTGATATCATCTGTGGTCCGAGGGAAAGCAGGGAACCACGAGAGCATCATAATATTTGTGACCGCCAAGGTAGGTGGGTAGATAGATATACATTCCATGACACCAGTCAACCGTGTTACCCCCTACGGGCCAGACTTGCACAACCCTCATAAACACGCGGCTTGTCCCGAACCCCGCCGTCTCTCAGCTGTACTGCACACTGCCCCTCCTGAGCAGCTGGCTGGCAGCACCCATTATGCTACCCGGGCTGCTCGTCCTGGGCCCAGCAACGGAGCTGGGGCTGCCTGGTCCGTCGTTGGACTGCTGTGCGGCGAGGACCGCCGGCGGCAGGCCCAGGGTGGGGATGTTGCTGTCGGCGACGACAGGGCCCATCCCGGGCGTGGCCGACGACGCGTTGGTCGTCGGCCGCAGCCGGCTGCTTCCGGGCCCCGCGTCCCGCTGCTGAAGGTTGTGGTGGTGGTGCTGCTCCAGCACCTCGCGGTAGAACGCCTCCAGCCCGGCGGCATCACCGCAGAACCGCTCCAACTCAGCCTTGAGCCCAGACGACTCCGCGCCTATCGAAGCCGTTATGTTCGCCGCTGGCCCGCCCCGGGGCCCCGACGCCGCCGTCGGTGGCATCGAGAATGGGTGGTCAACGGTAGACGCCGTGCTCGTCGCCCGCATCACCGGGCTGCTAAATGCCCCAACCGGCCGGATCATAGGCGAGGACGTAGGCGTAGCCCCCGCTATCCCCATTGGCGTGAATGCTCCGCCCAACGGGCCGCGCACCGACCCGGCCCCGCTGCCGCTGCGGTCGATAGCCGCCTGCTGCTCATTGCGCAGCTCCCGCTCGCGCGCCGCCATGGCCGCCCGGTTGGTGTACAGCCTGTTTGCGACCAGCAGGAAGTGGCCTTCCTCCGTGATCTGCGCGATGATTGTGCCCGACCGGTGGATGTATTGCGTGTACCTGAAGTCCGGCTTGCCCCATGAGTAGGTCACCTCAACGTTGCTTGGAAAGTTGGACGCTGCCTCCATATCGAGGACAAAGTCCATCTTTCTCAGGATCGCCTTCTGGTAAAAGTGGTCTTCCATCTTCGCATGCGGTGCGAAGGACGTCGGGTCGTAATATGTAATAGGCTGCTGGCTCGGAGTTGGCACCGCCAGTTTGACAGTATATGGCCTGCGAAAAGGATTGGTATCACTGATCGTGCAAGACTCCGCAATTGGGACTTCGACCAGCCGCAGGCCGAACCTCGCCATGTCGCGGGTCCACTGCTCAATTACATCTTCGATCAACTTGGCCGTCGTGTTCATCCACTCGATCCGGATGTGGTAACAATTATCCGGGTTGTGTAGTCGGTCATAATGTAGGTCGATCCTCTCGGGCCGATACGACCTTTTCCGCGGGTCCACGTCGTACTTCATAACTTTGCTCAGTGCAACCCTTGGCCGCCTCCTGCCAGCCTCGGTTGCCGGTAGCGTCGGAGTCGTCCCGCTCGATGTTGGCGAATCCTCCTCGTGAATTGAACCAGGCCTCTGAAAGGTGAGCGGCCGGGGTGAGTCCCGGGGTAGATTCTCAGCTATCGGCGTCGACGGAACAGACGCGAGGTTGCGCCTCGCGCTGTTAAACCAGCTGGGCGGGTGGGGCTTCGCATAGTCATTGCTGATTTGGTAGAAGTATTGCCCGTCCCTGAAGGCGTGCCGCTTTTCGACGTGGACGAACAAGCCGGGCTCCTTAGACCCGTCTTTCTCATCCTCACGGCTCTTGCCCACCATGAGACTGTTACCTAAAGACTCGGCTTCCTCCCGACTCTCCAGATCCTCGAAGTTGTCAAGTAGCCAGTTGGTCATGTCTGATCCGATGAAGCAGTTATAATGCAGGCGGAAATGCCATCGACGATTTTGAAGCCTGACACCACCCTCTTCTACAGGCTTTTGCATTGCTTCTGCTAGGGCTGAGATGCTGAAATTCGACTTCTTGAACTGCTCCCTGCTCGTAACAAGGTGCCCCTTCCTGTTGCCAGGTTCCAGGCTTTCAAGCAGCGGCAAAGTTTCCAGCTCTGCGGCAATCACCACAGACGGGTCCTCGGTCTTGTAGACGATATCAAGTGGATTTGGGTCCTTCCGGTTCCGTGGGCCTTGCGGTTGGAAACGACGCTCGCCCGGCGGCACATACCTGTGCCTCAACCATTGTTGCGCCAGGTATCTGATGCCCTCAAGCCGCACTTCCTCTTCGTTGTCCGCATACTGAGGGTTGGACATGTCTTTGGAGGATGTGGTGGGGATCAGCACGTACCGAGCTCGCCAAAACCTCAGGCTCTCGGACATCTCGTCGTAGTGTCCAGCAATGAAAGAGTCGATGTAGTTCCAATTTCTCTCCACTTTTGGCGTAGTTATGTCGATCTCAGCTGTTTCGTAGTCCTGATCCAATAGGGTACGGATCGCCGGTCTGTACATCGGGGCTGTCCCATCAGAGTATTTGGTCGGCTGGGTCGGCTTGCGCACGTAAATGGTAACCTCCACTTCAGTCTCGTTGACACATGAGAGCTCGTGAATTGTATTCCCGACTGTCATGAAGACGCTCGTCCCGTCTTCTATCTCGCGATCCCTTGAGAAGATGTCTCCGATCTTGACATGCTTCTGCCCGAACGCCTTTGCAACAGCCGGCCCGATGACAACTTGGAAGCCTTGCGAAAATCGCAAGCTGATGAGTTCCCGCAGGAATTCCTCTCGGCTCCTGATTTCCTCGGCGAGTTCGTCATCATCGAAGTCCTGCGCGATGTTGTATGGTTGCCGCTGGTATTCCCGGTCAAACTGCTCCTTCGTCGGGAAGTACTCCGTCGTCAGAGGCACTGCTGCTGGGGAACACAATGACTTCCATTTCATCACTCTCATTTCTGAGGGGCGCACAAAGACGTGTTGCCATCTACTGTACAGCCTGGCCATATCGACCTTGTCTGTGTCGGGGTTGGACGGGTTGATCATTGTCAGCCAAGGCGACATGGCAGTCTTCGGCGAGAGCATAGCGGGGAGTTCCGGCACGTCTCCCGCGAGAAGCTTGTTGATCTGGGCAGCGTCTTCAACGTCTTCGGTCCTCTCTTTCTTCCTCAGCAAATTTGAGAGCTTCAGCTCAGGGTTGTCGTCGCGAAGAAAATTCGACGGTCTAAGCGTGGAGATGAGGGACTCGTTGACAAGTGTTCGCGGTACGACATCTTGCGATGGCTGCGCACTTTTTATCAACATTGGGCGGCTCGGTGTCTGCGCACGGGAGTCCTTGCTGGACTCGAAGGCAACGCTTCGGGGGATCTCCTTCGGCCCTGGCCCCGAGCTGCCACTTGAAATGCTCTGTGGAGTAGTCGGACGGAGTGGCTTCATGGAAATCTTGGAGGCCGACAACGCTGGCGATGTCACGGTAACAGGGCCCAAGACTGGCACGGCATTTTCAACATGGACTTCTGCGGTAGCAGCCTTTGGGGCAGCAATACCGAAGCCTCTCTGCCCAAGACTGATCTGTCTGAGAAATTTCGGCGCTTTGAAGGAAGACACCTGCATGCTTCCAACCGTACCGTTGGAACTTTTTCTCGAGTGCGTTCGGATCTCTGGGGTGTCACGCACTGGGCGGTCAGAGAGGCCAGTAATTATAGGTACTGATGGAGTGTTGGTCGATGCTCTTCGCTCGCCAGCGGACGTACCAAGGAGACTAATGTCCTCATGATGGTGTCTCCTGGCTCCGTCCTCCGATTCTCTGGCGAACCTGGGCGTCCGGCGTTGCCGCCTCTTTGCCACAACTCTTGCCCTGGAATCGTCAAACTCCTGTAACTGCTTCCACAAAGACTTTTCTCCCAGCTTGGCATGCTTGTCAGGGGCAAATTTCTGAAAGCCATACACATAGTCGTGCAGCGGGTCGTGGACCTTTACAGCGGCTATCACGGCGAGTTCTTCCAGGTCACGGAGCCGACTCTGTTGTACTGCATTGCCCTGCAAGATGCTCTGAGGAAAGAAAGGATCGCTGTGCAGTGGCAGTGTTTCGATTTCGTTTGTCTCCAGCACGCTCCTCATTTGCAAATCGTACATGCGACATCGGATGGGGAATTCGTCCTGTGAGTGCTTTGACTGATCTGCCACAGACAAGGCGATACCTTCATAGGATAAAGCGTCATCAGAGTTGCCTGTCCAATACGACACGTGCAGCCACTGAGGCAGGACGAAACACCAATCATCCCCTTGGCGCATCGCCATTGACTCGAATCGGCGAGAAAGGTCGCTGGCCCTGTTCGGCGAGAGAGAACCCGTTAGACTCTGGTAGCTGCTACCGAGAGGCGTTGAAGGCTTTGGTGTGCTGCCGTGACTGAAGCTCAGCTTTGATTTGGCTGTGTGACCGTCTGACCTGGCGGGGTTGCGATAGCGAAACAGTGGCACAGAATGAAGAGGTATCTTTGGTACACAGATAAGATCAATCCCGATCCCGTTGCCGACGAGGGCCTCGGTTGTACGTCGCAGGGTCTCGTACTCGACCTCGAATACCCCGGGCCCCGGAGATATCATGACGATGGATATTCCCGTCCTTCTTAGGTCTCTATCAATATAATCATGCGCAAACAAGGAGGAGGCGAGGTTGATGGCCTCGAGGACATTCCCATACAAAGCCCGTGATGCTTCAGCCTTGATACGCGTCGAGGGGGCCTTTGCGCCCGGTTCTTCAGCGAGACTGGGGGCGGAGCCGAGGGCGCTCAGGTGGTGCATGGTGATATCCCGCCGGAAATGGTTGAATTCCTTCTTGAGCTGATAGAGGATTCTGGTCCATTCGCCGCTCGCCATCTCGCTTACTACGACCCTGTAAAAGTCCTTGTAGGGCCGTTTGTCACCGTAATCCTGAACACCTGTGTAGTAGTCATTATGGAAGGTGGCATTTCCGAGCTCGGCCGTGATGCCGGTATCGTATTCAACTCGTGCAAACAGTACGATAGTGACGAGGTGCTTGACGTTGAGGTCTGCCCATTTCTTGAACAAGGCGGGCAGAAACCCGTTGACGACCTTGTTGAACATGATCTCCCCGGAGTCGTCAGAATCGAAGTCCCACATCTCCTTGGCCATCTGGATGAAAAGCACATATCGGCCTGACTCGCTGCGGAAGATGGGCCGCGTGTCCTTGCCAAAGAAGGCTGAGTGGACCTTTCGTCCGTCAACGAAGACGGCCGATATCTGGGCCTTGACGGTACCCATGAAGAGCATCATCTGGCCCTTGTAGACAGTGCGGCCGGCAAGCTCTCCAACGGCGATCCTCCACATGTCGGCGCGGGACAGATACTGGTCCTTGAAGGTCAACTCGACGTGGGACGCCTCAGTTGCCGGGTTGTTCTCGTCAACCGGGGCCAGTATGACCTGCGAACCCTTCTTTATACCAAAGACATCTGCGATCTGTTTTGCCACGTACAGCTCGACATGAGGGTACCTAGCCTTCAGTTCTCTTGGCATGTCCTTGACCACGAAGATGTATCGCTTGCACGGCTGGCGGGGTTCGCAAACGGCATTCTTGCCCGCATCCTGAGTGGCCAGTCTCTTGGCGGCGGTGGAAAGCTGCTTGGAGAACTCGGGCTTCAGGATATCGATGGACACGAGTGTGCCGGGTCTGATGTGGCTGCTGAACAGGTCGAGGTTGACGAGGATCTCGTCGCGGGCGAAGGACTCGTTGATGGTGACGGTGCACTTGCGCTCCAGACTGCCATCCAGGCGGTCCCTGTGGTCCCTGTGATCCCCGCGCAGGGTCGACGGGCTCGAGACCGTGTCTGGCGATCGGGGCGGCTCGGTCGACATCTTGTCTAGGCTCGTACGAGAGAGCTGGCGGAGGTGCGACGACCAGTGCGGCCGTCGCGGCGCCGAGGACGACGGCATCCCTCCAACATTCCGCGGCATGGATGGGCTGTAGCTGGGAGGTGGCACAGCCTAATCATCATCGTGGACGACGCGTTTTCGGCGCAGAGGTCGATGTCCCTAGGAATTGCGCCGAGTCGGTGGCATTGTCTTTTTCCTGTTATCAATCAGGACCGTCCAGGGTAGTGTAGGTCTAGGTAGCTTGCCGCTGTACGGGCTGGCGCGACCCCCCAGGGCTTGGCTTGAGGGCGCCTCGAGAGAGCCTAGCCTCGGCAGATTTGGAAGCTCATTGACCGCCTAGACCGAAAGAGTTTAGCTGTCACAACAGCCCATGTCCACCATGCTTTCAATAAACAACAACCATTGTCTTTGATTACTTTTACGTCTGATGTGAATACCAGGTTGACACTATGAGTCCGGGGTTCTGGGAGCTTTAAACTTAAGAATGATAGTATTATTAACCGCTAGTTGTTATTATTATTATTATTATTATTATTATTATTATTATTATTATTATTATTATTATTATTATTATTATTATTATTATTATTATTATTATTATGTTATGCTATATATAATTATATTATTTATTAATTATTATTATTATTATTAATTATTATTATTATTATATTATTTTATATTTATATTAATTATATTATTATTATTCATTATTATATTATATCTATTATATATTATATATTATTATTCATTATTATTATTTTATTTATTCACTATTTATATTATTTTAATTATGTATTATTATTATTATTATTATTATTATTATTATTATTATTATTATTATTATTATTATTATTATTATTATTATTAAACTATTAGGGATTCTGTGTTTTAGTATGAGTTATAGTAGTTAGATGGATTAAGTGATAACTGACTAGGGGTGGTAGGTTTCGTTTTCCACACACAGCATGCCAAGGAATGAAGCTTTTTTCTGACAGCTATTTAAAGCTGACCGAGAATCATTGAGGCTACAGGGAGAAGAAGCAAGTCCTGATGCTGTGGCTGCAAACCTAGGCTCTAAATACATACTGCCCACAGTTGGCAGTCACACGGTTTTGTGACTGTAGTGGTGAGTCTGACCGCGCCAGCTGCAGTTGCCTTTATTTATAAAGGGGTTGTCCTGTGGTCTGGTCAGCCTGCTTCATACTCGGTCCGATCCGCACGATCCCTGTGCTAAGGTGATTGGCGCAATATGTCTCATGTGTTGTTTCATTCTCCACAGTCGGTTGCAGATACCTCCTGGATGCCACATGCGACAACCGGCAAGTTTAGGACAAACCTCGGATAAAACCTGAACCTTCACCCTTTCGCCAGATATTCTTGTCGACCGCAGCAGCATCCAACTAACTACAAGACCGACTAAGAGTTGTTGCCACGGCGTGCCCCCAGCAGCACCTAGTTACCATTACTTTTGGAGTCAATATTCCACCAACATGGCGTTCAGTCTGAGCCCCAAGACGCGGCTCATCATCACAATCTCCATCTCGTTCGTGTTCTTCATCGCTGAGATCACAGGTTCGCTCATGCAAAATGCGGGGGTAATTTGGATGTCTCCTGGGACTGACTTCATCCGTAGTGGCATTCAAGACCCGCTCCCTCGCGCTTCTCGCTGATGCGTTCCACTACGTAAGATCGCTGGGCCCATCAACTCAACTACCATGACTAGGTCGCTCGCTGACTGCTCAAAGATGAATGATTTGATTGGCTTCATTGTCGCCTTGACAGCTGTCATTGTGAGTCTGACCTCACGTGTGCGGTCAACACCAACTCACCGACTGTCCAGATATCAGAGCGGACCCGCTCGCCTGCTGAGCTCTCGTTTGGGTGGCAACGAGCCCGGTTGCTAGGCGCCTTCTTCAACGGCGTCTTTCTGTTGGCTCTAGGCATCAGCATCTTCCTGCAGTCCATTGAGAGGTTTATTTCAATAGAGCGTGGGTCATTCTGGTCAATCATACCACTACTCTCATCTGACGCCTTGCAGGTATCGAAGATCCGAGACTGGTCATGATTGTCGGCTGTGTTGGCCTAGGTTTGAATATTATTAGCGCGGCATTTGTACACGGTCAGAGCCCCTGCAGTTCGACGCACACCCGGAACCAACATACTGACCTTGACAGAACACCACGGCCACGATCATTCTCATGGTCATGGTCATGACCATGGCGATGCCCATAATCACGAGCACGGGCATGCACATGACCACGGCGAGGCGGGGATGGTGAATCTTGAACCAGTCGGGAACAGCAGTTCAACTAAGGCGAATGTACGTCTCTGTGCATGGTACCACCACATAGTTAGATGAAACGCCCCGGGGCTAACCGACATCACAGGCCGTGCGAACGCACGCAGAGCACCGTCACAACATGGCACAGACGAAGAAGCCCGGCCGCGATCTCGGCATGCTCGGAGTCCTCATCCACGTCATCGGCGACGCCATCAACAACATCGGTGTCATTATCGCCGCCGTCATCATCTGGCAGACACACTCCGAGGCCCGTAAGCAGCTCCCAGAGACACTCTAACCCGCTCGGGAGCAATAATCTCCTCCCCAGAGCATATGTCTTGAAGAGGCATGGCCACACGGTGGCCGGTTCCATGCTACATTCGGATAAAACTTCTTGCTTAGTCCCTTAAACGCTAACTCCAATCCTACAGGGTTTTACGCCGATCCAGCGGCGAGCATGTTCATCGCGATAATGATTTTCATCAGTTCCATCCCGCTGACCAAGAACTCGGGCGCCATCCTGCTCGAGAGTGCTCCTCGTGGCGTTGAGATCGAGGACGTGAAGCATGATCTTGAACAGGTATGTCCTATGTTTCTGCAAGACACTAGCGGCACAGACGTTTGACAGTGTAATGTTACCTAGATCCCCGGAATCGAGTCAGTCCATGAGCTGCACATCTGGCGGCTCGACCAGCAGAAGGCCATTGCCTCTGCCCACGTTGTCGTTTCGGACCAGTCCATGTCTAACTTCATCGAAAAGGCCCGGACAGTCAACGAGTGCCTCCACGCATACGGCATCCACTCATCCACTCTTCAACCAGAGACGGCCGAGGTTATGTTGCAGACATCCCAGGATGCTCCTGCCGCTACCACTGCGACTATTGGTAGCGTCTCCGAGGGCGTCAGCTCTGCTCTTAGAAGGAGGAGGCTCGACCCGGCCGCCTGCCAGATGATCTGCAGCAACTTGTGCCACAATCTCATGTGTTGCACCAAGATTGAGACATGATGAGGTTGCTCCACGAGCCAGCGGGCCATGTCACGTCTCGGACTCCGGAAGTGGTCCAAATGTGGCCACCCACTCCGATCGATCGCCATACAGTTGTCCGGTGGGGCGATTCTTGCATTAGTACGAGGTACGAACCTCAGACCTGAGCAATAACTATACCATGCGCCAACCATTGCTGCGCGATTCAGGCAGTCGTCGCACTATGGAAAGGCAGGCAACAAAAATGGCCCTCAAATCACTGAAACATGTTGTGGATTCTTCCGCGTGCGTGAGTGCACAGTGACATAGAGAGCGTTACAAATTCGTAAATACTGAAGTGTGTAAACGATGTTTTCTGCAAAGACACAAAACCTGCGTCACATGTGCACCTAGTACTAGGCTTAAGGACCAGTCTTGTTTAACTAAGTGCCGTGAATCGTGAAACCCCATGCCGCTGATGCTCAAAGCGAAATACATGCGAAACAAATTTTATCTTCCCAAACCCCAATTCTTGGTCAGTCCCAGTACGTTCATCTTAAGAATGAGGAAATTTCAGGCAGCAAGGAAAGGATTTGGTTCCACGAATGCCGCCTGCTTTAGAAGACAAAGGTCTCCGAAGGATCGGGATAAATCGCGGCCCACGAGCGCCGGTGACGAATATGGGTTGCAGCCGACGACAGTGACACATAGCAGTCTCGGGTGGGTCTTTATTTCGACCAACGCGGATCTCTGATGGATCTGAGTCTCGCGCGACACCGGGAGGTTGAGCCAGGGCTGCGCTGGTGACAGCGAAAAGTACCGCCATGAGTTGGCAAAGCTTCATCTCGGTGAGGTCAAATTGCATGAAATCGACCTAAGCATAACAGATTTAGAGAAAGAAAATGTGCTCGAAGAAAATCCGCCTATGAGTTAGTTGAGCTAACCTGAGTCGGTGGAGACGACAGCATGATGCTTCTCCTTTCTTGGCTAAAGCAGCTACTATATCCGTACAGGACTTTTCCAAGGCGACTATCAGCACTGAAAATAATTCAGTTCGGTCTCAGCCTGTCGACGTACAAGCACGGCAAGTAGAACCTCGTCATAACGCTTCACATCAGGCCGGTCATGCATATAGGACTTGAACCGCCAGCGCCTCAGAGGCTAAAGTTATACGCAAAAGCATCTTTTCATGCATTATAGGTGAAATAAATATATCCATACCCTTAAGCATAGTTTAAGCCTTATATAATGGTTTCCTAGATCTAATAGCCCCTTAGCTTATTACTTAAATATTAAGCTAACATTAGGCCTCTTATTATATTAAGCTTTCGTATAAAATATTTTTAAGATATAATACAAGTTAAGATTTATTTAAAGAGTATTTTAAAAATAATTTTATAATTAGATAACATTAGAAAGAAAAAGTTTATAAGTTAACTATACGTTATAAGGAAAATAGATATACCTCTACCCCTAAGTGTGGTTAAGACCTTCTATAGCGGCTTCCTGAATCTAATATTTTTCCGTTGTACACGATTCCAACAGTACGAGAGCCCGCGAAGTTGGCTGTGTCATTCATTTCGAACTCGCGGCCGTCAAATCTGTTCTGTAGTGTTGTAATTGACCACCGCGTCAGCCTCAACTAACCCAAAGCCAACCTGGACCGTGGGTGCCGAGAAACCATTGTCTTTGGCAGAAGTGGATCAATTACCCTAGTTTGGCCAGTCAAATTCCACATGGCACTTCTGTGAGACTGAAGTACTCAAGAGGGCAGGACAAGTAAAAGAAGCTTACCCAACGATGTGATGCAAGGCGCTGGGCGCTGGGCCCAAGCAGGATTATCAGCATGTGCTTCGCGGCCTCCGAATTCGCCGACCCACAGCACCAAAACACGGACAATATTAATAAGGAGTGGGCATGCTAGTACCGCTCAGTATTTGGTAGCCGTTGTCCAAGGAGGTTCTGAGGGCCTTAGCGCCTGGGCCAGAGACATGTGGCTTGAGAGCGAGGTCGAAGGTGGCGCCCCACGAGGAATACCTGCCCGGCCGCTCGCCTCCTGCGTTGAAGAGGCCGACATCGTGACCTGTGTGGTTGACATAGAAGGATGCTGTAACATTAACCCTAGCTAGGATCGTTTCGATGATTGCTTCTCTAAGTACGACCCTTAATTATACCGGTGACTTCAGGGTTGGTACTAGTGTTTGGGTCCTCATACGGACCATCGTCATTATAAACCAAGACATAGTGCGGCTTGAACCCAAAAAGCTTTCTGTTTCTGTCAGTGAGGTAGCATTCTCCAGATATGGCGACGATTATCAAGTTGTCGGCCAACATTGAAGTTCCTCGTGTTGTTGGGTAGAAGGCTATACACATCGGCGACGACGATAATGTTCAGGGTGAGCGGTGTCGAACTGCTTAACGACCTTGAGCCCGGCGATGCCGGCTACCTTGTTCAAGAACTCTGTGCATTTGGCGCGTGAATTGAGCTCCACGATATATACCCGCGACATAGTGTCGCCGGGTAACGTGGAAGTCTCGTTGACATCGCGGCGCGAGGGGAAGTCGACGGTCTCTCAGGCGCTCGTTGTGCCGAGCAGGGCCAGGAGGGTTGAAGATGCCAAATGGAATGACAACCTCAATTCCCCTGACAAAACGATCGGGCTGCTTCCGGACATGTCGGGTGG